>LR812530.1:10232955-10831671 GCA_903798195.1 Danio kyathit | reverse complement strand
TACAATGCAATACTTTCTCCATTCGCATTGGTACACAGCACCTTATAACCTGTATATTACAACATATCTGTACATACAATTCAACATCCAGATATTTTTGACTAACTGCATCTCTGTTTAATGTCTAATGTTTATCGCCTTTTCTTTTCTCATATTTAACTTTGTGTTGTCACTTGTCACTTTATGTACACTGGAAGCTTCTGTTGCCAAAACAAATTTCTTGTGTGTGTAAAGCACACTTGGCAATAAAACTGATTCTGATACAAATTAAAGATTAAATTTGATAGACGAGACCCACAGAACCATCAAGATTTTTACACTTCGTGAAGTCTGTGAAACAATCACACCTTAGCAATTCATGTGCCTTTATTCTCCATATGAGAGGCGTCTTTAAGCTGCTTTCATTAAAAAAGCCTATTATATAAAGTATTAAATACGTTTCAGTAGTTCAGTAAATTCTCCATTTGTCATTTTATCATCACACACTTGTTTTGTTTTATTTTTTTGTTTGCATTGTTTGATTTGTTTACCAAAATCTGGATCAATTTCATGTCCACAGCTCCTTTAGAACATTATTCCCAGGAAAAAACATGACATGTTCAATACTTATTTTCCCTGCTGTATATAAAACGAGCTTAAACAACACAATTCTTGAGATTTGTTTTGGGACAACTTAATTGTTTTATGTTCAATCCACTTAAATTTGTAAAGTTAAATTTGTTAAGTTAATCAATTTGGGCTGGGACAACCTGAATGAATTGTGTGGAATTCTGCATTGAGCATGAGATGGTGCTTTCAGTTCACAGAATGAACACATTTTTTCAGATTTAATGTAGGTTTTACTGTGAATCACTCTCTTTTATTTTCTTTCCTACAGTCCTGGAAATGTACAGCAAATTGAAGGAGCAGCTTGAATCAAAAGGTAAAGGTTTTGAAACTCTTTTTAAAAGCAAGTGTTGAACCTTTAGACAGCGTTCTGAGCTTTTAAGTTAACTTTTCAGTTAGTAGTTGTTGTTTTTTTATTATTTGAACATGCTTAAGAAATAGATTTGTTTTTAGGTATCGACAGCCTTTATTTATCCATAAAGAACAAAATACTACTTAGATTGAATAGGTCCTAATATGATATTATCATAAAATGTGTCCAGAAAAGCCCTATATAATCATAAGGAATTATTATTATTATTATTATTATAAAAACATGAATTAGCATTTGAAGATATGTTGAAAGGAAACCTGTGTTTCAGCTTCACATTACATTTACCTCAGGAAAGCCACTCTGTATTCCAAACCTGTCAGGTAACAGGGAAAAAAATCATCATAAATGGTGGTAATTATAAATAAATGTGATTTTGGGAAATACGATTATTCAGAAAAATATATATTTCTACAGTCCCAAATCAGAAAAGTTGGGACCGTATGAAAAATGCAAATATAAAACAGAGAAGTGATTTCTAAATTTCCGTTGACTTGTATTTCATTGCATACTATACAAATTGCAAGTTGCCATTCCTTTTCACGACACGTAAAAGACGTTTAGGGACTGAAGACACCAAGTGAAAAAGTAAGTATTTATTAAACAGAGAATGTTAAACAATGAATATAAGAAATTAGATGTAATGTAAATGTAACTTTAAATAACTGAATTAAACGAAAACAGGAGTGTTGCCAAAACAAAGAAATAATTATAACAAAACGATCTAACTAAACGCCACTTATCTAACTGAACCAAGAAAAATGCAGAAACAAAACCGTAATCTTCAGCACGCTGCTTAACTAAACTTCATAACTACTCCAAAACATTAACTACACATGTGGCAAGGCCTCCATAAACTAACTAACAGAAATATACTATTCTGCTCAGGATTACTAAATCTCTCGTAAAGTACACACTGTTAGCCATTAGCAAAACAAGATCTGATATAATCCAATTCTCATAAAGATCGATCAACTTCACAATAGATACTAAATTGAGCTGCACAAGCTTATCTAATAAATCTATCACTTAATCGAGAGAAACTAGACACACAGCAACAGCAACTAAACGAAATAAACACAAATGAACAGGCCTGCCGACACAAGTGAGGAGTTTGGCTGTGAGCCAAGTGCTCCTGGGGAACAGCGCAATCTCACGTCTTTTATACTTGGCGGACCAGCTCCCGATTGGTGCGCCGATTGCGTCATGATGGTGACTGACAGCTGTTCGACCAATGGTTGCACACCTAGAACGGGACAGAATAGACACCGAAAAAGAAGATAACGCAAAACTGAAAACAACAAAACACCACAAAACATACGTGAAACGTACCACTATCTTTCTTTGAGGAACATTGTTTTTAAACAGTTTAATAATTTTCTTACGTATTTGTAGGCAAACTGGCGATCCTCGACCCATCTTGGCTCCTAAAGGACTAGACCTTCTTGGATGCTGCTTCACCTGTTGAAATGACCTGTTTCAAATCACATTATTTCACAGGTTTACCTGATTACTAGCCCTAAACTGCTCCTGTCCCAAACTTTTTGGAATGTGTCACAGGTCTGAATGACAGGAAAAGATGTATATTAGGGCTGGACTATAATTTGATATCAATATATATCGCGGTAGATTTTTTTTCAATAACAGTGATATGAGTTTTATTTCGATATAAATGTGCATATACACACACACACATATATATATATATATATATATATATATATATATATATATATATATATATATATATATATATATATATATATATATATATATATATATATATATATATATATATATATATATATATATATATATATATATATATATTTTTTTTTTTTTTTTTTTTTTTTAATTATATGTATAATCAGTGGCGGCTGGTGTTAAAAAATGTGAGGGGGGCGCATTTTAAAAGCCATTTTTCAGGTGATGTACCAAAAAACAAAATTGACTAAAGCATACAATAAATGCATCACAAATCAGTTCATTTTAGTTCAATTTGGGTTTATCAGTAATGAAGTAATCAAGATAATCAGTAAACACTCACACACACACACACACACACACACATAAATGTTGCCTAATCATTGGCAGCACTACTTAAAAAATAATTTTGCTCTTCTTTCTTTCTGGCTTGCAAATTTCTTAATGAGCTTTTGGTTAAAGTCAGTCAACTCAGTCACCAGTCTCTTCTCTATTGACAGCATGGCCAATGCATTCAGCCTCTCTTGCGTCATGCTGTTTGAAACAGCAAACATGGAAAACAGTAAAGGCATGACTTACATCTCAGCTTACCAGCCAACTCCGTTTGTCATGACAAGTGCTGGAAAAGCCCCGAATATACGCCCGCTCGCGATCACTTGACTACTGGTAAATTTGTTTTCATTAGTTTTGCAAGGAAGGTCGATCTGGTCCAAGCTCCTTGATTATTATTATTTTTTTCTTCATCCAAACGCCTTGTGAACGGATATCTTTGCAAAGATACAACAGAATTTTCCTTCATCTTGCACTTGCTTTCACTATATGAATAAAGGTCAGCACAGCTAACTGACGAGCTGCTGCTGAGTGAACGGTGTAAGTGAGAATGGTCCAATCACATAAGGCCAATCATATAAAAACAAATATGATTCGTTCTAACAAAAAAAGGGAGGGTTCGGGGCGCAGAGCGCTTCACCCCAAAGACAATTTAAAACCGGCCAATTAGAGCTTATCCTCATATCACATGCTTTGCAAAAGTTCGTGTACCCACATAGACACTCATTAGTCCGGCGCCCCGCACACATATGAAAAAATATTGTTCATACATTTTTTTTTCAATAAATGTTAGTATGACTACAATAAATGTTAGAATGTTATAATTAAATCAGTTTATTTTGTTAATATTTGTGATAATAAATATTGACATATTAAAGGAGTCTAACTTGATGGGGGCGGCGCCCCAGCGCCCTCTATTGACCAGCCGCCACTGTGTATAATATCTTATATATTATCATTTGTCGCTGAATGACGCTCAGTGCTCAGCCGTCAGAAAGAGCGTGATGTCACTTGCGTGATGACGTACATCACAGACACACGCTGCCAGCGCTCAGCATTTGGTTAAGCTCCTCTGCAAAAAGTGCGGGAGAGTGGTGCCGACTAGCAGCGGGAACACATCAAATCTGTTTCACCCGATAAAACATACTGAGAGTGAGAAGATGAGGCATCATAAAAGTTTAAGCCAACCTCCCCGACAACAAAACCAGCGGTGTCAGAAGAGAAGGCAATGAAGCAAACACAGATGCTATGAGGCGCCGTGTAGGATTGAAATCAAACTTCGCTTATCAACACATTCATAAAACACGTGACCTGCATATACACCTATACTATTGGATGTTCAAAACATGTATGAAACTTGCGCATATACATATAAACTTGATGCGTGCATACACCCATATACACACGCACGTTCATATAAACTCGATCCTTGCATATAATCGATCGTCGCATAAACACCCAAATTAACACTCATTATACACATAAACTCGCTGCATGCTGGCATATAGCACTCGCGCAAATGTGCAAAATAAAATTCACAAACATATTTATCAGGAATCAGGCAAAGCTGATGAAATAGAAAGAATGTGATGAATAGAGGTATTAAATCTGTTAAATAATGAAAATGTGTTATATAAAATAATATTAAATATTAGTCGATATAATAGACTGTATAAAATATATAAGAAATATTTTATGTTAAACCTTTACATAGGTAATTATACACAAATATAAATAGACAGGTAGAACCCTCAGAGTTTTATTTATTTGATAATTTATTTCACATTTCTTGTTTGTAAAGCCTAAATACAAATAAAAAGGGAACATTATTTTTTTTTGTGTTTTTATTTTAATATTTTTTAAAGTTATAAGAAAAACTGTAGAAAAGCACGCACATCCCTCTTAACTGGGTGCTCAGCCAAAAAACGCAAAAGATGCAAAATTATATATTCAACAAAGGCAGAAACACCAAAGCTCCAAAAAATGCAAATTTATTAAATTAAATTAATTGTGTCAGCCTTTTTAATTTAATAAATTTGCATTTTTTGAGCTTTGGTGTAGCCGCCTTTGTTAAATATAAAAAAAGTTATAATAAGTTGGGTACAGGCATTCATTGTGTGCGTTCTTGCCAGTTTTTTCCTTTTTAATATTGTCCATATCAATATCGGAATTATATTGGATCGACCGAAATTAAGAAATATATCGTGATATAAATGTGCTCATATTGTCTGCAATGAAATACAAGTTAAAGTAAATTTGGAAATCACTACTTTCGTTTTTTATTTGCGTTTTCCATACTGTCCCAACTTTTTGGGGTTGTACAATGTATTTTGTATACATTTAAATAATTAAATATTAAAACTAATTACCTTTCATGTTATGCATTTTTTAAAAAAGCATTTTATGTAAAGTAATAGTTTATTTAACATCTAATCTAATAATTTTTTTAAACTAAAAATAATAACAAAATAATTGAATAAACTATTTTTAAAATGCTGTCAGTCTTTTTTTCTGGACTGAAGGGATGAATGTAAGGTCACGCTGAACTTGAAAATAATGACCCTTCTTTGTCCATTTATGTCTACTTAGTCAGTCATAACACATCATGAATAAATAAACTATTCAAACGCAAAGACAATTGACCTTGTGTGTGCCCTTCTTCACAGGACTGTCCTGTGCCGCCAGGCCCATGACAGGCCTCCTCCAAATTGAGGCAATTAACGCGATGTGTTTTTCCATTAATCTGTGTGTCGCCACTGCGCGCTAATGACTAGGCTGGGACATGGTCTAATCAGGCAGGGATTCTTTCGCAGTTCACATGTAACACTCGCTGGGAAGGGCGCCACTTTGGCCTTCCACACGGACGCACGCGCACTTCAGAGCGGTGAGGTCAGGGAGCATTCAGAGCCAACTCAAGTGCGCTACAAGTTAATATGCATATTAAGTATGGTGAATGTGGACAGGCCGTGCAATTTCCAAATACATTTTTTAGGTTGTACATAGATTGAAAATAACTCCATGTTTTCCCACAGCCCTCTTGATAGGACTGAATCTCCATGGATTTGTCCTCCATGCTGAAAAGAACGCTCAAGAAGGCTCATTTTACAAGAGACCTAGAGTTAAACAGTTGAGTTTTAACATTTTTTTAATCCATTCAGCCATTGTCTGGGTCTGGTGGTGGCAATTTTAGCCTAGCTTAGCATAGGTCATTGAATCAGATTAGACCATTAGCATAGAAAATGTAAAAAAGAGTTTCCTATTTAATTTTCCTATTTAAAGTTTGACTCTTCTGTAGTTACATCGTGTACAAAAACAGATGCTATCGAAAAGTTGCTATTTTCAATGATTTATGCTCAGCTAAGCTAAAATGCTTCTGTCAGTTCTGGTAATTGGCTGAATGGATTAAAAAATTATTTAAACTCAGCTGTTTGACTTGTAAAATGTGCCTATTTCCAAAAATAGTCTTCCTTTAAAGGTATAGATCAGAGAAAAATATCAACATCTGTCATTTGTTACTCACTCTGCCAATGTCTAAGTCTGGTAACGGCAATTTTAGCTTAGCTTAGCATAGGTCATTGAATCCGATTAGACCATTAGCATAGAAAATTTTTTCAAAAAGAGTTTCCTATTTAAAGTTTGACTCTTCTGAAGTGACATCGTGTACAAAAACAGATGCAAAATGAAAAGTTGCTATTTACAATGATTTTTGCTAAGCTAAAATGCTTCCGTCAGTCCTGATAATTGGCTGAATGGATTAGAAAATTATTTAAACTCAGCTGTTTGACTTGTAAAATGAGGCTATTTCCAAAAAATAGTGTTCCTTTAAAGGTATAGATCACAGACAAAATAAACATCTGTCATTTATTACTTAATCTGCCAATCACTTTGTCTGGTGACGACAATTTTAGCTTAGCTTAGCATAAACCACTGAATCAGATTAGACCATTAGCATAGAAAAATTCATAAAGATTTGATCATTTTCTTATTTAAAGTTTGATTCTTCTGTAGCAGATGCAAAATAAAAAGTTTCTATTTACAATGATTTATGCTAAGCTAAGCTAAAATGCCTCCGTCAGTCCTGGTAATTGACTGAATGGGTTAAAAAATATTTAAACTCAGCTGTTTGACTTGTAAAATGAGCCTATTTCCAAAAATAGTCTTCCTTTAAAGGTATAGATCACAGAAAAATATCAACATCTGTCATTTGTTACTCACTCTGCCAATGTCTGGGTCAGGTGACAGCAATTTTAGCTTAGCTTAGCATAAACCATTGAATCAGATTAGACCATTAGCATAGAAAATTTCATTTTTCATTTCATTCAAGTCTGACTCTTCTGTAGCAGATGCAAAATAAAAAGTTGCTTTTTTTAAATGATTTATGCTAAGCTAAACTAAAATGCTCCCTCCAGTCCTGGTGATCGGCTGAATGGATTGAAACAATTTTTAAAAACTGTTAAGGCTCGTACACACCAAGATGCTTTTAGTTTGCGTTTATCGCGTTTACCTGCAGTTTGTGTGGGTCCTAATGCCCCAGCGCCGGTGAGTTAAGTGAACTGATGACCTTCACAGCCAATCATAGTGATTTCTGTTGAGCACGTGAACAAAATGGCCATAAGAACTCCACGAACAGTCTCTTAAATGTTAAAGAGAAATGGGCATTTTTTTATATTTCATTACGGAAATTTTGTATCGTGACTAGTCTAATATAGTGAAAGAATCAGTTCATTAACTTGAGTTTGATGAATGTCATCTAAAATGTGTTGTTGGGAAAGAAAACGTTAGTTAAGTAGTGCCATTTCCCTTAGCTTAGCTGAAAATGAGGTCAAATATCCCTTTTTATTTTCACTGTTCATTCAGAACAGACCTTCGGGTCGCTCGGAAGGCGGTGAAATGATAAATTTGTGTCACTTTCTCTTCGCTGATAAGATATACAGCCAGGTACACAACATTCCTGTGTGACTCGGGCTATACTTCCAGGTTTCTTCCCACCGCAGCCTCGATTTCGCTGTTAATAATGGCGGCCTCGTGAAATCAGTCTATAGACTGAACATGTAAAACATGCGCACGTGATATCACCATTTTCACTAATTCACGTATTTGTAATTAACATGGAGGGTTTTTTTTATTCACTTTTATATCCATATTCAGAATTGTTCATTTTCTGGCCTCTGAAATGCTGTTGTCGTGTAGGAGAAAGGCCAAAAATGTTCTGTTATTAGGTGGTGTAATAAATTAAAATGTTTTTTTTTAGCATTTTCAAACACCTCATCAGTTTCTTTGCAGTTTCAGTTATTGGTCTGCCCAATGTGTGTTGTGTTATTATTGTTGCAGTTCAGCTCTGATAAACAATCACCTGCAACCACACGCTTCATAACAATGAACTGCCATAACATTGAAATAATAATTATGTTGGAAATAAGATGATTTTGCAACTTCAAGTTGCAAGTTAAGTAGTAGACTTTTACCATTGTTGAATCTATTCAGCTGATCTCCTGGTCTTGCGGGGTACTTTTAGCTTAGCTTAGCATAGATCATTGTATCAGATTAGACCATTAGCATAGGGAAAAAAAATCTATAATTTTCCTATTTAAAGTTTGGCTCTTCTGTAGTTACATTGTGTAAGAAGACCGATGGGAAAGGGTCTATTTTCTACGTCAAAACAAAAGCTTGCTAAGCTAAAAGTACTCCTGCCTGGTGATTGGCTGAATGGATTTAAAAATGGTAAAACTCAACTGTTTAACTCTAAATGACTTGTAAAATGAGACTATTTCCAAAAAAAGTATTTAATAAAATACGTTTAAATAAAAACTGTTGGTAACATAAAGTTGTTAAAACTCTACTGGAAGGTAAAACATAAATGGATATGTCAAAATGAAGGTGCATCTTAAAAAATATTAAACCCATTTTATTTCTCTAATATTTGTCTTTTTCTTTCTTTCTTTTTTACAGGAGTGTTGAAACTATTAATGTGGTGACTGACTTTAAACCTTTTCATTTCAGATACTACTCTGCATTGAAAACCATGGAGCAGCTAGAAAACATTTATATTCCCAGAGTGAGCCAGTACAGGTTCTGCCAGATCATGGCTGAGATGCTCCCAAAGCTGAGAGAGGAGATTAAAGAGATCTCCATGTCCGACCTGAAAGACTTCTTAGAAAGTATCCGAAAGCACTCGGATAAGATTGGTGAAACCGCAATGAGACAGGTGGGATTTTTTATTCATTTTGTTTAAACTTGTTAGTTTCATCTCATCTCAATTGTTTTGTTTTGTCTCGTTTAGTTTGGTCTTGTTTAGTTTTTGTTTTGTTTTGTCTCATTTTGTTTTTGTTTTGTTTGGTCTCATTTTGTTTTTGTTTTGTTTTGTCTCATTTTGTTTTGTTTAGTTTTGTCTTGTCTCGTTTTGTCTTGTCTTGTGTCATTTTGTCTTGTTTTGTCTTATTTTGGGTTTTTTATATTTTGTTTTGTTTGTTTTGTTTTACCTCATTTTGTTTTGGTTTCGTTTTGTCTCATTTTGTTTTGTCTTGTGTTATTTTTTGTTTTGTTTCCTTTTGTTTTGTCCCCTTTTGTTTTATTTTGTCTTGTTTTGTTTGTTTTTGTTTTGTTGTTTAGTTTTGTCTCATTTAGTTTTGTTTAGTTTTGTCTTGTCTCATTTTGTTTTGTGTTTTTGTTTTGTTTGTCTCATTTCGTCTCTATTTGTTTTTTGTTTCGTTTTGTTTGTCTCATTTTGTATTGTTTTGTCTCGTTTTGTTTTGTCTCATTTTGTCTTACCTTGTGTTGTGTTTTATTTTATTTTGTTTTGTCACCTTTTGTTTCATTTTGTCTTGTTTTGTCCTGTTTTTGTTTTGTTTAGTTTTGTCTTATTTTAGTTTTGTCTCGTCTTATCTTGTGTTGTCTTGTTTTTGTCTTGTTTTGTCATTTTATTTTGTTTTGTTTTGTCTCATTTTGTTTTGTCCCTTTTTGTTTCATTTTGTCTTGTTTTGTCTCATTTAGTTTTGTTTAGTTTTGTCTTATCTCATTTTGTATTGTTTTGTCTCGTTTTGTTGTCTCATTTTTGTTTTGTTTAGTTTTGTCTCGTCTTATCTCGTATTGTCTTGTCTCGTTTTGTTTAATTTTGTCTCATTTTGTTTTGTTTTTCTCATTTTGTTTAGTGTTTTTTAATTTGTTTGTCTCATTTCATCTCTTTTTGTTTTGTTTTGTTTGTCTCATTTTATCTCTATTAGTTTTTTGTTTTGTTTTGATCTTTGTTGTTATAACTTTTTTCTTTTAGATTTTAAAAGCTAAAAGTAAGAATCATAACTAACAAATGTGTGCATATGTTATTTAAAATGGTGTTTACAGATATCTGCATGCAAAGTGCTAACAAGTGAGGATAACAGAAGCACTTCAAATCATCAGAGAGTAGCACTATAGAAATGCTATGAGTATCAGTCTTTTTCCCTCCGATCATATGGAAAGGATTGTTTGATAAGCCCACTCACTGGTGTGGAGCACACTCAGAATTGCACAATGTTTTACAAAGTAATGGGTTGTTTATAATAAGGTGTCTGGTGCATATGGAGAGAAAAATTGTGTCACCTACCGGTGGTTTGTTAAATCACCCCACCTGCATGAAACACACCTAAGTTGTTTTTGTACCACACATAGCAAATATAAGTCTAAATTTCCAAACTCATTAGTGTACGACAAGGCTAGTATTGTAGTCTGTTGAAGTGATTGTTGGTCTTCTCTCCATCAGGCTCAGCAGCACCGTACGTTCAACAGTGCAGTTCAGAAGCAGGTCACACTAAGTTGTGCCAAACCTCTGTATGGACTGAATGGCCGAACGCCCCTCCATCACAACGGCCTGAGCACAGACACAGCAGAGGAAGAGGAGATGGATGAGGAGGTATGACCTCCACAGCATCATTTTCAGGACATTTAGAGTTTCTTTAAAATTTCTTTCATAGCACTTTTCATGAACCTGGTTTGCGAGTGGTATCAACATGTTGGTACAGAGTGAAAATATTTAGATTTATTACAAATATTTGAACTAACTGAAATATTTTATTCTAAAACAATTGTTTAAACAGTTATACACACACAAACACAGGAGTGTATGTATGATTGTGTGTGTGTGTGTGTTGTGTGTGTGTGTGTGTGTGTGTGTGTGTGTGTGTGTGTGTGTGTGTGTGTGTGTGTGGTGTGTGTGTGTGTGTGTGTGTGTGTGTGTGTGTGTGTGGTGTGTGTGTGTGTGTGTGTGTGTGTGTGTGTGTGTGTGTGTGTGTGTATTTTTAAACTTTTACCACACTAATATTTTAATTTTATATAAAATACAATTTTTATTTTTATTTTTTTTGTTAAAGATTTATTTTTGGCCTTTTTGCCTTTATTAGATAGGACAGCATTAAGACAGGAAGCGAAGTTGGAGAGAGAGAGAGGGGAGTAGGGTAGGGAAATGTCCTCGAGCCGGGATTCGAACTCGGGACGCCCTGACGTGCTACTGCACCATATGTCGGCGAGCTAACCACTAGGCTATTGCGCCGACATATAAAATACATTTTAATGATTGTGTTTTATAAATAAGAATGATTAAAGGCACTCAGAAATGAGAATTTACTCATTATTTACTTTCCCTCACATGATTTCAAACCTATATGAGGCAAGGCAAGGCAAGTTTATTTATATAGCACATTTCATACACAGTGGCAATTCAAAGTGCTTTACATTAACAGGAATAAAAAAGACAAGTGTAAGAAAAAATAAAAACAGATAATAAAAAACAGATAAAAACAGATAAAAATGTGTTAAAACAGGTTGTAAAGAATGAAAAAAAAGAGAAAAGCATAATAGTGCGATTTGGTCGGACGTAGCACAGTGCTCATTCAGTAAAGGCACAGCTAAACAGATGTGTTTTCAGTCTGGATTTGAATGTGCCTAATGTTGGAGCACATCTGATCATTTCTGGGAGTTGATTCCAGCAGCGAGGGGCGTAGTAGCTGAAAGCCGATTAACCCTGCTTTGACTGAACTCTTGGAATTTCTAGTTTATATGATCCTAGAGATCTGATGATCTGTTAGGTTTGTATTCAGTGAGCATATCTGTAATGTATTGAGGTCCTAGGCCATTAGTGATTTATAGACCAGTAATAATACTTGAAAATCTATTCTGAATGTAACAGGGAGCCAGTGTAAAGACCTGAGGACAGGTGTGATGTGCTCTGATTTCCTGGTTCTGGTCAGAATCCTAGCCGCAGCGTTCTGGATGAGCTGCAACTGACTGACTGTCTTTTTGGGAAGGCCCGTGAGGAGGCCGTTACAGTAATCCACCCTGCTGCTGATAAAGCATGAACAAGTTTCTCTAAGTCCTCACTGGAAATAAAGCATCTGATTCTTGCAATGTTTTTGAGATGATAGTATGCTGATTTACTTACTGCTTTGACATGACTATTGAAACTCTATTGATGACTATTGATGAGTTCCTTTCTTGATTTGAACAAAAAAGATGTTTTGAAAAATGTTGAAAACCTGTAACCATTGACTTCCATAGTAGGTCAATGGCTACAGGTTTTCAACATTTTTGGAAAGCGAAACAGGTTTGTGACGAGCAAAGGATGTAGAGGAGTACAGAAATGATGACAGAAATTTCAGTTTTAGGTGAACTATCCCTTTAAATTGTTTCTTTAATATTTTATGTGTGCGCAAGCAAATTTACTCGCTTACTGGAGACACATTGGGAAATGCATGTTAATACAAGGTGTAAACAGCAGTCTGTTTGAGAAAATAACTTGTTAAATAACTGATTGAAGAAATCAACACTATTTAAAATGTCATAAAGGGCTGAAGCATCACTGTTTAGTAATATTCATCCCCATCAAATTTGCTTTATATTGTTTTGATAATTATTATCTCTTTATTTTTCTTTTAAAGGTCTTGACGGCTCAGGATCTGGTGGACTTTTCGCCGGTTTATCGATGTCTCCACATCTACACTGTTTTGGTAATTACCATTATCTACTTTCCTACCGATATAACCAGTGTTTGGTTTGTTACTTCAGTTACTTCATACATTTGTAATGATATAATTAGTAAATAATTACTAATTACATCATTACAATTGACTTTTCTAACTATTTTATCTTAAAAGAAATTATGTTACTCAAAAAGTAATTCAATTACTTTACTAAATACTAATAAATGCCATTGCATTTACAACACAACGGAAACATTTATTATTAAACAATTATTATAATTAAACTCTTTACAATGAAACTTTTTTATTTGAGTCAAATGAGATCTTTTAGATTTGTTTAAATAATAGCTGAATAGCAACAGGGTTCTCGCGGGTCCTTAAAAAGTCTTAAATTAAAATCCGGGAAATTAAGGTCTTAAATTGTCTTAAATTTACCGTAAAGTTGCTGTAGGTATTAAATTTTTAGCCGGTCTGCTTAATGCCGATAGGGAAGCACAGTGGTCCACCGTAAAACATCTAATAGTTGATCAATGTAGTATGTGTGAAACAGGAGTGAAATGACAGTCTCCGTGATTTATTAGCTTATTACGGTAGGTCGGCTACAGACGCTGACGTTGGTCTGCACATGCGTGCTGCCATTACTCGGTTGTTGTGGTGAGGTGACCATGGGGCTCAAAGCCGTCGAGTCACACATGAAAGGAGAAAAGGACCAGCGGTACGTTGCAGCAGTATGTTACAAAACGATGGGTTTCTCTCATTAAAAGTCATGTAATAACATTTGTGTTTTCTAATAGTTATGTACATTATTTGTCAACATTTTGGCTTGTGAAAGGCTGTTTTGAGGACTTTCATTATTGAGCTTATTTTCAGTATTCTATTCTATATGGTTCCTTCATACAAGGCATTGTGTTGTTTAGTGTAATCCAAATTATCTATGTTATGTTGGCTCTGTTCTACATCACAAAGGAACAAAAAAAAAAGAAAGGAAAAATGTCTCAAAGAAAAGTATTTTTGCTTTTTTTTTTTTACTTACCGAGTCTACACATTGCACTTAATTGATACCAAATGGAAAACTTTAAAGTTGTGATTTCCATTGTAGGAGGCAATAAATTGAGTAACCTATTCCAAAGAAATTATGAATTTTTTGGGTTTTAAATTATATTTGTTGAGGTCTTAAAAAGGTCTTAAAAAGCATTAAATTTTACTTTTAAAATGGTGCAAGAACCCTGAGCAATATATAAACTAAATAATTATGTATTTACAATTTACAGCTCTGAATTTATACCTTATATTGTACTTATATACTTTAAACTAATTTCTCAGTTAATTCTTTCCTTAAGTTTATGCAGTTGATAAATGATAAATGTTCTTTAACACATTTATTATGCAAAATATGTATTAATCTGCTTCTCGGAATTGATTTACACAGAACTGTTGAATAAATGTACAGTATTTAAAGCAAGTAACTTTTCAGTAACAAAAATTAAATGACCTAAAAATGAAAAGTAATCCTGTACTATTCAGCTATTTCCCATTTTTCGTATCTAATTACACCCAACACTGGATTTAACACACTACAAAAATATTACATAATAAAATGTCATGTCAACTTATGTTTTTACATTACCTTAACTTAATTTAGAAAGTTAGTCAGGTTTCAACTTTTTTTATTATATGTTAAACCTGTCAGCTAAATTGATGCACGTTAATATGACTAGAAATATTAAATTGGTTCAACTTAAAAAATTTAAGTAAGCAACATATTTTACAGTACACAACATATACAGTTGAAGTCAGAATTATTAGCCCACCTGAATTATTAGCCCCCCTGTATATTTTTCCCCAAATTTCTGTTTAACGGAAAGAAGATTTTTTTTTCAACACATTTTTAAACAATAGTTTTAACAACTCATTTCTATTCACTGAATTTTTTATTTTTATCTTTGCCATGATGACAGTACATACAATTTTACTAGATATTTTTCAAGATATTAGTATTCAGCTTAAAGGGACATTTAAAGGCTTAACTTGGTTCATAATTAGGTAAGTCGTTGTATAACAATAGTTTGTTTTGTAGACAATAATGTAATTGTTTTGTCGAAAGTAATGTTTCTTAAGAGGGCTAATAATATTGTTACATCACACTCTTCATGCCAGATAAATAAGATCTATCCCTGGATGCCAGATTCTGTCAGAAAATGTTTGTTTCTGAGCCGCCTAATACCCAAACCTGTTAACCAGTTTTCAACTGAATTAACAGTCTCCTATCAATATAGGGGTTGACTGAGAAAGCTAGAGAGGAGCAGAAGACGAAGTCATGATGATAAAGGAAGTGTAGAGTTTATTGAATAATCTTATTTGTGTATGATTCTGAGCAGGAAAAATCAAACAAGTGTTATTATACCACAAGCAACAGCAATGGAAAATTACTGATTCACAACATTGTCCAGAGACAATACAGACCTTGAAATGAAGACATTCTCTTATCTCTTACTCATGAAAACAAGTGTCGCTTGAATCCAGACAGTCGTAAGATTATAACAATATGGAAAAATGAAATCATAATGAAGCCATAATTATGTAAAAATAGTAATAATAAAATATAAAAACATGATAAAATGACAAATAATAATCAATAATAATAATCAAATAATTAACTACTGATCAATAAAATGATATAATGATAATTATAGAAATGACTAATGATCATATGATTAAATAAATAATTAAACGAAGAATAAATGATTAAAAACAAATGAAAATAAAACACAACACATATAAAAGGTTGTTTTCTTAAAGCAACACACACATAAGTTTGCTACAAGGATTCTCAGATCCTTAGTTAGATTCTTCAATATTGACCTTAAAATGTTTTTAAAAGAATTAAAAACTGCTTTTATTGTGCCCGAAATAAAACAAATAAGACTTTCTCCAGAAGAAAAAATATTATAGGAACTACTGTGAATATTTCCTTGCTCTGCTAAGCATAATTTGGGAAATATTTAGGAGGGCGAATAATTTTGACTGTATATCAACTGCATCCATAACCTCTTATGAAAGCCTGTTTGGCTTGTGTTTTTTTTCTAAAAAACATTCCCGTTGATCTGTTTCGCCTGGCCACTGTTTTCACTGAAACGCTTTTCCCCCAAGTGCCTCCTCAAACATTAATGTCCTATAAAAGCAAAAGGGGATTTCCAGAGTTTTGACTGCCGAGCCATCAATATTATTTTTGCCATAAGCCAAACGCAAACTCCAGAGAGGTGAGACGGAGTTTGTTAGCGCTCGGTGCCATCGCTCATCTGGTCAGAACTAATCCTGAGCCCATCAGCGCGCCAACAAAAGGGGTCAGACTGCAGCATCTAATGGGACTGACCGAGCCGTAACCCCCTTTTTCGCCGTAAAAACAAAAGCAGTGAAAAAGTTCTTTGCTTCATTCAGATTGTGCACAAACTGCGGCGCATTCACTTGGGCGTATAGGATGAGTCCAGCGCTTTCCCCTCAGTGGCTCAGTTAATGAGAACACGAGCGCTTTTGACCGCTGTGCTACCCGGACGCTCACAGGTGCCGGCAGGGGCCGAGAGCCACTTTTTCTGCCACACACAGAGAGAGAAAGGGGGCGCAGGTGCTTAACGTTAAGGAGATGTATGTTTCAGACAACGCTGGCTCAGTAGATAAACATGACTTTGCATTTTTGATACACTCTAAAGCAGAGGTGTCCAAATTTGGTCCTGGAGGGCCGGTGTCCTGCATAGTTTAGCTCCAACTTCCTTCAACACACCTGCCTGGAAGTTTCAAGTATACCTAGAGCTTAAATAGCTGCTTCAGGTGTGTTTAATTGGGGATGGAACTAAAATATGCAGGACACTTGCCCTCAAGGACCGAGTTTGGGCAAGGATGCAGGATGCATACAGGTGAAGTCAAAATGAGCCATCCTGTAAAATCTTTATTATTTTTCAGTGATGTTTTTTTACAGTATTTCCTATAATATTTTTTCTTCTGCAGAAAGTCTCATTTCTTTTAGTTAGGCTGGAATAAACACGGTTTTAATAATGATAATAATAAAAAAAATCATTATTAATAATGATAATAATAAAAAAACACCTTGTAAAGGGGTGATCCAGAGTGTATTTTAAGGGCTTGGTTGTGTTTATAAGATGCAAAGCAATGTGTGCTCATGCTTCACATATATATCTTACATTGATTATATACAGCTACTCAGCTAACATAAAACCGACTGTCATATTTCCTAGTTCCTCCGAAAGCCCGCCCTCAAGAGGCTCTGATTGGTCAGCTAACATAATGTGCTGTGATTCGCGTATCAGCTCCACGTTTCCAGGAAACGTCACACCTCTAATAGAACGCGCTTTGTCTCTGTTGTGTAAATGCTGTCAGTCAGAGTAGCTGTTAGTCGCATCAGTTTGAGCCTGAATCAGACAGAAAATGAAGAGCACACTGCTGAACCTCACGCCTGCTCTCTAAATAACATCTGACAAGTATCGTTCATATACATTTTGGGTTATAAGCATGTGTAAGGAATATGAAACGTTCACATATCTTTTGTGAGTTCGTTATTTGCGATGTAGAACGCAGGGAAAGCAGCTGCGTAGAGAGACTTCATCGCTGCTGAAGATTGTGGCTGTTTACAGTAGTTGGACGGATAAATATAAATTTGTAGCTAAGTTGTTAACGGTGCAAAACAGCATTTCCCGTTGCTTACATCCTTGTTTACATCCTTTCCACAATATACCGTTAATGCTAGACACTATGTATGTAATAGATCAATTTTAACAAATAAAAATACTAACAGGTTGAGGATCACAATCCACATATTCGTCTGTTATGATTGAAGCTGCTCCTTCTTTGAGGAGTGTTTAGCCCAATCCAGCACTAAACTAAGAGACATTCTAGAAGCTGTCCTTTGTCAAATGCTAGAGCTATATCTTTTTTTATAATTCTCTGGAACATAATTAAAATTAAACCGTAAGCACTTCTCTCTTTGTGTCGTGTTCTTTGGAAGCCCAAATACAGAAACAGAACAAGCTCTGTGGAAAAGCAGCATTTGGATGTCATTTTAGCTTTCACTGCTAAAACTTACAGTGCCTCTGGCCATGCCCCTTCGCTGCGCGGGGTGTATGCGCGTGGTGAATGCAAATAACCTGGAGCGTTTGTGATCTCACTAACCCAGATGTATTTTTTTGTAGTCTTTGCTAAGCTAACTCTGTAAAAGCCAACGTCTCCCTTTGCATTGAACTTTGAGCACATTACATTCAGAGATGTTGTTTACGTTCACACAGCTACATTACACATGAACTAACGTTTAAAATATGATATCGTAGTGGACCACCCTTTTAAGGTCACTGTTATCGAATAACTTTTAGCCTAATTAACCTAGTTAAGCCTTTAAATTACACTTTAAGCTGAATACTAGGATCTTGCAAAATAAATAGTATACTCTGTCTTCATGGCAGATATGAAAGAAACTAGTTATTAGAAATCAGTTATTAGAACTATTATGTTTTAAAATGTGTCGAAAAAATATTCTCTCTGTTAAACAACACTTGGGAAATATTTTTAAAAGAATGAACATTTTACAGGAGGGCAAAAAATTTTGACTTCAACTGTACATACAGTTGGAATAAATGGTTCAAGAATAGTTCACCAAAAATAGATTACTCCATAATCCATAATCACCCTCAAGCCACCCTTGGTAATATGACAAGGTTTCCACAGGTCATGGAAATTTTGGAATATCATGAAATTTTAAAAGGTTTATTCCAGTCAAGGAGTTTTATATTGCTTTTGTCCAAGTCTTGGAATATCAGGATTATTGGTTTGACATTTAAAATGTTACTTCCATTTATATTAAAAAAAAAAATGTTTTGCCTTTTGTTATGGATAGGCTATTACTACCTTTTTTTTTTACCACTTGTTAACTGCTAATCTTATGCGGTCACCAGGTTCTACCTGTTAAGGCTGTTTTTTTTTTATCTTCTCAGAGCTCAACCAGTCCCTGCTGTATTTTGCGAGAAAACTTCTAAATATTGCAGCCTAAAATGATTGATTTTTGTGCCAACATTTCTCTATATTTGTATGGCTGTGAAAATATACACAAATGTACTCTTAGTTCTTTATAACTTTTTGGACTTCAAGAACCATTGGTCTCTGTTATTTATATAAAGGAGTAGAAAGAAGCAAGAAATTAAGTGTTTGTCTCTTAATCATATAAAACCCACTACATCATATTTGATACATGAATGATTTTAAATGGACAGAATAAACAAAACTGTTCAAATTTCTTCAACAATAGCATTAGAAAAAGCTTCAGATTTTAGAAATTGATACTATCGCATTATGCATCTTAAACACACAGTGAAAGTGAATACAAAAAATTAATAAATGATGGTGTTTACTACAATCTGGACTGGCTGCTTCCCAGGCACCAATATTTGTTAATCATTGTCTGATCACTAAGTTTAGGTTTATATATATATATACAGTTGAAGTCAGAATTATTAGCCCCCCTTTGAATTTTTTTTTCTTTTTTAAATATTTCCCAAATGATGTTTAACAGAGCAAGGACATTTTCTCAGTATGTCTGATAATATTTTTTTTGTTAAAACTTATTTGTTTTATTTTGACTAGAATAAAAGCAGTTTTTAATTTTTTAAACACTACTTTAAGGACAAAATTATTAGCTCCTTTAAGCTAATTTTTTTCAATAGTCTACAGAACAAACCATCGTTATACAATAACTTGCCTAATTACCCTAACCTGCCCAGTTAACCTAATTAACCTAGTTAAGCCTTTAAATGTCACTTTAAGCTGTATAGAAGTGTCTTGAAAAATATCTAGTAAAATATTATTTACTGTCATCATGGCAAAGATAAAATAAATCAGTTATTAGAGATGAGTTATTAAAACTATTATGTTTAGAAATGTGTTGAAAAAATCTTCTCTCCGTTAAACAGAAATTGGGAAAAAATGGGGCTAATAATTCAGGGGAGTTAATATTTCTGACTTCAACTGTATGTATGTATATATATATATATATATATATATATATATATATATATATATATATATATATATATATATATATATATATATATATATATATATGACGTAAATAACAGATGACATATACATGTATAAAAATTGTTACTACAGTACATTTAAGCATATATTAGTACTATTTCTTGTTGACATTTAGCATCTATGTTGACGTCTGACATTAGATTTACGTAGTCATGTGCAATATTGAAGAAAGATATTTTACTATTTTTAGAAATAATTTTCAAATATCAATAATGAGTTTTTGACATTTGACCAATTTAGGCCCGGTTTCACAGACAGGGCTTAAGCCTAGTCCCAGACTAAACTGCCCACTTGAGCTGTCTTAACTCAAAGTGACTTGCACAGATATAGATTAAAATAGTCACAGATTTAGCCTATTCTGGATTAAACAAAGCTGATTGCAAGAGGGAGGATTATTGCTAGTCTATGACTAAATTGTAGCTTAAATTAATCCTTCAAGGAGGCAGGTTTAACTCCTGCTTAGCACGGTTTGTGGGGGAGCATGGAATATGTGAAAACCCACGCGCACAACAGAGGCCTGCAAGAGTACTTTTGGATAGGAGTGATCCATTAAATTACTTTGATGACACAGCTTTTCAAGACCACTTTCGCATGTACAAACATCATGCATTGGAGATAATACCTTTGCTAGAACCTACACTTTCCTGCCTGTCTCTGAGAAGAAGGCATTTACCCAGTTCTCTCCAAGTTCTGCTCACATTGAGGTTTTTGGCATCTGGGACCTTTCACCGTGAAACTGGTGATTTGCGTGGTGTCAGTGAAGCAACTGTGTGTAGAATAGTTCACAAAGACTGCAAAGCCATTTGTGAACTGAGTCACTTAAACAATACTGGTTGAAAATGAAAAATAAAATACTTTCACTCATGAATATGTAAATGACAAATTGTTTATTATTAGTTTTTTTACACACCATGGCTTGTAATCACAGCTGTCTCCTGATTATATCTTTTTTGTATCATACTTCTTTTGTCCAACTTCATATCCAATTCAACCTGTAGAATTCTCATTTTCATTTCATGCTCTTCCTTCATGAATTTCCTTTTTTTGCTCATTGAATTCTCTGGCTAATTTTTCATGAATGGTCATCCTGCTTGCTTGATTCTGAAAGGTGGTGGCGCAGCATCTTTTGTCAGGGATGCTGGAGCAGATGTGGAGGGCACACACTCCCTGTGTTCTGGCTCTTCCAACCTGTTCAGATCCCTCTGTTCTTTGGCGGAAAAAAAAAACACAGAAGCACAACAGAATTCACATGACCCTTTAGAAGAATAAAGATTGACAAAGTGGAATATGTACCAAAGTAACCAATTTCTTTCTTACGTACCATTTGTGATCAGTTCTTCGTCTGAACTGTTCAAGTGATCATCATCTGGTATACCTTCCAGAGGTTGCTGGTTCAGTATTATTCCAGACAACAAGTCATCCACTTCATCAGTTTTATCTTTATTTGGTGGTCCACCACCAGTAATAAATCGCTGTCTTCTTATCTCTGCATTCTGTCTTTTTAAAGCCAGTTTTAGGTTCTTCCACAGAGTATATACAGGCAAATATAATTCATTATAAATTGTGATAAAAAAATATAGATATAAGAAATGTGCAATGATAATAACAAAGAAATCTCACCTGAAGTTGTTGTATTGTTCTTGTGGTTGCATTTTCATTTGCATTTGCATTGAATTCATTGCAAATTGCATTCCAAGCACTCATTTTCTTTTGTTTACTAGCAGTAGTGTGGGTTTTACTTTCAATAACTGGATAGTTTGTCAAAATTGGTTTCAGTAGTGTTTTTTTCATACTCACTAAAGTTTTTCTAACAAATTCTCTTTGCCTCTGCCATTGCTTTGTGTCAAGATTTAAACCAACAATACTGTTTTGTAGTCCATTTCAGGTTTTAATGAACACCATCAGACCAACAGCATGTGCTTATACTCAACCTAATCAGGCCTATCTCAGGTGTTCTTATTTAAGCTTACTTAAATTACTCCAGGACTCTGTAGTCTCTGACTAACTAAGCCTATTTTTTTAAGCTACGTTCATGAAAGGTACTTAAATGCCCTAGATTAACTAGTACTGATTAAGGCCTACTCCTGGCTTATATTAAGCCCTGTCTGTGAAACCGGGCCTTAGTGTCTTCGTGAGCAATTTGCTTAATCATTCGTTCAAATATATTGTTCAAAATAGCTGTTTTTTTTAGAAACCAGTCGATCAGTGAATCGTTGACTCCTTTCAGATTCATTCAGTGTCACATTTGCAAGCATGTTTCCCGATAAGTGCTGTTTTATTAATAAACATATTTTGATATGTGATAAACATCAAACATTATTTAAATTAGCTTTTAAAACATATTTTAATTCCATTTTGTCTTTCTTTACAGGGAGACAGAGAGACATTTGAAAATTACTATAGGAAACAAAGGAAAAAACAAGCAAGACTTGTACTACAGCCTCAGTCTAACATGGTTGGTATTCTTTACTCTTTGAGCAATTTGTTTTTATGTATATATGTACTGTATGTATATATATATATATATATATATATATATATATATATATATATATATAAAATAATGTTATATATCTAAAATGTATCTGTTTTACTCTAGCACGAGACAGTGGAGGGCTACAGGAAGTACTTTAATCAAATTGTTGGGTAAGTTCAATGTGGAATTATTAAAACTGAATCAAAAAAGTACATCAAATAATGCTATTTCCCATCGCTCTTTGCAGGTTTTTTGTGGTGGAGGATCACATATTACATGCCACACAAGGCCTGGTGACCAGAGCCTTCACCGACGAGCTGTGGAACATGGCGCTGTCCAAAATCATCGCAGTTCTCCGCACACACTCCGTGAGTCCTGCACACACATTCAACTCAACTGCTGTCAATATAGCAAAATGTCAGCATTAGTCAGTATCAATAGCAATAAATTTCACATATTTTCTGTACTGCTTTCAGTACAAACAAAGAATACCTTTTTTAAACACCTAATAGTCACATGATTTACTATTAAGAATCCAAATAATGCATATAATTACAAACTGCGCATTAATTAGTGGATATTTTGTAGACTAAGGAAATCTGGTCGCACCATCAATTTATTTACATTTCAGGACAAAATTAAGTTTGAGCCTTGTTGAGTAATGAGTTTTTTATATATTTATTTACTGTGTCTTGTTGTTTCAGTGTGTTAAGAAATTTGAATGAGTTGCATTATTGCTGACACTGTTTAGTTTTGCTTATTTAATTAAATAAATGTAAAAATGTAATTCATTAATGGATTATATACACAAGTATATAACCATTATAATGAATAAAGCAGAACAATAAAGCCCTATTTACTCCTAGTATCAATATTTCTTTTTATTTTTCATTGATCCGTTCACAAGTAGATGGCGGTAAACATAGGTGTAAGCGGAGTCTATATTTTGACTTTTGGCCTCTTCCATAGGTAGTCAAAAATACATTCTGTCACATTGTTTTCATAGTGTAAATGCTGGTCAAATCCTGTCAAACAGCTTCAAAGACCTATTCTGCCCTCAACCTATTCTCCAGACCTAATGCATGATTGGTATTGGAAGACTTGTAAGAAAGCACATCAAAATTAGGTTTTCTTTCTTTTCTGTGTTATACTAAAAATGTTTGGATTACAATTGAAGTTGTAGTCACCATTCACCTCCTTGCTCTTATGCTTGCTTGTAATTACATAACATGGCTTTGCTTATCCAGTATAACTTTGTGTATCAACTAAGACCCTGTTCACACTGAGATGCTTTACTGTTGCTGCGTATGCACAAAATCCATCTAGACATTTCCCAACATTTTGGGAAAGTAAAACCGGCATTTTTAAAACCGGGTTCATCTGGAAACGACACCTTTGCATTTTCACATGAACGGTTAATCCATATATTATGTGATTCGATGATTATATGGAAACATAATATCCATATATTTTGTGAATGGATGATTCGATTCAGCCCATTACACAATGTAAACAGCAACAACAATAACAGACTACAAGGTTTCCGCTACATTCATTCATTCGTGGCGGGCCGCCACGCCAAAATTCATCCCGCCACGGCTACATTACAGCTTCTTATTTAAAACATTTAGTCGTGTTTTTTATAGCGGATTATAATCGCACCAAAACATATTAGAGGTAAACAGCGCAAACTTTTCTGTAACTGTAGTAGTGCTGTGCGCTATTTGTTCAACCCTTTAAGGTGACATGCTGACTGACTTGACTGACTCTCTGACAGACTGACTGACAGGTGCGCGAGTCTAGCAAACACCGCATAGCTTTCAGTTAAGATGAACACAGTTTCCATAAGTATACTTTATTTATAAAGGTCAATGGCTCTGCATACAATGACTTTATCTTGCTGGAGTTTATAGCTGTTTCATTTTACTTCAGGACGCGTTAATGTCGGAAAACGCACAAAAACACACTAAATCGCGCTTCAGCAGCGCTTACTGGAGAGCGCACAAGAAGATCTGCACTTGAACGTGTAAATTTGAGTGCGTGCAAGAAGTTCTGTGCTCGAACAGAGGAAATCGGCGCACAAGCAAAGAGATTCGCATGCTCGTATTACAGGAATGCTATCTCGACTTGTTATACTTCGTGTAATATTTGTCTTTGAAATAGTTGGCAGATCTGTGTAACAAAAAAAAGTCCTGCCGCCACTGCTGGAAAAAATCCTAGAGGAAACACTGGACTACATACTTGTATTCGTGTTGCAGAAAATGTGCTTACTCTTTGGTCATTGATGTTGTATGTGACTTTTTTTTTTCAGTAGAAGATTAAAGGATGATTTTTAGCTGAATCTGTTATCCTTCGGGATTCGTATAATGGAAGTCACCCATTTTTGAGATTAAATAAACATATACGAACATGTTTAAATCAGTCCTCGTGGCTCCTGGTGAAACACTGAGGTCTTATGAAGCCAAACCATTGGTCTGTGCAAGAAATTGAACATTACTTACATTATTATTAGCTTTAATCCACAGCCTAGGCATAAGTGTATGGAGCTTGAGCTTCCAGTGCCTTGATGGCACATGATCAAGCATGCGCTCAGATGTGAGTTTATTTAGCAGAATAGTGTCATGCCTGTGTGTGTAATTTATAGCAGTTGCTATTCTGGCCAGTCATGGGTTAGAACAATTTTGGCTTATTTTATAAAAATCTTTTTTATGTGCTACTCAAGAAAAAAAAAATTACCTATATCTTCAATGATGTGAGTACATTTTCATTTTTGGATGATTTATTGGTTTAATAGCTTAAATCTTCTGCTCCTTTGCTACAACAGCGAGCAACAATTAATTATAGAAAACAATATATGTTAAGGTTTATGCTCCAAGGGCCCTATCATACACCTGGCACATTGTGGCGCTAGGTGTGACGCAAGGGCTTTTTGCTCATTTCAGCCAGACTCAGCTATCGTTTTCACATTTAACGTCATGTTGTTTAAATATCAATTGCATTTGCACCCAAATGTGTGCCAATGAGTGGTGTGTTAAGGCGCGTTGTTGGCATGTTGCTATTTTGAGGCACCTGAAATAGACAGCACCATTGGCCCACTAAAAGCTTGTCCTAAGTCAATGCCATTTTGCCGTTTTTTTTTTTGTTATTAAAAGAGAGCGCAGTACACATTGCTTATTACTTACACAGGGATTTACAGCAGCACATAAATATTTTTAAATATGAACAATTAAAGGACTAAAATGTAAAAGATTATTATTGGCTACTTAAATATAAATATACAGTGGTCCCAGTTAGTGGTCCCCAAACTATTTATCGCCGCGGTGATCGTCACTTCATGCCACATGACTCGCTGTGTGCTCGTGGCATTCATTCAACTGTGTGCATCTGGAAGCGGGCAAGCTGCACACCTCCATTGGAAATAACTTACTCCAGCTCTATAAAACACACGATTTGCAAATCGCCCCTAAAAGGCTGCTTTCATTTGCGATCTCCAGCAGTTCATCTTCTTGCACAGACATTGTGGATTCACCTGATTTGTTGACTAATGGTTTGTGGATCTATTCTTTGCCAGTTTGTGGGTCTTTCACTGGATCTTTTTCCCTTAGCAAAGAAACTTTCCAAAGACATCTGTTTCTTACTCATTTTGCTGCTTGTGGGTTAAATTTGGGCTCTCAAGTGACCGAGATTTAAGCGAGAAATACATTGAATTCATTTTTCAAAATAAAAGATTTTTCAAAATAAAAGATCATTCAGACTCAGATAATAAATAAAACAGAAATAATGAATTTTTCTTGTGTGGCCCTGTACCAATTGATCCGTGGCCTTGTGGTTGAGGACCACTGCCTACCTTTAACCTTGTGCACAAGCAGGTCCTTTTCCTCGTTAGTGAAACTTTCTGTTTTTTCTGCTTACAACATCAGCAATTGCCCCATGGTAGGACCACAACTCGGTCTTAAAGGGAATGAGAGACTCTGATTGGTTTAATGAACGTTACGCCCAAAACACACCCATAACTTATTTAGAGACTGAGAACAACCCTTGTATACTATGCGCCGGCCATGCTGACTGTTTGTATTTATCTTAAGATAACAAAAGTGGATTAAGACATGCCCTAAGTGCGCTGTAGACCATGTGCCTAGATTGTTAAAATAGAGTCCTGAGTCTTCCTCTCCATTTTTTGTGTCTCTGTGTGCCAGAATTACAGCGCCATATGCTGGTCTGGCATGTATACTACATGGTTGTTAGTCAGTTTCAGGGGTTTTGTGTGTACGCAGATAATTTTTTTAAAATAAGGCACAAAAAAGTGAAAAAAAAAAGACTTTGTGTGGATGTAGTCTTACTGAAGGATTTTGACAACACCAGTCTTGATAAAGTCTGGGGGGGTGAACTGTGTCATGCAAGGCTTTGACACCCCTCCTCTCTCCGCTGTGCTCTGGCCAAAGTCTCTTTTTTTTGTGATTGAAAGTTAGCTAGCAGTGGGAGAGATCAGGCTTGACCTCTTTGTTCAGGCCGCAGGACTCAGGCTGTGAGCTCCAGCCGCAGGGCATTTGCATAATCCCTCGCTGATTTACAACTGACTGGCCCTCCAAACACACTCTCAGCCCCAGCAGTTTAGAATATTCACTGTTAATCTGCTGTTATTGTTGCAATCTGTCCTCATTAGGCCCAACTGACCTCTCCATTAGATCAGATTGAATGGATCGCCACTGAAAGGGCTCACCAGGAAATGCTTCCAATTATCATTCCAAATGCCTTGTTTTGAAAATAAACTTCACTGAAAGACACGACTAAAGCCCTCTTAGCTCCTGAGCTGCCTGCAAGAAAAAAAAGATAGATTTGTCTCATGGGAGAAGTTTGTGCAGTCGTTTAAATGTATTAGTTACAAGAATTAATGCTTGGAATCCCTTTATGAAAGTAAAATTGTGTGATGGTGAACAGATTAATACACATATTTGTGTGTTACACACCAGTACACAAAACAGGTCAAATCAATATACAGTTAAAGTCAGAATTATTAGCCCCCCCTGAATTATTAACCTCCCTGTTTATTTTTTTTTCCCAATTTCTCTTTAGCGGAGAGAAGATTTATTCAACACATTTCTAAACATAATAGTTTTAATAACTCATCTCTAATAACTGATTTATTTTATCTTTGCCATGATGACAGTACATAATATTTCACTAGATATTTTTCAAGACACTAGTATTCCGCTTAAAGTGACATTTAAAGGCTTAATTAGGTTAATTAGGTTAATTAGGCAGGTTGGGTAATTAGGCAAGTTATTGTATAATGATGGTTTGTTCTGTAGACTACTGAAAAAAAAATATAGCTTAAAGAGGCTAATAATATTGACCTTAAAATGTTTTTTTAAAAAAGTAAAAACTGCTTTTATTCTAGCCAAAATAAAACAAATAAGATTTTCTCCAGAAGAAAAAATATTATCAGACATACTGTGGAAATTTCATTGCTCTGTTAAACATTATTTGGGAAATATTTAAAAAAGAAAAAGGGGGTAATGTGGACATGTATTTATGGTACCGGTCAAAAGCCTTGCAGCAGCATTTTGAACTAATTGTTAACGGGATAATGTTGGCTGACTATACTAAAGTATAGTGAGTTACAATTTACAATTTAGTGTTAAATGCTACTAGTTTGAGTTTGAATACCATTTATTGCCATACTGAAAACAAAAAAAATAATTTACCTCAGATCATGAAAATGAAATAACTAGCAAACATATTTTTGTTCCAGCAGCAGGGAAAAGTTTAGTTAAAGTCTTGTTTGGGATACACCACAATCCACCGTTTACTTGCAGATCTCAAGCTTTTCAAGTTATGAAATTAGGTAAAGGAATGCCAAGACACTGATTGTTTTATAGGCAAACATCACTTTCTTGAATTTGATGTGAGCAGCCTGCGCATATTGATGGGAAGAGCTGTGACTCTGGATCTGTCATAGTGCTATAGTAGTAGTAGAGATTATTGCAATAGAGTCAATGAAATAAATCAAGTATTGACAATTAAAGGGACAGTTCACCCAAAAATGAAAATGTACCCACTATTTACTCTCTCAAATGATTCCAAACCTTTCTGAGTTTCTTTCTTCTGTTGAACACTGAAGTAGATATTGTTAAGAAAGCTGTAAACCTGCAACCAATTCCCTCCACAGTAGGAAAAACAAATATGGAAGCCAATAGTTACAGGTTTCCAGCTTTCTTCAGAATATCTTCAACAGAAACAAATTACAGTATATTTATTAGTCACATACACAGTACAATATGCAGTGAAATGCGATCTATAACTACGTTAATAAAGTGTGTAGCTAAACTTTTATATTTTATTTTTACTTAATTTTCTATGTCTAAGCTTTTTCTTTTATCTCTTATTTTATTCCATAATTTAGTGTCCACGGGGTCTTAAAAAGTATTAAAGGGTCACGAAACACCAAAACACATTTTTTGAGCTGTTGACAGTCATAAATGTGTCCCACGCTGCTATAAACACTGTTAACACACATATATTGCACTAAAAAGTGAAAATTGGTTGTTTTTGCATTATTTTGAGCAAATTCGTTCTTCCGGTTTGAAACAAATTTTTGAAGCTGCGTCACGGCGATTAGATACTTGTGTGTAATCCAGTGTGGAGAGTGGCTGTATGTACCTGCGAGAACATCGTGACATCTCTGAGTGTGCAGCATTAATTCATGAGAAAAACTTGGTTCAAATAAATCAGACTGTTTTACCTGTTACAGTGTTCAGACGACAGAGAGACGCCACGTTGTGTTGCCAAAACAAGTGAAAGAACAAGAATTTGGAGACATGGGTCGTCAGTGTTGCTTTTATTATTGTGCTACGTTTATTAATGTTCTGCAACGAAGGTTTTGTTTTCATTTCCCCGCTATGAGAGCGCAGCTGGACTCACATTTGGATTACAGTGCACGCGACAGAATGCGTTTGTAAGGAACATTTTTTACCCGAGAGCTTTTCGCATCTGGAAATGATGAAATCCGGATTTGCCGCTCGTCTCCTTTTAAAAAAGACACAGTTCCAGTTTGATTGTCCTGTCTCTACAGATTTGATAAGTGTGTGTGAGAGCAGTGCCCTTTGTTTGTTCATTCAGATGGCAAAGTTACTTCGTATCGTCAGCAGTGCTCTTTCAGTTTTTAAAGACATACCTCATTCAAAATGATTTAGTTACTAAGTTTACAGTATGTTAATATCACTGCAATATTATAGTACAATATTATAGACTGAAAGATCCGCTGTAAATGCTGCTCTCTGAATGTAAACACAGCAATCAAACTATTCCCGTCGTGTAGGATTTTCACCGCATTTTGTGACAGGATGTTCTAGACACACACGGCTTTCTGACGCTACCTACCGAGTGCATCTAAGTTACCGAGAAATTCGGAGGATTTTTTTCTCCTATACGCCGTGCGGTATCAAACATACCATTAAAACGGCACTCTCCAGCAGTTCCTCGCTTTGAATATCTCGTTTGTCACGGGCGACATGCAGGAAATGTTCCTGAATGAAAGTGAAAGTGCCGAACTGCAGTTAAAGTCGACAAATTAATAATTTGGCAAGTAATTCGATTACTGATGTCCATGTAAACAGTCACTGTTTTTCTCCCCTGCGTTTGCGTGCCCAAACGGAAACTCCCATATTTGCAAATCCCTCCCCCGGCATGACTTTTTCCAAACTAGGTGTGAAAACACCCTGCTGAGACAGGGGGGTTTCATGGCCCTTTAAAAGTTGATAAATCAATGTAGAGAAATTTAAGGCCCTTAAAGTATTAAAAAGTCTTAAATGCTATTTTGCAAGGTATTCAATTTTATATCATTTTTGATTTATGCAATTTATGCTAAAGTTTGCCTGAATTAAATCTGCAAATATCAGAATGCTGTGTAGTTTATGAAATCAATGAAATCCTACAAGATTTGACATCATGCTGCTTTGTTTCCTGCAGAAACCAAAGCAACACCATTATTTCAGCAGTTCTATAAGCTGAATTAGCTAGATGTAATAGATTTTTATGCAGTAAATGAATAATGTTTTAGTTTTGGAATAGTTTTAAATTAATATTTAGTAAATATACTGTAAGTTAAAAATCTCGCCAGTGTTTCCGGTTGAAACCTAAAGTGGTTTTAAGGTCTTAAAATGTATGGAAAGAGTCTTAAAAAAGGTCTTAAAAGGTATTGAATTTCACTCTCTGATTCCTGTTTATAATCTGTAATCATTTTTAAGGTGGTCATATAAGCATTTCATTGATTATCGTACTGTGTATGACTTGTGAAACTCAAGAAACTCAAACAGAATGCAGACAGGTGAAAGGTCAGTAAATAATGACAGAATTTTCAGTTTTGGGTGAACTATCCCTTTAAATCCTGATCTATGAATCAACTATCAATATTTACTTTGTTCCAGGGCTTATAAATAACCTGTTTGTGTGTGTGTATTGACATTGACATGCTTTGTCAATGAAGTACATCATGTCCTGAAGTGTGGAGTGACGGCATGTGTAGCACTGCTTATTTAAGCGTGTGATTTACGCACTCACTCCCTGCGTCTGAGAGGCAGGCCACTGCGCCCTATCTAAATGTTTAACAAGAGAATCTCACTAGTGCAAGGGGCTGTAAATCAAACCTGTAGCTCCTGTACAAGCAGCCTCACTATTAGAGCACAGCAACCCGGAAGACTCGTCTGGCTCACGGGTTAAAAGCTCTAGAGATCATTGTAGATCCTCATGGCATCAAATGTAAAAATGCTGTTGTTGTTTTTTTTTGTAGTCCAAATATAAATTTTTTTTTCTAAAATCTGAAGCAAGCACAAAATGTTATCCTGTTTTCTGAAATATTAAGTCGGAATTAAGCTTTAATCTGCCAATGGTGTAAGCAAAATATGATTGTTTTCGCTTTGAAATAAGATTATTTTGCTTGCCCCATTGGCAGATTGTTTTGCTTATTTTCAGAAATAATAAGTCAGAATTAAATGTTATTTTCCTTAAAACAAGCTAAATAATTTACCAATGGGGTAAGCAAAATAATCTTTTTTTTTTGCTATGAAATAAGATCGTTTTACTTGCTTCATTTGCAGATTATTTTGCTTGTTTTAAGGAAAAACGCTCTTAATTTTGACACATTATTTCTGAAAACAAGACCATATTTTTTGCTTGTCTAGAAAATGCTTCCTGATTTAAGAATGTTTTGATATTTGGACTAGAAACAAGACAAAAACTAGTAAGAAATTTTTTGTTTGTTACATACTTTTAAAGTAACAAGCATTTATTTAGTACTCTGGTCACTTTTTTATACAGTGATCACAACAGCAGGTTATGTGTGCTAAACTGTGGATCATCGGCACTCAATTTGGCATTAACTACATTAGCTATGTTTCGATCTACATATTCCATGCACATTTTAGAATATCGCATAAAAAAATCTTAATGGACGTGCGGACATTTCGAAAATGAGCATAAAAAACGTATGCACACAACAAGCTTCTAATCCGATAGGAAAAGATTTGCATAAATGTATGATATAAACATATTTAGAGAATAAATTACACCATGCGCATCATCTGAAATATCGTTTTGATCATTCTAAAATCCCTCAACCAAAGAACGGTTTCTCACCTCTAAAAGCCACTGTGCATTCATTGTGTCTTTTAATATTGATAGTTTGCTCATGCTATTGATAGTTTTCTCGTTCAAACACAACAACCCAAAACATCTTTTTTGTGTGTATTTTACAAAAGACAAATTGTGTGCCTAGTACATTTCACCAACAGCAAGTAATGATTTAATATGAAATGATTTATTATTAGTAGTCTACTGCCAATTTGCTTGTTTACTTTCACTTTTTAAAACTGTTCAAACCCTATATTATACAACAAAACAGAAATTTTTAACACTAATACCATACAGAAATGTATTCTATATCTAAAAAATAAAAGACTGTCAGACAGTCAATTTTATTGGCATCTATATAAGGCATGTAAGAAGCATTTTTTTATGGAAGCATAGAAATGTTTCATATTTTAAATGTGAAATAGTAGGGAAATGATCTGATCTAAAATATTTTGGTAGTTTTTGTTCAACTTGACTATGAAAGCATGGAAGAGAAAGTCAATCTGAGAATTGTTTAAAGTGTTTGAAAGGTTTAGTACATTTTGAATGTGAAACTATGGGAAAAGGACTTGATTTAGAGACTTGCTAGAGGTTTAATAGTTGCATTGCGCATTCAATTTTTAAAATTATTAAACGAAATCATTTGATTTGTAGTTCAGTCCATCTTAAATGTGAAATGAAATTATGGGTTATTTGAAAAGGGTTTTTGTGTATTATGAAAGCAAAGTGGATTAATGACTTGATTACATACATGTTTTGGTGCATTTTGTTTACAAGCTTATTAAAAGTTTGAAACAGAGTTTTTTTTTGTGTGTGTGAATATGTTCTGAGAACTTGTAACTAGTAATTGTCACTACTAACAAACAATTAACTAAGACTTTTAGCTCATTAAACTAAGCCAGTATTTAATAATTCATAATTGGTACTTAAACAAAAGTGTCCCCACTAAATACTGAAATAAGGGAAAATGAATTGTGTTTTGGACATTTTAGTTCATTTTAAATGTAAAATAATTTCAACTTCAAATAGACTTTAAGTTTAATTCATTTTGAATGCTGAATTATTGAGAGAATGGCTTGATATTAGACTGGTGTTAGTTTCAGTGCATTATGAATATTAAACTTAAAGAAAATGACTTGGTTGTAGATTTTTTTTTAGTTTGAAATGATTGAAAAATCATTTTCTGCTTTGCCAAGCTCAAATGGTATAATGGGGAGCTCTGAAAAAATGACCAAAGTATTGAAAAACATATTAGCAATTCTGACATCATCACAATCTCTGCATTAGGACAAACCCATATCTTAACTTACTGAACACTTTCAAAATGTTTATTTTTGCTGTTTGTTCAAACTACTTTTTTAAAAATGAGCTGGATCAAATACATTTTTGGACTTTTTGAGGGGATAATTTAATTTTATGTTCAATCCACTTAAATTTGTAAAAACAATTAATTTAATCAATTTTTGTTATGACAACATGAAGAAACATGATTTTCTTTTTACAGTGTAATTGATCATTAACTAATTAAACATTCATCATTTAGGTTATGGCTGCCAAAATACTGGCATGGTAGCATGTTTTTGTTGCAAATCCATTGATGTAGTAAAGCATATTTGAGTTTAAAACAGGGTTCCCACGCTTCATGAAAGTACCTGAATTTCAGACAAGGATTCAAGGCTTGGAAAGTACTTAAAAACAAACATATGTTCTTGAAAGTGCTTGAATTCAATTAGAAATTAAATTGGTTTATGGATTTATTTCAACTGTTGTACTTAATTGTTAAATACATCAGCAGAATGAAAAAAATGAAAAATTCTTAAATAAAAAAAATCTTATATTCAAATATTTCAAAAACCACATATGAATATTACCAATATTGAATTGAACTAATTTTATTAAAGTTCTTTGAACATGACTTTTTAAAGTTTTTTGAACATGTGAATTACAAAGATGCTTGATTTAAAATCAATAATACTTTTAAAAGTCCTTAAGTTTGGTGCCCATGAAAGTGTGGGAAACCTGTTGAAAATTCTTCTGAGAGCCACAAGTATATTTGGCGGATCCTCAAGGATTGGTCTAGATTATCAGCGCTGCTGTTTTAAGAAATGCTGCCAGGCGTTGCTGTGGGGTTTTCGCTATGGCTTGGGTGGGCAGGCCTGTGTGCTCAGACATTGACTGATTCTGTTAGTCATCAGTCCCCAGCCTGGGTCAAGAACTGCTCTCTCCTATTTAACCTCACAGACAGGCCTCCCCCTTGCTCCATCAGCCACGGGGGAGGCCCGGACTCCCACATTTACATGCTAATGTAACCTAAAGACTCATTAAGACATGAGTGTATTTGATCAATAAGTGACTGGCTGTGAGTTACCCATTTAGAGGGTAATGCTGAACCTAAACTAATCTAGGCCACAGAAATGTGATGCAGTGGATATTGGATCCTCTGTGGAAATCAATTTTTTTGCAGTTGAATTATGGGAAGATGCGTTTTTTTTATATATTTCACATCAAAATAATTAAAATAGACTTTGCAGTAATAAGATTGAGCTTTATGCAGGATTACAATGTCATTTTAATTTATTTAATTAATCTTAAAACCATTGAACAGCAGTCATTTTGATATTTTATTAATTGTTTTGATAGAAGGCCTCAGCCAGAATGTAAACAAACTAGTTTTCTGTGTTTTAATATATCATTTACTTATGTCAAGCTGAGTTTTTAGCATCATTTCAGTCTTAAGTGTTACACAGTCCTTCAAAAATGAATCTAAAAAAATGCTCAAGAAACATTTGGAGTTATTATTGTTGAAAAAATATGCGCTACTCAATATTCATTCATTCATTCCTATTCTTTTCGGCTTAGTCCCTTTATTAATCCGGGGTCACCACAGCGGAATGAACCGTCAACTTATCTAGCACATGTTTTTACGCAGCGGACGCCCTTCCAGCCGCAACCCATCTGTGGGAAACATCCATACACACTCATTCACTACGGACAATTTAGCCTACCCAATTCACCTGTACCGCATGTCTTTGGACTGTGGGGGAAACCGGAGCACCCGGAGGAAACCCACGCGAACGCAGGGAGAACATGCAAACTCCACACAGAAATGCCAACTGACCCAGCCGAGGCTCGAACCAGCGACCTTCTGGCTGTGAGGCGACAGCACTACCTACTGCGCCACTGCGTCGCCGCTACCTAATATATTCAGTGATATACCAGGAAGCTGGAAGTCAAATAGCATTATCACCTCTAAATTGTATCTTGCAGCTGAACTTCCATAATACGAATTATCACATAGGAAATAAATGAGGTAGTGCCATATGTATTTTATACGTTTAGCTTTGAAAGAACAAATGTTTAACATGCTTTTACTGATTCCTTGTAGAATAAAAGTATTAAAGTATTAATTAACTAAAGAAAAGAATTTTTGTCATTTGCTAAATAAATCATGACACTATATTTAAGCAATTTAAATGATGATTTTTATTATAGTTTTGTAAAATATATTTGCTAAATGTATTTATTTGATTTATTTTGAAGTGAATGTTACGTTTCTTCTTCCATATGTTCACACGGAGATGCTATACAGTGGTCCCTCGTTATTCGCGGGAGGTACGTTCTAAAAATAACCTGCAATAGGCGAAATAGTAGTCAGCTTTATTTTTTACAATTGTTATAGAGGTTTTAAGGCTGTAAAACCCCTCACTACACACTTTATACACATTTCTCAGACACACGTTAACACTTTCACACTATTCTCTCTTGTTTAAACACTCAAAGTTCGTAGAAAGAAAAGTCCAGTATTATAGAATGAAACCAAAGATCAAAACCATTTTTCATTTATTTATTCCGTAATGGCGCCCTGCAGTCGTGTAACTTCTACCTTCCTTTAACATGTCCAGAAGTTCAACTTTTTGTGGGATGGTTAGCATCTTCCTCTGCCTTTTGCGTGCTACCGCAGGTGTCTGAGAGTGCAGAGCGTTTCGTCGACATTGTGGGGAGAAAACCCGCAGACATACAGTACAGCACTTTAAAGTCACACTGCTAGCGATCGAAGATTTATGTAAATTTGGTAAGCTGAATGTATTCTGTACTGTACAGGAGACATGGCATGGATTGATTGACAATGATCTACAGCCAATCAGGACGCAGAACACAATGCAGATTTAGGACGCAGAACACAGTTCGCTGCAGAAAAAAAAGCATATCAAATTGCACTAAACAAATCTGCGAAACTACAAGACCGTGAAAAGTGAACCATGTTATAGCGAGGGACCGCTGTATATTAATTTGTGAAGAATTTTAATGATAAAAATCACTGAAATTTGCTCATTCTGATGTTTTTCTCTTCCAATAGTCCTACTGCAATGATCCTGACCTGGTCCTGGAACTGAAGAACCTGATAGTTATTTTTGCAGACACTTTACAGGTACTGTGCAGTAATGTTTTGATCAAATCAAATCCATCTAGCTTTCAAAATTATTATTATTTAAATCAAACCTTAATATCTAAACATTCTTTTCATTTGATAGATTTGGGATGCCTACTCAATATAATTGTTTGTTTGTTTTTGTAGGGTTATGGCTTCCCTGTGAACAGACTATTTGACCTGTTGTTTGAGGTTCGAGATCAGTACAATGAAACATTGCTCAAGAAATGGGCCCTGGTGTTCAGGTGATCTGAACTTCAGCTTCAACAGTTGATATTGTTCATAATATGGCTATTGACTGACATGTTTCTCTTCTTTGCTGATACAGGGATATTTTTGAGCAGGACAACTATAGCCCCATTCCTGTGGATACTGAAGAGGAGTATAAGGCAGTGGTCAGTCGCTTTCCCTTTCATGATGCAGAGATAGAAAAGGTTTGTCAAGCTTTCATACATTTATATACTCTCATATATAATCTCAGAATGAATTCCTACTCCATTCACAAGTGAACAACTTGATTCATAGTTTGCTCGCTGTGGGAAATTGTCCCTTCATGCTATGTTGGAGTTTTCACCACCAGTGGTGCTCCCACTGTTAATTTACGAACTTCAGGATAGATGTAAAAGTCCTGATGTCTAGTGTGCTCCAAACAGTAACAAAATTTGCATTTTGAAGATAATGCTTACAGATTGTTGCTTCTGCCTAAACGTCACCTCATACTTCAGTTTCTCATCAAATCGCCCGACCAATCAAATGCACTCTAGTGCCTGATATATCCCGCCCCGTCCAAGATATATTTCAGAACTGTTATTGCCACGCACAGAAAACACGCTCTCAACAATGCCGGCTACGCACAAGGTATGCTCCATGGGATAAGGCGATCACTCATCGCAGAAATATAAATCATGCTTTAAGGCCTTATTACACTGAGTTTAATTAAGTGGGGCAAATATACAGTGCGTATCACCCAACCAATCACAGACCTTGACCATTGTCGCAACATGTAGTTATATTTTTGAGTGGTGTGCATCAGGGTACGGCAAAGGGTATGCTACTGTGCAAAAGTTACTCTGGACCCACTGAGTGCACTCAACTGTAATGGGTCTACTTTTATTTGTGTAATCTTAAAATAACAACAAAACATTGTGCTTTTTTGAGAAATCAAACATGTCAAATTGTGCTTTCTGCCATTTCTTTTTTCGTTTACTCTTAATAGAAGTCTGAATTATTAGGGCCCGTTTTCACTGAGTGGTACGGTACGGTTCGGTTCGGTACGCTTTTATGGCCGTTTCCACTGTCAAAAGGCGTACCGAACCGTACCGTACCACTTTTTTGGCACCCTTTTGAAAGGGTACCAAACATGAGAAAGTAGGGCTGGACGATATGGCAAAAATTTATATCACAATATATTTCTTAATTTCGGTCGATACGATATAATTCTGATATCAATATGGACAATATTAAAAAGACAGGAAAAAACTGCCAAGAACGCACATAATGGATGTCTGTACCTACAAATGTCTGCAAAGTGAATTTGTAAAGTCTATAATACCTCCAGGCTCTTATAACTTAAAAAAATAAAAACAGTACAAAAAAATTAATGTTCACTTTTTATTTGTATTTAGCCTTTACAAACAAGAAATGTGAAATAAACTATCAAATAAAAAAAACTCTCAGACTCAGCTTATTTATATATATATATATATATATATATATATATATATATATATATATATATATTTTATTTTATTTTATTTTATTTATTTATTTATTTTGTATATGCTGAATTTTTAACAATCAAAATAATACCAAAATCTTACAATTATGACATCCACATTGTAAAAAAAACATAGAAAATATATATATATATTTTATATAGTTTATTTATATTGACTAATATTTTATATTATTTTATATAACACGTTTTCATTATTTAACAGATTTAATAGCTCTATTGATCACATTCTTTCTATTTCATCAGCTTTGCAATAACCTGATTCCTGATAAATATGTTTGTGAATTTTATAAGTCCACGAGTGCTATATGCCAGCATGCAGCGAGTTTGTGTATGTGAGTGTTAATTTGGGTGTTTATGCGAGGATCGCGTTTGTATGTGAGTGTGTTAATGTGGGAATATATGCAAGGATCGTCGAGTTTATGTGCGTTTGTATGTGGCTGGGTGTATGCATGCATCAAGTTTATATGTATATGCGCAAGTTTCATACATGTTTTGAACATTCAATAGTATAGGTGTATATGCACGTGTTGATAAGCGAAGTTTGATTTAGATTCACGGCACCTCATAGCATCTGTGTTTGCTTCATTGCCTTCTCTTCTGACACCGCTGGTGTCGGGTAGGTGGATGGTGGTGATGGTGAGGCCACAGGTTGGCTTAAACTTTTATGTTGCCTCATCTTCTGACTCTCAGTATGTTTTATCGAGTGAAACTGCTTCAAATGGTGAAACAGATTTCATGTGTTGCCGTCGCTAGTCAGCTACACTCTCTGGCACACTTTGCAGAGCACCGAAACTAAGTTTATCGGAACTTAAAAAGCCGAACCACTTCCACACCACTGCATTAGTCTTTCCTTTCTTATCAACTATTTCGTCTGCATTCTTACTTGTGGAAGCTTGTTCATTCGCATCTGTATTCAGGGCACTCATTTTGTTGCTAAAACTTTCTGCGACGGCAACTGTGCTGAGCGCTGGAAGCATGTCTGTGGTGTTTGTCACGCAAGTGAAATCACGTTCTTTCTGATGGCTGAGCACTGAATGTCCTTCAGTGACAAGTGATATATATGTAAGTTCTTTTATATATATATATAATTATATATATATATATGTGCAAATTTATATCGAAATACCGGAAATGGGTTTAAAAATCATATCACCGTTATTGAAAAAAAATCTATCGCGATATATATTGATATCGAATTATTGTCCAGCCCTATGAGAAAGGGTACCAAAAGGCGGAGCTAGACGCGCAGCTGAACGCTATTGGTTTACAGAGATACGTCATTCGCTCGCGCAACAAGCCAGAATAAAACAAAGACACCGCCATGTTTTTAATGCACAGCCGAGAGAGATTACGGTGTAATTACTAATTATATTTATCAAACGAACCGAAAGAAGAGCAGATTTTACCCTGTGCCCGTAGTTTTTTACAAGCCAGTCTGAAGCGTGAGCAGTTTCGCTTTTTTTTGCTTGTGCTCGCCACGCGTCTATATTTAAAATAACAAACTTCTTGAGCTGATGATAATAACGTGCGCTTGATTATTGATGTGCTTTTGAAACCTGATCCTGTCAGAAACTGACAAACGCGACAGTGACACGCAGATAAACAAAGGAGAAGCTGGAAAAAAAGGAGCACATTATTTTTTGAGCAAACGTGAACAAACTGCCGTGTTTAACTATTATTATGAGCTTTTGGACTATTATGAACTCTGAATGAGGGAATTACTCTCTAACAAAAGGCTACACGTGCTGCTGAAGATTAAAGACACATTTAATCATGAGAGGTTTGCTCTGACTGTAGGCTATATTTCCTGTTGTTTTGAACCTAAATAAGGACTAAGAGTATGCCGTGTAGTTTTTCTGTAAGTGGTAACATATCAGAGACTGTACGGGTCTGTATGTGTTCATATATGTTGCATTTATTTATTTATTTTATATAATTACAGACGTTACAGGAGGCTATTTCGCACTGTCAGTGATGTGCAGTTATAATCAACTCATGTTCATAGAAAAGTTAGTAATAAACATTTATACACAAGTATTTATGTGTATAAAGCATCTGTTTTGTGAGAAGTGCTTCTCATATATGTGAGCGACCCGTACAGCTTTACTGTAGACATTTCCTCGAGTGAAAATGACGTTGACTGCAACTTTGTCGTACACCACGCCCACCAAAAGAGTACCATTGGAACCGTACCATACTGTATCATTCAGTGGAAACGAGCCTTCAGCCTCCTGTATATTTTCCCCCCCCCCAATATCTGTTTAATGGAAATAATATTTTTCAGCACATTTCTAAACATAATAGTTGTAATAACTAATTTCTAATAACTGATTTCTTTTATCTTTGCCATGATGACAGTACATAATATTTCACTAGATATTTTTCAGGACACTGGTATTCAGCTTAAAGTTACATTTAAAGGCTTAACTAGGTTAATTATTTTAATTTGGCAGGTAAGGGTATTAAAAAATGATAGCTTAAGGGACCTAATAATAATGACTTTAAAATGTTTTTAAAAAATTAAAACTCCTTTCATTGTAGCCGAAATAAAACAATTAAGATTTTCTCCAGAAAAAAAAAAAAGTATTATAGGAAATACTGCGCAAAATTCTTTGCTCCGTTAATCACCTTTTGGGAAATATTCAAAAAAAGAAATTCAAAGAAAGGCTATTAATTGTGACTTCAACTGTATTTTGTAGTGATAGTTTTCTGCTTTTCCATACAGAATAGTTGGGCATCATCACCATATAGTGGGGTATATTCAATAAGTGGGGTGTATTCAACACGATTCACAAGTTTGATTTGTAACTGCATGAAAACAATGCAAATATGTCACAGAAAAAAAAATGTGTTGTGAATGTCATCTCGTTTTGACTAGTTTCGAATCTTTCTTTATTAAACAGCAACAATTCCCAAAGAAGCTGCCCATGTCCCAGTCAGTGCCTCAAATCTACTCTCAAGTGAAGGAGTTCATTTATGCCAGCTTGAAGTTCTCCGAGTCACTCCATCGCAGGTGAGCAGATGCCACGACACCCTCCACATCAGCAGACACATTCAACACTCAATTGTTGATCAGTTGATATTGAAGGAAAATATTAAAGAATCGCGGTTTAACTTTACTTGAAGAGGGTGTTCATAAGATTGTCATGAAACCTTTATTCATTCATTCATTCATTCCTTTTCCTTAGTCCCTTATTTATCAGGGGTCGCTACAGTGGAATGAATATGTTTTACGCAGCGGATGCCCTTCCAGCCACAATCCAGTACTGGGAAACACTCTATACATTCACACACACACACACACACACATACTACAGCCAATTTAGTTTATTTAGTCCACTTATACCACATGTCTTTGCACTGTGGGAGAAACCGGAGCACCCGGAGGAAACCCACGGGGAGAACATGCAAACTTCACACAGAAATGGCAAGTGGTCCAGCCGGGACTCGAACCAGTGACCTTCTTGCAGTGAGGCGACAGTGCTAACCACTGAGCCACCATGCTGCCCTTGAAACCTTTGTAATCGTGACAGATTTCAATGTTTGTTATGACAACTTGACATAAACAAATACATCACAACTGGTCTTTATCTTTGCCTTGACAACTTGACATTACCGTGACATAAGACAACATTACTTAAATCTGTCGTAAACATGATTGTCATGAGACCATTATAATTACGTTATTTTTATGATTTTTATTATTATTTTTTCAGTGGAACAAGCTGAATTTGTCATTAAAATGTCTCATTAAAAATGTCATTACTCTGTTAAATAATTGTACAACAGCATCATTAATATTTAATGACATTTCCATGACTAATTCATCTTATACCACTGTTGTTGATGTCAAGCAAAACATGAATGACACTGTTATAAAATTCATGACACAATTATAATGTCTTTATGGACATCATGTTTAATAATAATAATAATTATAATAACCATAATAATTAATAGTAAAAAATGAATACAAATAATTGTATTTATAAATAGCACCTTTCTGGACACCCAAGCTCACCTTACAACAAGCATGGCAAAAACTATTAATAAAACAATAAAATAATATTCAATATTCATGAAAGATGAGAATGTTACAAAAACAAATACATCTTTAATATAAAATAACTTGTGCAGTCAATCGATTAAAAAAAAATTAACCAATTGATCGCACATTTTTTTGCAATTAATCGCAATTAAAAGACTGAAATTTGTAATTTTGGCTATTCAAATGTAAAATCTAAATTAATGTAAACTCAAAAAAAAAGAAACTATTTCAATTCAAAACATGATTGTTTATTAGAATTTTTGTTTAACTTGTAACACAGATATCTCAATGTAAACAACACACCTGCAATAAACCGTCAAGATCCTCAAACTGTTGGCTTGAAAGCCATATTTATTACAGAAATAAAAACACAGCCATGTAAGTGCCATTTGAATTTCAAAACAATAAATGCCAATAAAAAACAAAGATGATTTCCATTTTGGATTCTAAGTGGACTATAAAATTTACATGGACCCCAATACTCAGATTTTAATGATTAAGACAATACTCTTGATTAAGAGTCTACTGTGTAAACAGCGATTTTTGATTACCTTAAAGGACCAGACACCTGCGTCATGAAATTTTTTCTTCTTTCCATTCGTCGTGCGGTATCAAATTCCATTAAAACAACACTCTTCCACCAGTCCTTACTTCATATTCTCATCCAATACCTCAGTTTATCACGGGGGCATGAACAATATGTTGCCGAATGAAAGTGAAACTGCAGTTAAAGTAGTAAAATTAAAAATGAAACACCCGAAATTACATGAAACTGGATACCCTGGTGACGCAATGACGTTAACGTTAAACGTTTTATACTGAAACTTTCCATCTAAAAGTCCTTTCTTGGTCTTATACATATTTCTTTGCACATTGAACATACGTCAGCCACAACAGGAAATAAGAAAAAACTGCAACCACATTTATTGCGTTGTTTCTTGGGTCACCGTTTCAAAACCGGTCAAATTTTCTCTACCCGCCTATGTCATTTTTTTTACCTGCACAATCAAATTCAAAACCGCCCAATAGGCCGGGAAACTGCCCAATCTGGCAACACTGAGCCCAGTTTAATGAACTGTTGTCGGTGACGGCAGGAGGATTTCCCTCCGGGACACCAACAACAGACGCTACATCATAATCACGCCCCTGCAAGAGAAAGCTCCTAGTTGGTTAATGCGGCGCGAATGTCCGCTGAAGTTCAGATTTTCCAACTCTTGCGATTTATGGTAAACACGTGTTTAAGTGTATTGCAATCGCGCAAAACACTTAACTCGTGCCACTTCATTCGCCTGAATCGCATAATTCACGCCGCCTCATTTACGCGTATCGTGCCGAAAGGATGTCTATTAGCATCTTTTTATTGACTTAACATGTAAATCACTTGCGCTTTATGCTTTTTCAGCGTCTGGTGTGAACGCAGCATTACGTAATGCAGCATACGGTAACACTTTATTTTGATGGTCCATTTGAGTATTAGTAGACTGTCTACTGAATATCTGTTGACACTGACATTTAACAGTCCTTCAACAGACATTTAACTAACTATAAGAAACTTTGCAATTACATGTCAACTTACACTAACCCTAACCCTAACCCCAACCCCAACCCTAACCCCAACCTAACAGTCTACTTATAATCTAATGATAATTAGTTGCAATGTAACTTAAATTCAACAAACGGACCGTCAAAATAAAGTGTGACCCAGCATACTTGGTAACGTTATTTTATTATTAAATCATGTTTATGACAGATTTATGACATGTTTTGTAGTCTTGGTAATGTAAAGTTATTATGACAAAGACAAAATCAGGTTGTATGTATTTGTCTACGTCAAATTGTCATAACAAACGATGTCATCTTTACATTTAAGATACCCTAACTTAACGTAAATTCGTAATAACGTAAGTTTTCATAGGCATGCATACAAACTCATTCATATTCATGCCATGTGTCATGTCATGATTATAAATGTGTAATGACACCTCTTAAGAATGTCTTATGAACACCCCCTTTAAGTAAAGTGTCACCAGAATCGCTCTTGTTAGCCAAACAACCAAATAGAAGACAGAAGTTGTCAGTCAGTTGTCACTCATCTCTTGTCCTGTCAGTATGGGATTGTGGAGCTGTTATTGTGACATGACTCTCTCCATGGGAAGCCTTCATTTACGGGTTTGGGTCTGTCTTTAAAAGCGTCACCCTCCTCTTCACCTCCAGCCATCCCTTCTGCCAATATTTGTTCTCTTTAAGCTCTGTGGCATTCGGCTGGGCGTTGTGAGGGGTCTGTGTTGTGCTTGTCATTGGCACCCCAAATTCTTTCCCAGAGGGTTAGAAGTGCACATAGCTAGTGGATTTTACCTCCCGCCGTCCATCACAGACAAAGCAGCCCTGTTGCTCAACAGAGATCCAAGGTCATCTGGTGTATCAGAATGTAATTGTACTTAAAACCGCAATTTTTTTTTTGCAGCAACAGCATAAAGCTATAGTCGCACTGCACTTTTCACCCATAGACTTCCATTCATACGCACATAAATGCGGCAGGAAATGCGTGTTTGTGCGTCAAGTCTGGTATGTCGCTGCATTCCAAAGTTTAAGCTTGTTGAACTCTGACCTGCAAAATCAACCAATAGAAAATCAAAACACGAGGCCTCATGAATGTACATAAATGTAAAATATGGAGCAATCGGTCGCTTTGCAGATTTCTAATCGTCTTGTTTTATCCCGCCCCTATTCACAGCGCCAAAATAAACATGATCTTTATTTTGTATATTCAATTGGATTCAGGTCAGGGGATTGGCTAGGCCATTCTACAGTTTGATTTCCTTTCTCTGAAAGCATTTGTGAGTTTCCTTGGCTGTGTTTTGGATCATTGTCTAACTGAAAAGTCTCCCCTGGTTTTATCTTCATCATCCTGCTAATGTAGATATTGGACTGAAGCAGCTAATATTAATTTACAATGAGGGCAGAGAGTTGCTGAAGAACTATTAAGAGATTTCAGCTGCTGTCTGGGCTTTCACTGCCCTTTTACACCTTCCTTTCTTCATGTGTTCAATACTTTTCCCTGCATCATTTCATTTTATTACGCATAACGTCATTTGTAAACTAATTAGATTTGTTTTCTTTGCATATATAGATTTATTTAGTTGTTATCAACATCTGGTGAAAATTTCAAGTCAACGGCACCTTTAGAAATATGTTTTCTGAGAAAATTGGTGACGTGTTCAATACTTATTTCCCCCATATATGATGTTTTTTTTTTACATTATTTACTATGTTTGAGTTGAATGAGATGTCATGTATATCAAATAGTGTTTTATTTTAATTAATTCTTTGAATTATATATATTTTTTTAGTTGTTCAGCAGGTTAAATATTATTTTAATCTTTAAATAACATGAAGTGATTTTTTCTAATGTTTTTTTTTTTTTTTGCACAAAGCATATGGTTTTCATATTAAGTATAACATTTTGTATTTGTAATGATTTCAAATTTCAGTAAATAATGTTACAAACTAGGGATGCACTGATACCATTTTTTTTTGGATCCGATCCCGATACCAAAATTCTGAGTATCTACCGATACCGATCCGATCTCGATACTGTGCCATTTTTTTATTTATTTATTTATTTTAACCTAATACAGTTTCTATAGTTCTGGTGCTCAAATAATATATCTCTCTCAGTAAAAATAACAGACCTATGGCCTACATTATATGACAAACAACACAATCTAACTAAAACATGATGCTTGCTATAAACTGTAGGCTACATTATTTGAGCATTCGTTATGACATTGATGGGATCTGTTGGGGTCCAGCTTATTTTTCCTTATTTTAGTATTAATATTTTCCTTTGAAATCTCTATAGGCCACTATACACCACTATTGACACTAATCGTTGGTAAAATAACCAGCCTTTTAGCAAAACCTGATATTTTCCTGCAGGTTTGAAGCAGACTAAACCATCTGAGGCCAGTTTTACTTAATAAACATTCCCTCGCCGCGAGTAAGATGGAGAAACTGAGTGTTTGAATGATTCCCTAGCATAATGTCTAAAATGATTACAAAACAGGTGATTTTGCTCACATTTTAAGATTACAAGCCTGAACGGCATGAAATGCCCCGAAAAGCCAGAGCAAAGCGAAAACTACCAGAAACGCTACCAGACTATGGCATAAATACAGCACTACAACATACAAAAGAGAGATCGACTTAGAAAATCACTTACCTGTTTAATAATGATTTGATCAGCTGTAGTTTGAAATTACGCTTAGTTTTTCTCCTCTTAGAGCTTATTATGCGGTCTCTGTCGCCATCTTCTGGCAGAATGTCAACCGTCTTTGCTCTGCTCAGTATGACAGCCTGATAAATGCCGACGCTCTGTATTTTTGAAGTTATAAATATTTAAAATAGCCACTATCCTTATAAATAAACTGCATAGTTGCAATCTAAACAACTACATTGCCACCTAAAAAGCTCTAAAACTACTTCATGCTGTCTAACAGCTGCAATATTTGTCAAACTGTCGTGAGTTTATTGATCTGCTTTCATTCTATGTGGGTAGTAATACAGAAGGGTGAGGAGGCTGTACGGGTTCTGTTATTGCACAATATGGCACGGCTATCAGCTAATCAGATTCGAGAACCAGACAAAACAGTTGCTTCATCTGTAACACTGATCTTTCATATTCCCCTTTTCCGCCGTTGCTTGTTCTTTAGCCAACACCGGCCCAGGCATTTCCACAGACAGCAGGCCAAATGATGAACCCTCTTTTGCTTTGAAGGGTGTGAGGACTGAGGAGACCCACATGAGGCAGTCAGAACACTTATTAATTGATCCAACAGTCTTTTCTCCTCCTGTGCCTCTGCTAATCAATGCAAACGACTGCAGATTTCACACTCCTCTCTAATGGTTTCTTTGTTATTTAAGCAAGCGATAATGAGCGACCTCTGCGCCTCTTCATGGAGCGTTTTCCACCTGATCACTCCCCCTAATCAACACCTCACGCTGAGACACACGCTCTCCAACCGCAAAATCAACACCAACCAGCAGTGTCCTGTAAACACTCACACCTTACAAGCAAGCTGGACAACAGTAGGACTCCGGCAGTGCTAATGAGTTCAGACAGAAGACACACTATGCTCAGTACTCTCCATGACATCATTTACTTACCTTCACGTCTAGGGCTGGGTGATTTGACAATAATTTTATATCACAATATCAGTCATCTCATAACCTGATTAGGCATGGGCCGGTATAAGATTCTGACTGTATGATAACCTTGGATAAAAAATTTACGGTTTCATAGTATTGGGATTACTGCTCTAAAATATTTTTATTTTTATTTTTCCGCATTGAACACAATATATTTTATTTTAAGAAACATTTAAAAATAATTTGGAACAGTAAACATGTCAGGCTAAATGATTAAAATGAATCATTGACTTCTGCTGTCTGTGTTATTATTAATTTAATCAATTAATAGTTTATTTATTGAGCACATGGAAAAAACTATTTCTTTTTATTATACATTTTAATATATATATACTGGATATATTGTAATATCTAAAAATCTATTTATTCACGATGCTATAATTTGTGTTGCTCTCAGCATTTTCATATTAGTGTGTAATATTGTGCTTTTATAAATTCTGAAAAAGTATTACAGTAAACTATGTATTTTGCCAAACCACGATATAAACAAAAGAGCAAAATACGAAATGATAGACTTTTTATTAATCCAAAATCGAATAAACAGTGATTCGGGGGTAGCTAATGGGTTGATGCTCTTTAGATAAGCGATTCATCAAGATAAACAACAAAATCATAAGTCCAAGGCACTTGAAAAGTAAGTGAAAAAATGAAAAAGCCTTTATTAACATGACTTTTTATATTGTCCCCACTTGAAAAACTAGGATGACCAGATTTCTCAGAGGGGGAATAAGGAGCTGACATTTCAGCTGACAGTTTTGACCTTAAAATGGTTCTTAAAAAATTAAAAACCGCTTTTATTCTAGCCAAAATAAAACAAATAAGACTATCTCCAGAAGAAAAAATATTATCAGACATACTGTGGAAATTTCCTTGCTCTGTTGTAGATCATTTGGGAAATATTTAAAAAAAGAAAAAGTAGGCTAATAATTCAGACTCTGTATATATAAATTATAATTTTATTATTATTATTATTATTATTATTAATATTTATGTATTTATTTATTGTCTCACTGGATGGAAATGGTACCTTATTCGCAAATGTTTTATGTGATATTCCAGTTTTGTGCATAATTCTACTTTGCATTTTTGGATGGATACAGCTATTTTGCCCCTGGTTATATATGATCAGGAAGTGGCAATTTTTTTTTTAAATTATTATTATTATTTTGTCTCACTGGATGTAAATGGTACTTTATTCGCAAATGTTTTATGCCATATTCCAGTTTTGTGTCTATTTTGCATATTGGGATGGAAACTCTGACTCTGTATATATAAATGATAATTTTATTATTATTATTAATAATAATATTTATGTATTTATTTATTTATTGTCTCACTGGATGGAAGCAGTACTTTATTTGCAAATATTTTAATGCGATATTCCAGTTTTGTGCATAAGTCTACTTGGAAACGGCTATTTTACCCCTGGTTATAGGAAGGAAAGTGGCAAATTGTTATTATAATTTTTTTTTGTTTTGTTTTGTTTTTGTCTCACTGGATGTAAATGGTAATTTATTTGCAAATTTTTCATGCAATATTCCAGTTCTCTGTGCATAAGTATATTTTGCATTTTAGAATGGAAACATCCCTTCAGTTTTCCCCCTGGTTATTTATATATAAATGTATATATATTTTTTGTTTTTGTCTCACTGGATGGAAACTGTTTTTTATTCGCAAATGTTTTATGTGAAATGTGATGTTTCAGTTTTGTGCATAAGTCTATTTTGCATTTTTGGATGGAATCATGGAAACAGCTTTTTTCTCCCTGATTTTCCCACTGGTTATATATGATCAGGAAGTGGCAATTTTAATTATTATCATTTTTATAATCATTATTACTATTTGTATTTTTTTTTCATTAGATGGAAACACGACTTTATTTGCAAAAGTTTTATATGATAATCCAGTTACATAAGTCTATTTTGCATTTTTGGATGGAAACAGCTATTTTCCCCCTGGTTATGTATATAATTTATTTTTATTTTTTAAATTTATTTTATTATTATTATTTTATTTTTATTTTTTCACTGGATGGAAATGGTACTTGATTCGCAAATGTTTTATGCGATATTCCAGTTTTGTGCATAATTCTACTTTGCATTTTTGAATGCAACCATAGCTATTTTCTGCCTGGTTATATATGATCGGGAAGTGGAAATTTCATTTTTATGTTTTATTTATTTATTTTTTTAGTCTTAATGGATGAAAATGGTACTTTATTCGCAAATGTTTTATGTGATATTCCAGTTTTGTGCATAAGTCTATTTTGTATTTTTGAATTGATACTTAACTATTTTCCGCCTGGTTATATATAATTCATTCATTCATTTTCTTTTCGGCTTAGTCTCTTTATTAATCCGGGGTCACCACAGTGGAATGCACCGCCAACTTATCCAGCACATGTTTTACGCAGCAGATGCCCTTCCAGCTGCAACCCATTTCTGGGAAACATCCATACACACTCATTCACACTCATACACTACGGACAATTTAGTCTACCTAGTTCACCTGTACTGCATGTCTTTGGACTGTGGGGGAAACCTGAGCACCCAAAGGAAACCCACACGAACGCAGGGAGAACATGCAAACTCCACACAGAAACGCCAACTGACCCAGCCGAGGCTCGAACCAGTGACCTTCTTGCTGTGAGGCGACAGCACTACCTACTGCGCCACTGCGTCGCCAGTTATATATTACCAAGACTTAATCATAATCACAAATCATAATAATCATAAAAAGCTTTGCAAAACTATGGCTTAACTTAACATATTTGTTTGTTAATTTGTGTTTTAGCTCAACCGAGATCGACGACATGCTCCGTAAATCCACCAACCTGCTGTTGACGAGGACCTTGAGCAGCTGCTTACAAAACCTCATAAAAAAGCCACACATTGGATTAACAGAGGTAGTGTTGATGCAAAGACTTGCCTCATTCTGTCTGTTGAAGCCCAGTTTGAAAATAACACACCTTTTTATGTTTGCAGCTTGTTCAAATCATCATCAACACCACCCACTTAGAGCACGCATGTAAATACCTGGAGGATTTTATCACCAACATCACCAATGTTTCCCCGGAAACGATTCACACCACAAGACTTTACGGGCTTTCCACCTTCAAGGTAAAAGTCATTCACAGACATGTTCTTTAATTAAGGTCGTATTGCCGCATTTCTACCATGGGTTCACTGTGATCAGAGATCCGCCGTCTGAAGCGGTGTGTTGTGTTCAGAGTAAAACTGTCATCAACTGCAGGGACAGCAGCCGCCTGGGGCTTCATGAACTCCATCAAGAGCTTGTTTTGATTCCAGGGTGTTAAATATGTCTAAACGGCGGTGTTATCCGATGACCTACTTTTTTTATTCATTAAACACGCAGCAGCTTGTTTCTGTTGCTTAAGTTTGATTATAAAGAGTTACATAGGAATTTGCACATTTTCTTGTTTTACATTGAATACACACACACACACACACACACACACACACATATATATATATATATATATATATATATATACACTAGTGGTGGGCCGTTATCGGAGTTAAGGAGCTGCGTTAACGCGAGACTCTTATCGCGCAATAAAAAAATAGCGTCATTAATCTAATCTTAAAGTTGGGTTGGGAGCTGGGTCTATTCTACGCAAGCTATGATGACTTTCACCTTGATATTTTAGCGCGGATGTATACCTGACCGGTGCCCAGCACTAATATATATATATATATATATATATATATATATGTATATTTAGAGTTCAAGGCAAGGTAATACTTTATTATGATGGTTTACTTGAGTATTAGTAGACTGTCTGCTTAATATCTGTTGATTCTGCTCCTTCAACAGGCATTTGACTGACTTTAAGAAACTTTGCAAGTACATCTCAACTTACACTAACCCCAACCTAACAGTCTACTTATAATCTAATGAGGATTAGTTGGCATGTAGATGCAATGTAACTTAAATTCAACAAACAGACCATCAAAATAAAGTGTGACCCAAGGCAAATATTCTAGTCCTTCTGTGATGTTTAAAATCTTAACAGAGCAAGGAAGTTTTCACAGTGTTTCCTGTTATAGTTGTTCATCTGGAGAAAGTGTTATTTCCTTTAGTTTAGCTGGAATAAAAGCAGTTTTTAATGGAAAGTTGCGGGATGCTCTTGGTCTCATCCAATTCAGTGATTTATGCTAAGCTAAGCTAACCTAAAAGTGATCCCGCCAGACCTGGGTTGCATCTAAAATCGCCTACTACTCAGTATGTACTACATTTGAAATTGAATTTTATTACTCGACTGTTAGAAGAGTACGTTCTATACAGTATGAATGTAAGTCGTGTGAATGGAATTCGGACGCACTGCATCCACCATTTTGTCATGATCACGCGAGCTACCCGCATCAGTTGCGTTGCTTCACTCCCATTCATGAATTCTCTCGTGTGGCTTCATGGGATAGGGTAGCGTGCATCGAATGCACACTCCAGAATCTAGCCAGAAGTAGTAGGTCACCCAAGTACTTCTTGCATACTGATTTTCGAATTCGGACATACTACTCGGCTCTCATACTGTTTTTAGCGTACTATATAGTATGGAAGTATGCGATTAGATTAGTATGCTGAATAGATTCAAACTCAACTCTAAGGGACTTGTAAAAGCCTGTTTTTTTAAGTAGAGAGTGAAGTGTTCCTTTAAAAGCATCCCGGTATCACATGGAAATTGGTTGTATTAGTGTTAGAAGACTTCTTAGGAATTCAAATGCACATTTTCTCATTGTCAGGATGCCAGACATGCCGCTGAAGGGGAAATCTACACCAAACTCAACCAGAAGATTGACGAGTTCATTCAGCTGGCAGATTATGAATGGGGAATGGCGGAGTCGGACGGCAGGGCCAGCGGCTACCTCATGGACCTCATTAACTTCCTACGCAGCACCTTCCAGGTCTTCACCCACCTTCCGGTAAGTGCCACGCCATCCTATCCACCAGCAGTCAGTCTCGTCATGGTTTTGTGATCAATCACCAGTCAATGTGTGTTATTGCATGTGTGCCGTTAAACCAATGTGGCATTTATAGGTGTTTAGACGTAGGCGAAAAGCAGGAGCCCACCAAAATAACCCATTTTCTAGTTTCCACAATGAAAGTCAAAACATACACCGCAAAAAATGCTTTTCCCACTTAGATTTTTTTGTCTTTTTTCTAATCTAAATATTTAAACATTCCTAAATCAAGAAGCGATTTTCTAGACCAGCAAAAATATAGTTTTGTTTTAAGAAATAATCTGCCAAAATAAGTTTTTCCTTAAAAAAAAAAAAGCTAAATAATCTGCCAATGGTGTAAGTGAAATTTACACCATTGTTTCTCCTTTTGACATACGATTACTTACCCCATTGGCAGATTATTTAGCTTGTTTAGATTATTTAGCCACCTCACCACACCACACACCAACCCAAAATACTATAAATTCTGAGTGTGCCTCACACGGGTGAGTGGGCTTAACAAACCACCTGTAGAAAACGCACTCATTTATCTCACTGACACATTAACCGGCACAAACACTGCGCATTTATCAAGTGCGCTTTACAGAGGTGAGTGGGCTTGACAAACCACCTGTAGAAGCTCTCTCTCTCATTTCAATTCAGATCAATTCAATTCAATTCGTTCATTCATTTTCTTTTCGGCTTAGTCCCTTTATTAATCTGGGGTCGCCACAGCCGAATGAACCGCCAACTTATCCAGCATATGTTTTACGCAACGGATGCCCTTCCAGCCACAACCCATCACTGGGAAACATCCATGCACACTGATTCAACCACACACTCATACACTACGGTCAATTTTAGCATACCCAATTCACCTGTTCCACATGTCATTGGACTTGTGGGGGAAACCAGAGAACCCATGCCAACACGGGGAGAACATGCAAACTCCACACAGAAATGCCAACTGATCCAGCCGAGGCTCGAACCAGCGACCTTCTTGCTGTGAGGTGAACGTGCTACCCACTGCGCCACGGTGTCACCAATTCAATTCAGTTCAATAATTTGCTTTAAAGGCATGACAAAGGTTACAAATGTATTATTATTTTATATATATATATATATATATATAAATATAAACATAGTAAACACAGTAAATAGTAGTATAGTATTATAATATGTAGTATAATAATAATAAAAATTTAAATAGTTGAATAAAAATACAAATTAAATAATAATAATAATTATAATAAATCTCTCTCTCTCTCTCTCTCTCTCTCTCTCTCTCTTAAAAAACAAAACAAACCAGACGTAGTGTCGAGTGCGAGTGATTTATATGTCAAGTCAATACAAAGATGGGTATAGACATCATGCGGCACGATTCATGCGAAATGACACATGCCGAATATATCGTTTTGTGCGCTTGAAGCGCGAATCGCTCGAGTTAAAAAAATCTGAACTTTATTTATCTGAACATTCGCGCCTCGTTAACCAATCAGGAGTTTGCTCTTGTAGGGGCGTGATTATGGCATAGCGTCTGTTATTGGTGTCCCGAGGGGAAATCCTCCTGCGGAAATCCTCCTCCCGGAAGCAGCACTGAAAGCTTCCATCATCCAGGTATAGTTTCTTGAGGAGTTAATAAACTTACAGAGCAGGGTACACCTCTGAAAGGATCTAATGGACTCAGACATGCCCCCGAACAAATCTACGCTGTTTTTCAGCTTTTATAAAGCACAGCTACTCTCTCAATAAAATCCATGTTAGCCGTTTAGCAACGAAACTAGAGTCACCGAGCAGACAAGCCCTGCCCATAACGCGAATCCGCATCTATTGTGAAGTGAATTTGATGCGTGAATGAAGCGAGTAATCTCAAAATGTTCACGCGTCTATTTACGCAGGAATGTCGTGATTTAAATCTGCAAGCCGCATCTGGTGTGAACAGAGCATTACTTTAGCACTAAGTTCTCTGAGCACAAACAAGTTACTTTTGTGTGTATTGCCTTTTTTTGTTAAATCACATGTTAAATTTTAGGGATGTGACAAGATCTCGGGCCACGAGATCTCGCGAGACTAAATTGCGACGATATTTCTCGTTGAGGTGAAAAGTTGCCTCTTGAGTTGTGATGTTATGATGGAGCGTGAGGGTGAATTTGGCACTGAAGATTGGAGGCAGGATTGGATTAGAACCGCACCTCAAGTGCACCTGACAGGCTGGACTCAGAATTGCGCGTCACTCGTTTGGGGCGGGTGAGTGTGAAGTAAGCGTTTTTTTTTTTTTTCTTCACCGGAGTTCAAGGATTGCCGCGTCTAAAAGCAGAGGCTGCTACAACTGCAGCCACACGCATTAACCACGGCTCATATAACATATGATGGAATAGTGCTTTAGATATGTTTAAAGCCATTATTGTCATAAACACTAATCAAATTAAGACGTGGAGTATTCCTATTTCAGTTGCATTATTAAAGTGCAGTACAGACATGTAAACGCCGTAATCAAACTATTACCGTTCTGTAGGACTTTTAGCAGCATTTTGCGACAAGATAAGCCATACACTCTCAGCTGTTTTACACTTCTCTGCACCCATCGAGTCAGTAAAGGACCACAGACACGCACACATGAACTCCTGGAGACACATACACCCGTCGTCGTCATTATCATCATGACTGAACACACGTTTATGCTATCCGGAAAAAAAAATGACATGATTACATACATATTTTTTTTTAAAGTTCAATTTGTGGAAAGGAGTTCGATTCTCATGTGAAATTGTACAGGGAAGAAGCCAGTCAGTGGAGTTTATAGCTAAATATTTAGCGTTTGCAGGTCCCTAATGGCACAATTCAATAAGATAAATGTAAAATAACATTCATTACAAGTTGATTTAAAAAAAGCATCTGAATTGTTTTACATTTTGTGATTTTTCTTTAGTTGAATAAAAACCATATATTAGCAAATATTTTGCAGTGTTTGCATGTTCTTTACTGCATAGAATTAATTAAAACAGAAGAAAATTTCATTCTACATTCACTGTAGATTTTTATAAAAAAAATTACCTAAATAGTTTTGCAATGTGTGAGTTTTTTTAAATTTATTTATTTATTTAATTATTCATTTTTTAGTTGAATAAAATATTTTCCATTCATGTATTTTATAATTGAAGATTTCTTAAAAATACTGTAAAAATCTTGTCTCGTTCTCGTGAACCCAATCTCGTGCCTCGTCTTATCTTGTGGCGTAAACGTCTCGTCACAACCCTACTAAATGTAAATGTAGTGTTTTGCTAGTGTAGAAAATGCTTCTTGATTTAAGAATTTTGAGATATTTGGCCTAGAAACAAAAATCTAAGTAAGAAAATCATTTTTGCTTTGTAATTTCTTATTTGGTGTTACACTAACATATTATTCACTTCAGTCCCAAAACAATCAATCCAAGTATAGTTTCATGCACATAATCAGCACAGATAAATCCAAATAACAGAGCTTGCTTGCGTCTCTCTTCAGCTGCCCTGTCCTCTTTAATGAATCATTTAACCTTCAGTTTAAGTTGGCTATGCTTTGTTTTCTCAACAATGTGACATCTTTTCCTGTAAGCGAATGTATCCTTTGATTATTTTATTTTTTTACGTTCTGCCAGGCATGCTTTTTTCAGATTTTCCTTTGTCTATCCATTTATTATCGCTATACTTTCTTTCCCTGTCCGTGTTTTATTTTTCTTGGGCTCAGAATAACAACAATGATCATGCTGCCATGTCGGTAAGTAGAACCCTGTTCAAATTCTAGAGGAGGAAGAGAAAAAGTACAATATTTAAAAAAAAAAAAAAAGACATTAAAACTGCATGTTCATGTCAGCTCTGTGGACTTGCCGTCAGCCTTGTTTTGCTTCTTTTTTTTTTTTTTTTTCACATGTTATGCAGAATGTAAATCGGATTGATTGGCATGCTGCCCTTGATCTGCTGCCCATGATTGTCTCAAGCTGATGCCAGTATCTGCAGAACACCCGTGCCATCCTTACTTGAGATTCACTAGCATTAGTCCTAAGATTTAAAGGGGTAGTTCACCCAAAAATTCAAATTTATCATCACCTTACTCAGCTTTAATGATATTTCCAAGTCTGTTAGATTACTGCTTGTCTTTGGAACACAAAATAATAACAAAATTCAATTCAAACTAATTTTGCCCATGAAAGGAATGCAATTTGGACTTCCTTGTATAGACAAAAGTAAAGTTTTTTTTTTATTACAACATTGGGTTTTATTTGGATTTTTGGATGACCTATGCTCTAATATGATAATCTTGCCAATAAAGTGTGTCTCAAGTCAGAATGCTGCTTTTTTATGATGCATAATGAAATATTCTAAACTACTACCCAGACAGCTTTATGTCATTACTTTTAATTAATTAAGGTCAATTCACAAATATAAGCAGACATACGCTACCTGACAAAAGTCTTGTCGTTGATCCCAGTTGTAAAAGCAACAAAAAAATAACTTCTAGTTAATCGTCTGGAAAAGAGGCAGAAGGTAGATTTTTTCCCATGAATCATCTGTTAAACTGCATCCCAATCATCACAAATACTGCAGAGGACCTATTGGAACCAGCATGCACCCAAGATTCTCACAGAAATCAGTCAAGTTTGGTGAAGGAAAAATCATTGTTTGGGGTTACATTCAGTATGGGGGCGTGCGAGAGATCTGCAGAGTGGATGCCAACATCAACTGCCTGAGGTATTAAGACATTTGTGCTGCCCATTACATTACAAACCACAGGAGAGGGCAAATTCTTCAGCAGGATAGCGCTCCTTCTCATACTTCAGCCTCCACATCAAAGTTCCTGAAAGCAAAGAAGGTGAAGATGATTGGCTCCAGGATTGGCCAGCCCAGTCACCAGACATGAATATTATTGAGCATGTCTGTGGTAAGATGAAGGAGGAGGCATTGAAGATGAATCCAAAGAATCTTGATGAACTCTGGGAGTCCTGCAAGAACGCTTTCTTTGCCATTCCAAGTGACTTTATTAAGAAGTTATTTGAGTCATTGCAGAGATGTATGGATGCAGTCGGTGGGAGTCATACACTATATTAATTATTATTCCACTGCACCATGACTTTATATTTTATACTGTACATTATTTCTGTTAAGTGACGAGAATTTTGTCTTAGCAAATTCAGAACTTACTGTGCTAATTACATAATTAAAAATCAAGGCATGATCATATTTTATTTTGGTAAAATAAGCGTAATCTTAAGGTCTTTGCCTTTCATATAATCCACTTCTGATACCAAATGATCAACTAGAACTCAAGTTATTATTTGTTGTTCCTAAAACTTGGATAGGCGACAAGACTTTTGTCAGGTAACATAGTATAAATGGAGGCCATTAATGACTGCATTTGCAGAGATGTGAGCACAGCGTAAAGGGTTTTAAAACAAGATTGCTGCTCTGTTCATGTTTTAATAAATCCATGCGAGATATTTTGAGCATCACTTGAATTTTATTACCTGCAATATCTCATTCATAACAGACACAACAAACATAACGAAACAAAAGCATGCACATCACTTTTTTATTTGTGTATTTTTAGAGAGAGTGTCTCTTGAAGAATCTTTAAATAAGCATAATTTTATTGTAGTTTTTTTTTTTATAGAATTTTTTATTCCTGTGCAGTTTTATTTTATGCTTTTTATGTTTGGTTATGCATATTCTTGTTAAACATAATTGGTTGCTCAGTGTGGTGCTATCTTCTTACACAAAATAATACAGTAAAATACTGTATCAATAATATTCATTGTTGTTTGTGGTGTATCCAGCTATATTAAAACTGATAACACAACTGATAAGACTTTTGCAGAGAGCCTTGTTTGCATTTCTGTGTACTTTGGAATAATAAAGTGAAATTTTGTAAGTGATTTCCTTGCTAGAAGTCAGCATGTACTGGTGGAGCAGCTGTTGCATGAGTTTTTATGTTAACGTGTGTTTGAGTGTTTGATGTGTGTTGTTGCCAGGTCTTTCCTCTATTTAACCTTGCTCATTATGAGCTGTGTTGGCATGCATGAGCGATTGCTGCAGACATGAGACTTGGTAAAGTGTGTTTGTGTGTTTGTCTCAATTGAAATCCATCAGATGGTGGATTTTCAAGAGTTGGAAGAGCGTTGTCATTTCCGTGTTGTGTCATTATTTTCTCTGATTATGATTTAGGTGTTAATTAACACCTTGATAGTTCACCCAAAAATGATTTTTTTTTTTTTTTTTGTCTCATGATTTGCTCATCCTTGACTTGTTTGATTTTGTTGTTCTGTTGAACACACATGAAAAAGAGATTTTAAAAAATGTTGGAAACCTGCAACCTGCACAAATCTTTAACTCACAAATGTTCATCTTTGGATGAAAATATGTGAGTTATTTACTTCTCAGAACATCCAAGATGTAAGATGTAGTGATTTTTTTAATTTTTTATTAGTAAAACATAAATTAATAACACAAATTTTTTTGCTCAAATTGTGATCCTTGAGGGTGTCACGGTGGCGCAGTGGGTAACACGATCACCTCACAGCAAGAAGGTCACTTGCAAGAATGTCAGTTGGCATTTATGTTTGGAGTCCAAAGACATGCGCTATATAGGGGAATTGAATAAGCTAAATTGGCCGTAGTGTGAATGTAAGAGTGTATGGGTGTTTCCCAGTGCTGGGTTGCGGCTGGAAGGGCATCCGCTGTGTAAAACATATGCTGGAAAAGTTGGCAGTTCGTTCCACTGTGGCGACCTCTGATTAATGAAGAGACTAAGCCAAAAAAAGAAAATTAATGAATGTGATCCTTGATGATTTATAACTGTTTCCTAGTCTGTTTTTTTAAGTTGCCAGTCACCACCAGCAATTTTGAGGATTTTCACCTAAATTAGACGAATCTTAGAGTATTTTTGTTTTATTAATGCATATTAGTCAGAGAGTTACAGTATCGAATATAAAGAATCAGTTAGACATCGACTGTTCCAATCTGTCAGCAGAAAACAAAACGAGTTCACATTTTCTTCCTCTCTGAATCAAACAGTACAATTATAAATTCTTGCATCAAAAACAATGTTTAGGGCAAAACACAAATAAAAAATATAATAAGAAGAAAATAAAATAACATTAGAAATAAAACAAACACACATTGTGCCATAACAGCAAAACAGAAAAATATGTAAATACAGATAAGCAAATGGTACAGTGGTAGAAAAATAAATACATTTAAGTTAAAAATGTTAATTATATTATTTTTATTATTACTTTTATTTTTTACTATCTTTCTTTAGGCAGTGTAATTAGGGTTTGTTGAAGTGGGTTTTATATATACATATATATATATGTATATATACATATATATACATATATATATATATATATATATATACCCCCCCCCCCCCCCCCAGTTGAATTTTTTTTTTTCTATTTTAAATATTTCCCAAATGATGTTAAACAGAGCAAGGAAATTTTCACAGTATGTCTGATAATATTTTTTCTTCTGGGGAAAGTCTTATTTGTTTTATTTTGGCTAGAATAAAACCAATTATAATTATCAAAATTAAAAGCCATTTTAAGGACAAAATTATTAACCCCTTAAAGCTATATTTTTTGTCGATAGTCTACAAAAAAACCATTGTTATACAATAAGTTGCCTAATTACCCTAACCTGCCTAGTTAACCTAATTAACCTAGTTAAGCCTTTAAATGTCACTTAAAGCTGTATAGAAGTGTCTTGAAAAATATCTAGTAAAATATTATTTACTGTCATCATGGTAAAGATAAAATAAATCAGTTATTAGAGATGAGTTATTAAAACTATTATGTTTAGAAATGTGTTGAAGAAATCTCTCCATTATACGGAAATCGGGGAAAAAAATAAACAGGGGGGATAATATTTTTAAATTAAATATATATATATATATATATATATATATATATATATATATATATATATATATATATATATATATATATATATATATATACACACAATGTCCCTGGTTGAAGTGTTAAAATAGTACACTTTTGTATCTAAAAGGTATATTAATAAATATTCCCTTTGAACCCCTTTGGGACAACCACCCTGTGCAAAAGTTTTATTTATTTTTTTACTTAAACGGAAACTATATATATTTTTATATATTTTTAACTATTTTGCTATTTTTCCAAGTGTATATAATTACTACTATAAGAAAATATTAGCATTTTGTACATATTTTTTAGTATTACCTTTGCTTGAAAAGACCCGATCTAATCCTGTTTATATGAAATAAGCCTGCTCCCGAGCAGGTTTGAGCTACCAGACCTGTTGCTATGACAACAAATCTCAGATGAGTTTTGAAGAACGAAACGATCCTGGATCATGTCAAAACGTCAATAACCAAATCCAGCTAATTGAGTAATCCACGTACAAAGAACGGACCCGAGGTCATGTGCTAAGACTTTCCTGACCGTAAGACACCTATAACACTGAGACCCGTAAAAACTCTTCTTCGCTGTGGAATCATTGTCTCTAAATTGAGACGATATCTCATCAATGGCAGGGAAACTGCTACTGCCACTTTGAGAGTCAAAAACACACTTACAACCAAAATAAAACATTCAAAAAAGGAGTACATGTGTATTATGTTGCTCATCACATGGCTATATCCTAGCCATAATAAACAAACAAACGTCATTATATAAAAGAAAGTGTGACGTGTCAACACTTTGTTTACGAGGCTGTAAATGAATGCTAATAATGCTAGAAATAATGTCAGATCATTTTGCAATATTTCAATATTCTGCTATGGAAAATGACAGCTACATCTTGGATGTCTTGACGGTAAATACATTTTTGGGAGGCTAAACCATCCTTTTTAGAGATGTTTCTATGAATTATGGATACATATTTTGAAACCAATGCACTTCCAAAGGTATACAAGACAGACATACTCTTAATAATAGTTCACCTTATGTGTTATTCACTCAACTTTTCCAAACCCAGATGAGTTTCTGTACTCTTTGTTTTACAAATCTAATGAAAGTGAAAGGTGACTAGAGCTGCAAAGCTATGAAAATATTCAAGTTTTAAAGCTAATTTCTTATATTTCAGTGTGTTCATCATACTATCTTTCTACATTGTGACGTTAAATTAATTGTTTTAAAATGAATTTTTAGTAGACCCCTTCACTTTCATTATATGAACAAGAGCAGTCAATATGTTAAATACACTACGCAAATTTAAAAAATTTGTAGTAATAAAGATTTCTTTTATTTTATAACACTTTTTTTCAGGTTAAAGTTTATATTAAGCAGAAAATCAGCTTATAAGGCTGTAGTAATGATGCTGAAAATGTAGCTTTGCATCAAAAATAGTAGTTTCATTTATGTTATGATAGAAGAGTTTTTTTGTAAGTGTAATGATATTTGCCAACATTACTTATTGTATTGTTGCATCCCTTAGTAAGCAGAATTAGCTGCATTTGACAACATAAAGAAATCTCAGTTATTTTAAACATTTGACTGGTAGTGTGCATATACACTCACTGGCCACTTTATTAGGTACACCTTTCTAGTACCGAGTTGAAACCACTTTTGCCTTCAGAACTGCCTTAATCCTTTGTGGCATAAATTCAACAAGCTACTAGAAGTATTCGTGCTTCGTGCTACTGGAGATGATTCGTGCTTCATGACATGGCGCGTTATTCTGCTGGAAGTCAGAAGATCGGTACACTGTGGTCATAAAGGGATGGACATGGTCAGCAACAATACTCAGGTAGGCTGTGGCGTTGACGCAATGCTCAATTGGTACTAATGGACCTAAAGTGTGGCAAGAAAACAAGGCAGGATGGATCCATGCTTTCATGCTGTTGATTCCAAATTCTGACCCTACCATCCGAATGTTGCAGCAGAAATCGAAACTCATCAGACCAGGCAACGTTTTTCCAGTCTTCTGTTGTTCAATTTTGGTGAGCCTGTGCAAATTGTAGCCTCAGTTTCTTGTTCTTAGCTGACAGGAGTGGTGCCCGGTGTCTTCTGCTGCTGTAGCCCATCTGCCTCAAGGTTGGACGTGTTGAGCATTCAGAAATGCTCTTCTGCAGACCTCGGTTGTAACAAGTGGTTACTTGAGTTACCGTTGCCTTTCTATTAGCTGGAACCAATCTGCCCATTCTCCTCTAACCTCTGGCATCAAAAAGGCATTTGCGCCCACAGAACTGTCGCTTACTGGATATTTTCTCTTTTTCAGACCATTCTCTGTAAACCCTAGAGATAGTTGCGCGTGAAAATCCCAGTAGATGAGCAGTTTCTGAAATACTCAGACCAGCTCGTCTGGCACCAACAACCATGCCATGTTTAAAGTCACTTAAATCACTTTCTTCACCATTCTGATGCTCTGTTTGAACTGCAGCAGGTCGTCTCGACCATGTCTACATGCCTAAATGCATTGAGTTGATGCCATCTGATTGGCTGATTAGAAATTTGCGTTAACAAGCAGTTGAATAGGTGTACCTAATAAAGTGGCCAATGAGTGTATATTAGAAAAATGTGAATATACAAGAAAAAAATCATATTAGTCGAAATCCGCCATTATTATGTTCCTATACTGCTTATTGCAATGACTTGATATTAGGTTTGAGGTTTCATTTGTCATAAATATAACAAAAATATTTTATAATAAAAACATATATTCAGTCTTTCTGCTTAAATTAATTTTTAAATTGTTTCTACGTAATTCTAAGTAAAATGTGCAGTTAGGTGAAAATTCAAGTAATTCCAACATCAATCTTTAATTCAACTAAATCTTCAGGATAGAAAAGTAACTGTGAGGCCATCACTGATGCTCTGTGTCTAGCAGAAGACACTTGTAGTAATGTTTTCTGTTGTGTTTTTGTCCCTCTCCTCAGGGTAAAGTGGCACAGACGGCATGTATGTCGGCCTGTAAACATCTGGCCACGTCACTGATGCAGATGCTGCTGGACACTGAGCTCAAACAGATCAGCATGGGAGCCATTCAGCAGTTCAACCTGGATGTTATACAGTGTGAACGTGAGTAGGATCAATTACTGCACATTTACAATGCCATTTCAGTGCAGCCTTTACGCGGTTGCATGCCCCTCACCATAGCTGACGAGCACCTCTCAAAAAATGTAACTAGCCGTCACAACGACACCTAGCATATGCTCTGTGATTGGTCAGCTTGGTAGCTGTGACCAATGTGGGCGTGACCGAGAGCCGCGCAAACTCGTTGGAGCGAGTGTTTACAAGTGTCGAGTCCCGTGAAGTAGCTCTAGATGAAACTGTTGTTTTGTGTTTACCTTATGATTAAAGTTGTTGCACGTCCGCTGGTTCCCACCTCAGAATGAGTGAGTTTTAGCCTCTTGTACGTCTTTCAGAAAAAACAAAACACCCGTGAAGAAACTCGACACAGAGGAACATAAAAACCTACTGCCATCTAGCGTTTCAGAAGTGTTATTGCAGAGCAACACAAACAGCACGGGGAAGTATAAATACACGACTACACACAAGGCAGGCGCCGTGGGTCACACCAATCACTCAATGCAGAAGTATAAATCAGCCTTAATCTCTGTATAAAAAAAAAAACATTTTTTATTTCTTTTTGCTATTTGGGCTTATTGGAACCTAATTAGAATAAAAATCTAAGTATCATATTTTGATATGATGTACCTTTAGAGAAAAATGATGTCCATACCTGTATATGTGGACTCGTGGCCCGAATTTACATAAAACACCTTTTCCCGAATTTTCTTTTATGCATATTTAATAGGGATGCCACAATTCTCAATACAATATTGAACCGTTCGGTACGACATCCGCGGTTTAATACGCGCTTGTGAATTGAGGTTTTTCCGGTTTTACGTTTAAATAATTTATGTGCGTTTTATTTCTCTCCGAATTGACTGTGTGTGCCTGTAAGTCTACAAGCTGAGATGAGGAAACTCCTCCCCGCGAGTAAATATTTAATCACTACTATGCTCTAAAGGTAGGGGGCGCTCAACCATCATTCCACACTTTAACATGGTGAGCTGCGGTGAAGTAAGGCAACACAGTACGAGGAAGCGCCGGTGTCTTTTAAATCCGCGGTGTGGGGATATTTCGGTTACACTTATAGACTAATCGAACGAAAACACTTCCAACATGACTGCACATCTGCGGTGCCATCACCCAGCAATATCACTGTCTGAAGGCACAATAGAAGAGAAGGTAATAAAGTCCTCCAAAAAACAACAATCCCTCGCTGAATCCTTCCAGCAAACATATCCAACTGGTTCCGAAAGACACATAAAAATAACAACGGCAGTGTTAAGTTTAATTAAGACTGTTTATTTATATTTACTGAAGTACAAATATGTTTATTTAAAATGGTCAATTTATGTTTATTAACTTCACATGTATGTTTATTATTAAAATGTAGGAATTTTTGTTGTACATGTGCTACCAGCAGCTGTGAGATTTCAGTGTTAATTTAGTTTTATTATACAATACACTAGGAACTAGGAGTATTGCAATAAATCGTTTTTATTTTTTTCTCTTTCTCACTGTTCCTATTGCCTAAGCATAGAATAACAACAACAAAAAAACACTTATGTGTCAAGCCATCAGAACCGAACCGAACCAAAAACTGTGTTAAAAAACCGAGCTATGTATTGATAAACAACCAATGCAAAAAATACATGTAATTTATTACTCATGTCTATGATATGAACTGTATATTGAATATACTGTTATCGCAATAATGACATTGTACGGCCAGTCTTGGTAAGCAGTCTTGTATATTTGTCTTTTTGACTGTTTTTTGTATGAATCTTTGCCTCAAATCAAAGATTTGTAACTTGTTAGTTTGTTTCATGGCTTATTAGGTTTATTATAGGTCTTTTGTAAGACTTTTTTTTTATAAATATTTAATATACATATTTTTTATTAAATATTAAATGAAAATTAATTCTAGCATCACATGATCAAAAAGTGTTCAGAGACTATTTGTGGAATAACAGACCTCAGAATCGAGCATTTGAGCAATTCAAAGAGATCTGACAAAGAGTTCAAATCCTGAAGTGCCAGGTTTTTGCAACAAAACTATATCAATATCCTGCAAAAAATAGCCAAACACCAGCCCAATAATTCAATAATATCGAAAACTCCTATCATATTCTTTAAATACAGATTATACATCATTGTATACATTTTGAATGGTTTCTTCTTTGAATTAACTGTATATTAGTTTTCTACGCCGTCCAGCAAAAAAAAAAAATCATGCGGAAGCAATCCCTAAACTTGTGTTTTCCAAATCTAAAATAGACATTTAATATGTTATTTAGTTTCGGCAGCTAGCTCTCTGCAACTCTCACATGGTCGCCCACTGAAGCTAAGCAGGGCTGCGCCCGGTCAGTACCTGGATGGGAGACCACATGGGAAAGCTAGGTTGCTGCCGGAAGTGGTGTTAGTGAGGCCAGCAGGGGGCGCCCAACCTGCAGTCTGTGTGGGTCCTAATGCCCCAGTATAGTGACGGGGACTCTATACTGCTCAGTGAGCGCCGTCTTTCGGATGAGACGTTAAACCGAGGTCCTGACTCTCTGTGGTCATTAAAAAAATCCCAGGATGTCCTTCGAAAAAGAGTAGGGGTTTAATCCCGACATCCTGGCCAAATCTGCCTACTGGCCTCTGTCCATCATGGCCTTCGAACCCTCCCCATATCATAATTGGCTTCATCACTCTGTCTCCTCTCCACCAATCAGCTGGTGTGTGGTGTGCGGTCTGGCGCAATATGGCTGCCGTCGCGTCATCCAGGTGGATGCTGCACACTGGTGGTGGATGAGGAGATTCCCCCCAATATGTAAAGCGCTTTGAGTGTCTAGAAAAGCTCTATATAAATGTAAGGAATTATTATTATTATTATTATTAGTTGTAAATTGATGGACTTTCTTCTGTAGATTACATATACTTTTGCAGTTATGCAAGCAAGTCCTCCCAGTCTGAAACACGGCTTCTGTTTCAACATGCTAACACAGTTTTTTATCATTTTTTATCAATTTGGTACAGTAAAATATTTCAATGCAATCATATAAATTTAATTCATGCAATATGTCAAATAATTAAACCTAAAATTAAAAAATACCCTGCTGCAAGTGGTTTGAAGTAGGACCTGGCAATCCTAGTGTAATCTTCAAATTATTTAGAAAAGATTCACAAAGACTGGTCTTCACTGTAAACCATTTTCAAAGCAAACTATCGATAATGCATTAACAGACAGGTATGTTGGCATCATGCTCTGGGATGCGGTGTGAAGTTAGATGCTTTCATGCAGCAGGTAGTATTGATTTTATCAGCTATTCTCAGAAGCAGTTATCTTAGTTGCACGCTTTCAAAAAAACATTCCTGATTACCCGCACTCCACCTGCTCTTGGAAATCCACACCTGCTCTGATATGAGCAGTTTAGAGCAGTGTCACTCACTTATCTATAGTCAGTCATCTTACATGTGCTGCATTTGCATGAATTACCCACTCTTATTTGGCTGAGCTCAACCAAAAATTATACCCTTATGCTGTTCGATTAAATAAATGCATCATTAGTGAGCACGGAAAAATGATAAAATGGACGTCCTCATCGCAACGTTTTTTCCAACAGTTCTTAGCTTATTATTTTATTATCAGATTTGTAAATATTGTACTTTTACTTTTATATAAATAAAGTCAGGGCGGCTCAGTGGTTAGCACAGTCACCTCACAGCAAGAACGTCACTGGTTTAAGTCCCGGCTGGGCCAGTTGGCATTTCTGTGTGGAGTTTGCATGTTCTTCCCGTGTTCTCATGGGTTTTCTCCGGGAGCTCCGGTTTCCCCCACAGTCCAAAGACATGCGCTATAGGTAAATTGGGTAAACAAAATTGTCCATAGTGTGTGTGAATGTGAATGGGTGTTTCTACCAGTTACTACCAGTACGATATGAACTATTGTAGGGATGTGTTATCTATTACTGGTATAGGTTGCAACTGGAAGGGCATCTACTGTGTAAAACATATGCCGGAATAGTTGCCGGTTTATTCCGCTGTGGCGACACCTGATAAATAAGGGACTAAGCCAAAGGAAAATGAATTAATGAATAAATAAATAAAGACAGTGTTTGTTAAGTTGGACAAAATAAAGTGAATGTAAAGTAATGAAAATGATAGAAATTTGTACTGCTGGCATTTATTTTCTCTTGCTTTTCTGAGTATATATTTAGCTATTCTTACTTTTTTCCTCTCACAATTGTGAGTTGATGTCGTCTTATTAAAAGCTGACATTTCCGAATGGTTTTTAGTTATTTAAATAAAAAATCTAAATGGTTGCAAACAAAGTCAGGTGTCTCTGTTTATTTAAAGGTGCAGTAGGTGATCCGCCAAAATGCAAACCGGTTAGTATAATATCTTTAAAAACACAATCAATGTCTGCACCTTTAATCATTAGCCAAACAGGCTTCCATAGCAAAATGCCTAAACATTAAATAATCATTTGTGAATTCAAATGCTCAGATCTAACTTTTTACATACACTGTAAAAGTGCTGGGTACCACACAATTCCTACATGTTGTCCCAACACAAATTGATTAAATTAACTTAATTGTTTTTTTTTTAATTTAGGTGGATTGAACAAAAAAATTAAGTTGTCCCCCCCAAAAAAACTCAAGAATTGTGTTGATTTGGCTCAATTTAAATAAGTAGTTAGACTAAGTAGCAAAAAAATAATTTCTGAATGTATTTTGGGCACATTTCCACTCCTTACATTTATAATACTTCAGTTTTATGAAGTACAACCAAAGAAAAACTGGTCAATGTGTAGTTTTAATACATGGTGTGCTATAATTATGGCAGGTGTTCACAGATATTCTGTTGTATTTAGTTACTTTGTTATGGGAAAACCCCACTAATAAAAGTATATGCTGATTCACTACAAAGGTTTAAACTCTTAATCACCTGTGAATCCGTTAGTGGATTTGATTTAGACAGTATAATTACTGCTTAAAGACTTTTTCTTAAATAGACACGACACACATTTCTGCTGATCTCTTTTAGACACGATGCCTTTATCCTGACCTGAACTTCATCACGCTAAACAATACTGAAAACAGAGCCGACCTCTGTTGGAGTTGACCTTAAAATGTTACTGTCCCAAGTGAAAAGAACCTAAAGTCTTTATGATGTTCATTTTTTTGGGTGAAAAGCAGAACCTGATCTTGTTGAGGTTTCATCACTCATCTCTCTCTTGGGAAGCTCATCAGATCCTTTGCTTCTGAATGGCACAATGGAGATGTCAGAGCGAAGGGTTCATCAATAATGTTAATATGTGGGCAGCTCTTGGGTTCCAGCATCACATCTTCTGCTTCTCAGCCTTTTAAGGTTTCAGTCACGCTACATCACTGTCAGCAGAAGTGAAAAGGCTGTGTGTTTGTGCTCGTACCTGTGGCCTCGGGTCACGCATGTCTCAGGGTGAAGGAGAGTTTGTGAGGGTTCAACCGCACAGGTACACCAAGGGAATACCTGACCTTTCTCTGAGGTCTAAATGGTGCTCATCCCATTAGTGGCAGTCCATCTTTGGCTAGTCAAAACACAGACAGCGTGACTGCAGGAATTCTTCTTCCAAGTTTTATTTTACATTGGGATTTGTTTGAATTTTGCTTTAGTCTAGTCAAGTCTATAGCCCTTTATATAATTTAGATTGTATTAAAGCCAGTTTGTAGGGCATATTCAGCATGTCAGACAGGTAGAATGCTATTGTCTAGTGAGATCAAAACTAATTTAGTTCATTTCAGTACAAATGTCACTGCTGAAGACCAATCCACTGAAGAGCAGCTCAAAAGATGACAGTGCAGGGAACCAAAATTCCACCAAGTGGAGTACAAACCTTAGGAGAAACAGCCTAAAGCTGCGATCAAAGTAGAGTTTAAGCATGCGAAATTCTGTCATACGTCGCTGCTAAAAACAAGATGATTAGACAATGATAAAGCAAGCGATTGCTATATATTTTCAACTTCTGTACAGAGAGGTCTCATTTAGGTTTTCTATTGGTTTCACGCAATCACGTGATGCGATTTTGCAGGTCAGAATTCACCAACTTTGGAATGCAGCGACATGCGAAACTTGTCGCACAAGCTTGTTTTCCAGTCTGCTGCATTCGCGTGTATATGAGTGGTAGTCTATGGCAGGGGTTTTCAAACTGTGGGGCGAGCCCCACCAGGGGGGCACCAGCACCCACTAAGGGGGGCGCGAGAATTTGAGGCGTGCACGCGAGTAAATTATGATGACGATTTTTATGCATTCACTAGAGTGAATCGGATTAAAGTTAGTTTCACATCTAACTATCAGGCACCTGTAGAGTTTATGCGTTCCAGTAAAATATATGCAAATAAAATGGAGCGGGTGCTTTTTAACGGTGAATGAAAGTCAAACCGGTGAGCGTCTGACAAAAAAAAGTGCCCTTCTGAATCAAATCAGCAGGATGCCCTTCTGGATTTTTCACTTACTTTGAAGACATATGACATGAAGACATACAGACTACCTTTACATGGACATCAGTAATAGTTATTTGCCTTAATCTGAATAAGACAATAATATGATTAAGGTGTTACGTGAAGTGCTTTTTGAATGTTGTGTCACCAGGCTATCCACGTTTCCTGCAGAGTCTCATGTCATTTCGGGTGTTTCATCTTTAATTTTTCGACTTTAACTGCAGTTCGGCACTTTTATCATGAATATTTCAACGATGCCCCCATGACAAACTGGGTTATTAGACGCGAATATTTAGTAAGGACTGGTGGAAGATGTTTTAATGGGATTTGATAGCGCCAACAAATAGAAAGAAAAAAACTTTCGCATTTCGTGGTCAGTGTTGCCAGATGTAGCTGACTGATTCCAGCCTAAAAGCTGTCCAAAACCCGCCGAAATGCAAATTCAAAACCGCACAATCTGGCAACATTGTTCATGATCTGTGTGGCTTTACGAAGCAGCATTTTCTGTACACCAAAAGCAAGTAGACTATGGCTCACGCTTATTGACAGTGGAAGATGATTTATGGTTAGTCAAGTCAGTAATCCAACCACGGAAAAAGGCTCAGCCATCACACTGAATCAGGTGAGCTGTATATTTATGTTTCAATGTAATTAATGCTACATAATTTAAACGCAGCAAGTAATATGTGAATGATGTTTGCACTGGGGGTGGTTGGGGGTGTGGATGGGGGGGCGTGAGTGAAATTGGACAAACTTGGGGGGGCGTGTGTCCTAAAAGTTTGAAAACCCCTGGTCTATGGGGCGAAAAGTGCAGTGTGACTGCGGCTTACATTGGTAGAACAGTTCTCCACTGGCTAAAAAGAAAAATAGGAAGAGCTGCAGTCTAAAACTTCATTCACACTACCAGTGCCGCATGGGGATCAAGAGTCAAACGACCATTAAATTCAATATAGATCTAGTGATTTCTGGTGATCTCTGGCTACACAAGAGACAGTGATGTGGGTGTGTCACGCGATGCCACAACGTTGAGAACCCTTCGACTTTATGCAACAGAAAAAAAGCAACTTTCGTGAGCGAGAGCCAATCTTAGCTCCGATTGTATTGTCCATGCTGTAGACCTGCACAGACTGGTGTTTTCTGCAGACATACAGTTAGGTCCATAAATATTGGGACATCAACACAATTCTAACATTTTGGCTCTTTACACCAACACAGTGGATTTGAAATGAAACAAACAAGATGTGCTTAAACTGCAGACTGTCAGTTTTAATTTGAGGGTATTTACATCCAAATCAGGTGAACGCTGTAGGAATTACAACAGTTTGCATATGTGCCTCCCACTTGTTAAGGGTCCAAAAATAATTGGACAGAATATTATTCATAAATCAAACTTTCATTTTTTATTACTTGGATTCAAATCCTTTGCAGTCAATTACCTGAACAAAGCCTGACGTCTGGAACGCATAGGCATCACCAGACGCTGGGTTTTATTCCTGGTGGTGATCTTGTTCGTTTTATTTTAAATCCATTGTGTTGGTATATAGAGCCAAAAATTTTAGAATTGTGCCGATGTTCCATTTTTTATGGACCTAACTGTATAGGCGAAATAAGATATATATTTATTGAGATTTTATTGAGAAATAAACTTTATGTCTTGTTTCCATTTAATATTTAGCATTTTCCCTTCACAATGTTTATTTTCAGTGGCAAGAAAACTGCACTGTCAGTGAATATTATCTATAACTGTTACCTAAGCTAATGCCCACTGGTGACTTCGATCACCACCCAGGGTTAAAGGCAGCAATAAAGTTGCTGCTAGTGGGAATGAGGCTTAAAGCGATGTTTACACAACAATAACATAGCCAAAAACGGATACGTTTTTCCCTTGTGTTTTGAAAAAATATCACATTTACATGTCAACTTTTTCAAAACAATCCGCATTTACACATTTTTGGTAAAATTACCCCAAAAACACTATTACAGACAGTTGAAGTCAGAATTATTAGCTCCCCTGTTTATTTTTTTCCCCAATTTCTCTTTAATGGAGAGAAGATTTTTTCAACACATTTCTAAACATAATAGTTTTAATTACTTATCTCTAATAACTGATTTATTTTAGCTTTGCCATGATGACAGTAAATAATATTTTACTAGTTATTTTTCAAGACATTTCTATACAGCTTAAAGTGACATTTAAAGGCTTAACTACGTTAATTAGGGTAATTAGGCAAGTTATTGTATAACGATGATTTGATTTGTAGACTATCAAAAAAAATTAGCTTAAAGGGGCTAATAATTTTGTCCTTAAAATAGTGTTAAAAAAATTTAAAACTGCTTTTATTTTAGCCGAAATATAACAAATAAGACTTTCTCCAGAAGAAAAAAATATTATTAGACATACTGTGAAAATTTCCCTGCTCTGTTAAACATCATTTGGGAAATATTTAAAAAAAGAAAAAAAATTCAAAGGGGGGCTAATATTTCTGACTTTAGCTGTATGCCTGGCCAGTATTTGGAGCTGTCACATTAGTCACACGAGAAGTGACGACGTCCTATAGTGTACCCACTCTAAGAATGGTTGCCTTGAACCTAGCCCGGGTGCGATTGTCCCCACTCCCCTGACGGTATGCCCTCACACTGCATTTTTACCTTCTAAGCCCGTGCACGCTTATATCATCAATGATGCGACTGTTAGGTTTAACAGGAAGAGATGCACTCTCGCTCAGTATAATGGAGATTGCTTTAGTTATACTGTTTTGCATTATTTTGAATCGTTTGGGATGCAGTGACCGAATCTTTTCCTGAACATATCCACCACCCTTGACGGTCATATTTTTTCATAACAAGTAATTGTGCTGCACGTTTTAAACTATGACAGTTTGCATTCATTGAAAAATAGGATTGAGTAATAAATCCATATAAACAGTCCCTTAAAAGTGATGTTGTGTAATCAGATTCGTGCTTTGCCCGAGCCCAATCGATCCATGCTCTGGCCCACTTATTCCAACTGGGCCAGGGCTGGCCAATCGAACCATGCCTGAGCACTCACACTTATAAAATGAACTGGGATATAGGGATCAAACACACCCGGGCACGGTTCTAATAGCCTAGTGTGAGTACACCCCTAGTGGCGGCTCACTACTCTTATGTATGTATATTTTGCCTTGTGTGTAAGATGCGTCTCCGTATGCTAATGTGAAGTAAATCCACACTTTGCTGATGAAGCATTAGGAAACACTTAAGCAACAACACTACCATGTACTATGGCTTTGCTGTGTATGTTTGTTTGCACTTGTCTGTAATCTAAACTCCCTTAACACATGTCATCCTTTTCAAAGACTTTTGTTTTCAGGTGTTTAAATGCCTTGCTCATATATTTCAAGAACTTGATTTGATGTTTTACAAATGATTGTTTAAATGCCCATATTAATAGAAGTGTTTCCTTTTCCTATCGCAGTGTTTGCCAGTTCAGAGCCTGTGCCAGGATTCCAGGGGGACACGCTGCAGTTGGCCTTCATTGACCTCAGACAGGTACAGACCTTTTCGCAGACATGACTCCCCTGTTAGTGGAGCTGAGGGGAAGGGTGGAGAACATACAGCACTAATAGATTATCCCAACCTGAACACTCTTACCTTCAGGAAGGGAAATCACTTAGTCGCAGTGGGGTTCATTATGCTATCAGGAACTCTTTCTTCATTTGCTTCTGTTTTTTTTTGTGCTGTTTGGAGTATGAACTTTTAATCTGGGCCTGAGGTGCAAAACCGAGGTCACGTCAAGGTTTCTTCTAGAAAGGCATGTCGTATAAGAAAGTGTTATTAGGGTGTGGCGTTACTAATGCTCAGTGCAAAGCCCTCTGTTTTCTATAACGCAGCTTCAGAAAACTATTGTTTTCAAAAGATTTCAGCATGCTATTAAAGAAAGACCAAAGAACAAAATATAAAAATTAACCATACAAAACTTACATTCTCATAATCATTTACTCACCCTCATGTCATTCCACACTTTTCTGGAGTTTCATTCTCTTGTAGAACAGATTTTTTTAAATGGGTATTGATGTTGAAGTTCTGTGAAATGTTTTAAAAAGTAAAGGTGTAAAAGTAGTGCACATAGATGGCATCAGACTATGTCATGGTTTCAGTGACGTTTCATTACACCAATGAAATTGTGTTGACAGAATTTCACATCTCTGATAGGTGGTGTGATTCACAGTGGGCTTTATTTTTAATTTTCCATCCTTCTAGAACCCTTTTCGTTGTTTTGTTTGGCAAGATCTGGTAATGTTGCCTGATGGATTTAAATATTGGAATGCTCCAATGAGCACCATGGGTCAATGTGTCAAGACACAATCACTATCAAAATAGTGACAATTCTGGCATTTTACATATTCTATTCTAGAATATTCTAATGGCCCTATTCCACTAAGTGGTAAGATTCGCTACAGCAGGGGTGTTAAATTAAGTTCCTGCAGAGCCGCAGACCTGCAGCATTTAATTCTAACCCTGCTTCAACACTCTTATCTGTAGGTTTTGAACATGCCTGAAGGACTCAATTACTTTGATCAGGTGAGTTTAATTAGGTTTAAAACTAAACTGTGCAGAGATGCGGTTCGCCAGGAACTGAGTTTGACACCTGTGCAGTAATATGGTACATATTTATGTCCATTTCCCCTGTCAAAGTACCAAAATAGTGAACCGTAAAGACCACTTTTTGGCACCCTTGGCATACCACAACAGTGAGGTACATTAAGGGGAGCTAGATCAGCTGCTGAAAGCTATTGGTTGACAAAAAAAATCATCACTTGTATGTCCAGCAAGCCAGTGGAATGACAACACAAGAAGGTGCCATTTTTAAATACATGGCCAAAACATGATGGCACACAGCAAAGAACCATGCTCAAACAAAGTTTGTCTTCTTGTGACGAACAGGCACATGCCAAGAAGCAAAAACAGGATCTACTGCATGTCTTAATATGTGGAAAGCACTAAAGTCGGCACTTTCTCTTTTTGCACACTTACATTTAAATGAAAAATATATTTAGACCAAGGGGGAAAAAATGGAAGATATGCTCTCCAGTGTGTGACAACCCCTCCCCCCCCCCCCCCCTCTCTCTCTCTCTCTCTCTCTCTCTCTGCGAGTGATCATACGGGTGCGGATACATCTGTACAAGCTCTGCTACAAAACTCTCTAGTGCAGGGGTGGGCAAACTCGGTCCTGGAGGGCCGGTGTCCTCCACAGTTTAGCTCCAACTCTAATCAAACACACCTGCTTATAGATTTCTAGTGATCTTAAAGACACTGATTAGCATGTTCAGGTGTGTTTGATTAGTGTTGGAGCTGAAGTCTGCAGGACACCGGCCCTCCAGGACTGAGTTCGCCCACCCCTGCTCTAGTGTATTCATGTGGCTAAAACAAAATCGGTGGGAAGAAATTGCACGTCAATGAAGGCGGAATTTCAGAACACATCCACCAATTGTGTAATCGTCAATGACCAATGGTAGCTCAAAGGTGTTTCAGAGACCAAATTAACTTCCCCTGAAGTTCGCTTTGGTGAGTTGTTTTGGACTGCCAAAACAAATTCTGAAACAAAATCGTCAATTCAGTTCATTTTTTTAATTTCGCATAAAGAATGCCGAGGCCTTTACTGTAAGTTTTAAACACATTTTATACACAGCCATTGGCAGAAGGAGCACTGGTCCAAGGACTGAGTCTGGTTTCTCTAAAGGTTTTTTCTTCACTTCTGTCAAAACAAAATTTGTTTTGGATGTATTTAATCTGCAATTACATCAATTCAGTTTGTTCTTTAATTTAATTTAAAGTATACGGAGGCCTTTACTGTGAGTTTCAAACACCTTTTATACACAGCTTTTGGCAAGAGGAGAACTGGTTCCTCCTAAGGTTTTTTCTTCATTTCTGTCAATTTTGTCAAAACGAACTTTGTTTCGAATGGATTTTATTTGAAATTACGCCATTTCAGTTCATTATTAAATTTAGTTTAAAGTACACCGAGGCCTTTACTGTGCTTTTAAAACACTTGTTTACACAGATTTTGGACAGAGGAGAATTGATCTAAAGATTGACTCTGATTTCTCCCAAGGTTTTTTCTTCATTTCTGTCAATTCGGTCAAAACGAACTTTGTTTTGGATGGATTTTATTTGAAATTAAGTCAATTCAGTACTTCAATATCATTTGATGTATACAAAGGCCTTTACTGTAAGTTTCAAACACCTGTTATACACAGCTTTTGAGAATTGGTCCAAGGACTGAGTCTGGTTTCTCCCAAAGTTTTTTCTTCATTGTTGTCAATTCGGTCATCATTTCAGTTCATTCTTAAATTTAGTGTGAAGTACATCGAGGCCTTAACTTTTAAGTTTAAAACACCTGTTTACACAGATTTTGGGCAAAGGAGAACTGGTACAAGGACTGAGTCTGGTTTCTCCCAAGGTTTTGTCCACATTTCTGTCAATTTGGTCAAAACGAAGTTTGTTTCGAATGGATTTTATTTTTTAATTATTTTTTTAATTTCAGTTAATTCTTTAATTTTGTTTTAAGTGTACCGAGGCCTTTACTGTGAGTTTAAAACACCTGTTTACACAGATTTTGGGCAGAGGACAACTGGTCCAACTGGTTATTTGAAATGATGCCAATTCAGTTTGTTCTTCAATTTCGTTTGAAGTATACTGAAGCCTTTGAGTTTTAAACACCTGTTATACACAGCTTTTGGCCAGAGGAGAACTGGTCCAAGGACTGAGTCTGGTTTCTCCCAAAGTTCATTAGTGGAGTTTTGCCACTGTTGCCTTTAGCTTACTTAGCTGGAATCAGCAGAGCGGCTCTACAGTGGACCATCCATCTACATTGATAAAAAAGGTTACTTCACTTGACTTGACCTGTTCATGGGAACTGAAGAAACTCATCTACATGCCACACATTGGTCAGAGTGGCGTTGTTCAGCATGTCACGATTTCAACCGCTCGCCAAGACATCTCAATTACCATTAGCATGACGCCGCTTTGATCTTCACCAGGTTTCTTGGAGGATTTGCTGACAGCTTCTCTCAAGTGCGCTCCGAGATCTCTGGCTCCAATTCAGGCAGCGTGACTCGGACAGGGTCAGAGATAAGGAGAGCAGCACACGGGCGGTCAGAATTTACCTATTCACCCCAACCCCCCGCCTAGATAACCATCCCATCATGCATTATGACGCAGATCTGCCCTAGAGCTGCTATCACTGGCCAGTGCTGAATAGATGCAGGGCTTAGGCTTTTTTTCTTTGAGCTTGTGCCGACACCAAATAGAGAGGTCACCGTGTCCCTGCCAATCACGCAGTGGCTAATGGAGGCCGGTGTTTACTCTGTCGTGTTTTAAACATTTGCTTAAGTCCTTGTTGTCTGTAAGGTGATACTGTGCAGATGCTTGTACTAATGCTGATAAAAATTCACTTGTTCACATTACTTAAGAGGGACTAATATGTCTGAAGGCACATTTCTGAACATGCCTAGTTTTACTATGGTGCTTTCACAAGTATCAGGGGTTAGTGACTAAAAGTAGCAACAATACCAGCTTGAAAGTAGTTTCATGAGATTAATGCACGTGGTGGCTACTTATTGCAGCAGTTAGCAGTTTCTAACATAAACATGACAAAATCACTTTTTTCATGTTTCGTGCTGTGAACTGAATAGTCTAAAACGCGTCTACTTAATTTGTTTATGCATAGTGTTAATTCAGGTTTTTTTTTTGTGATTCCCTTTGAATCAATCAATGACCTTGTGGATTTAGGGGTCTTATATTACAGTTTGAGCTACAGGAATGTTCAAAAGTTTGGGTGGGTAAGATTTAAAAAAAAAAAAAAAAGGACAATTTTGCTAGTCAAGGCTATATTTATTGAATCAGAAACAAACAGATCTTGTTGAGAAATAATGGATCACAAAACCAGTAAATTTTTCGAAATCTAAAAGTTAAATATAATTATATAGAGATTAAATAAATCATCTTTTCACTGATGTATAATTTTTCAGGACAAAATTTGGCCAAGGTACTACAATTTGAAAAAGAAAATGGAATCTGAGGGTTAAATTTTTTTTTTAAATATTAAGACAATCGCCTTTTAATCACTTTTTAAAGTGTATTGTTAACTTTTTCTACAAATACACCAGTGTAACTGGTTTTGTGCTACAGGTTTACATTTTAAACTAACTGTTTTCTACTGTTTAATTTATTTTTTAATGCAACGCAAGGCTGAATTTTCACCACCATTACTCACTAATTGTCATGATAAGGTAGAAATCATTCTAATATGCTCCAGAAACATTTGAAGAGTTCAGATGCAAAACCCTCTAAATCCATCAGACCTCTTTTCTTGGAAATGAGTATTTTCACTCAGGCTCCTCTAACTAGGTTCAGAAGTTTCATATTGTAAATAATGATAAGGTTATTAGCTGGTAAATAAAATAACTTTTTTGTAAAAATGTCACTTTAGACAATTCTTTGGTTTTTAACAAGGTAGATTTTCTTTGACATCAAAACCAGCTAAATCAACTTGTGCTTTTTCTGCAAAAACCTCTAAATCCACCTATTGGGACAAGACAGTATAATTAGTTGAAAATCACTAAAGATGCAATTAGAAATTATTTTACCAAACATAAACACATACACAAACCACCTAAATACATAAATCTGTCAAGTAAGTGGCGGTTCATCCCACTGTGATAAACCAGAGAAAAAGCAGAAGGAAAATGAATGAATGAAATCTGTCAAGTAAGTGCATTAATCAATAACATTAAAACTAACATTGATTAAATCTTTAACAATCTGTTGTCATTTCTGATATTTGGGATTTAGATTTAATGTAAGTAGAGCAATGTAAACATTATAAACTAAGCTTGTTAGATTCAAATAATGTAGTGTAAAACATAATGAAACATCAATATCTATGCATTGTCCATTAATATAAAAAAGCTTATCAGACGTATAGGTAATATGAAGTAGGCTAATATAAATGTATAGTTTTATACATTATATTAATCTTTTAAAAATAGCTTAAATTAGCCAATAAAACAAGGTAGGTGCCTCTCAGACAATTTTAGAAGCTGTCTTTCATTCATTCTCACCATGCTTAAGGTCTTGGACTCTTGTTTATCCTCATAGCATCCACGTGGGATAAAAGAAAGGCATCTTAACTCTGTCTTTTGTGAAACGCAGTTGCCGTTTAATGTAGAGTAAATCAGACTCATTCAAAGTAGCGCCGCTATGCAATAAACGTTATGAATGCGTGCTACGCTTCTGACACATTGTGTTTTCTTTCACTTATAATGCACAGAGTTTTGAGGTAAGGGACATTTTCATTTGCCATTCAGTGACAGTCGGACAGGCTCATCCAGTTCATGGAATCACTAAATGGAAAGCGAAATCTCCTTATAAAAGCCGGCGCATCAGCGCGCTGCTACATTGAAAACATATGATTCGATTCGCGCCTTCTAATTGGTTCTCAGGATATAGCGGCTTTTGCTGTCAAAGGCAAGTGGCGTTTGGCGGCTTTTGCCAACAAACTGTTATTTCTGAATGAGCTGACCCTGGGATTTAAATAATTTGAAGCAAATCTATTTGTTGAAAGTACTATGTGCCTAAAGCATTCACTCAATGTCATCAGCTCATTATCTCACAATTTATGTTGAATTTAGACAAATTAAATTTAGTAATGTTCAACTTAATTAGTTTGTTTAAATTCAGCCCAAATAAATTGTTTACAACCACTTAACATGAAAAAATTAGTAAATCCAAGGAATCATCTTTGAATCATTTTTTTTCAGTGAGCAACATTGAAAAAGGTGGATCTAATGTTTTTCCAAAAAAAAATGTTTAAAATAACAGCATTTATTTAAAATGTGCATTTTTTTGTAACATTTTAAATACATTAACTCTCCTGTTTGATCAACTTAATGGCTTACCTCAAACTTTTGAAAGGTGTTATGTATATAAATGAAGAAGATAAGAAGCAGAGCCTACCCTTCTCTTGATAACGTTTAGAGATTTTGAAAGAAAAGAAATCATCATGGACAATGAATAGCTTAATTAACCTAACTTGCCTAGTTACACCTAATTAACATTTAGGTCTAGTGTCTTGCAGTAAATGTAAAAAAAGACAAAATAAATTAGTTATTAGAAATTAGTTGTTTAAGCTATTATGTTATAAATCTCCATTAAACATCACTTATATAAAGATTTGAAAAAGAATTCAATTGTAAGAAATCCACTTATAATTTTAAGATATAAACTGACCTGAACTCTGACATATTTTCTCTCTGAGTTGTCGGAATTGAACGATAAAACATTGCAATTATTATAATTTATTATAATTTTTTGCCTCATGGGTAAAAAAATGGGTTTCCGTAGATGGTTTTATATAATTTTAGAAATTATTTTAATACTTATTGTCATTATTTAATTCCTTTAAATATTTATATTTAAAATCTTTTTCATATTTATTTAGATATCACTTATCTATCACCCAACATTTATTGTAATGTTATTTTAGGTTACATATTTATTTGAATATTTTATACATACACTTTCCCCCTTCATTCAAGATATTGCATCCTGAGTAATCTACCAAAAGCTAAAACATCCAGCTCTAATAAGCAGCAGTCCAAACTAATTATTGATTATTTAAATATTTTTCCCCTGTGGTTAAAATATGGATTTCTATAGATTGGTGAACTAGAAATTATTTTAATACTTACTATCATTATTAAATTACTTTTAAAATGATTTTTTTTTTTAAATGTTCAACTGTTTCAGATTTTATTTAAATATCACTTTAACATTTATTATAATGTTATTTTAATTGTTTTGCATATTTATTTGAATATTTATGCATATAATTTTGAGCAATCTACAAAACACTAAAAACATCCATCTTTAACAAATAACCATCTAAACTAGTTATTGATTTTTTAATTATTTTTCCCCTGTAGCTAAAATGTGGCTTTCCATAGATTTGTGAGCTAGAAATTATTATAATACCGATTACTATCATTATTTAATTCCTTTAAATATTTATTTTTATTATAACTTATTCAGATTTAAGTTAGATATCACTTTAACATTTATTATAGTGTCATTTTAATTGTTATACATATTTATTTGAATACATATAATACATACAAATACATAAAATACATATAATGTTTTCTCCCACTCATTCCAGATATTGCATATATATAACTAATTATTGGTTATTTAATTATTTTTCCCCTGTGGCTAAAATGAGTTTCCAGAGATTAAGTGAGCTAAAAGTGTTTTAGAACTTGATTTAATACTTGTTGTCATTATTAAATTCTTTTAAATCTCTTAAATCTTTCAACTTTTTCAGATATCACTTTAACATTTACTGTAATGTCATTTTGAATGATTTACATATTTATTTGAATATTTAAACACATATTAGTTCCCTCCTCTCATTCCAGATATTGCATCCTGAGTAATCTACAAACGCTAAAAACATCCAGTTATAATAAATAAAAGTCCAAACTAATTATTGATTATTTAATTCTTTTTCCCCTGTGGCCAAAATATGTCTTTCCATAGATAAGTGAGCTAGAAATTATTTTAATGTTTATTATCATTATTTGATTGCTTTAAATATTTGTTTTTTAAAATGTTCAGCTTTTTCAGATTTAATTTAGACATCACTTTAACATTTATTATAGTGTCATTTTAATTGTTTTACATATTTATTTGTATATTTATACATATACCTTTCCCCCTTCATTTCATTCAGATATTGCATATATATATATATATATATATATATATATATATATATATATATATATATATATATATATATATATATATATATATATATACTTGTTGCCATTATTTAATTCTCTTAAATATTTATAATCTTTAAATTTTTTCAGATATCACTTTAACATTTATTATAGTGTTATTTTAATAGTTTTACATATTTATTTGAATATTTAAACATATAATATTTCCCTCCTTTCATTCCAGATATTGCATCCTGAGTAATGCACAAAATGCTAACAAAATCCAGCTCTAATAAACAGCAGTCTAAACTAATTATTGATTATTTAAATATGTTTCCATTCTGGCTAAAATATGGATTTCCATAGATTAGTGAGCTACATTTTTGAAATTATTTTATTACTTATTATCATTATTTAATTCCTTTAAGTATTCATTTTTTATATTTAATTCAGATATCACTTTAAAACTTAGTGTAATGTTACTTTAATAGTTTTACATATTTATTTGAGCTTTTTATACATAATATTTCCCTCCTCTCATTCCTGATATTGCATCCTAAGTAATCCACAAAATGCTAACAACATCCAGCTCTAATAAACAGCAGTCTAAACTAATTATTGATTATTTAATTATTTTCCCCTGTGGCTAAAACTTTTGAAATTATTTTATTACTTATTTTCATTATTTAATTCCTATAAATATTCATTTTTAAAAATGTTCAACTTTTTTAGATTTAATTCAGATATCACTTTAACACTTAGTGTAATGTTATTTTAATAGTTTTACATGTTTATTTAAATATTTAAACATAATATTCCCTTCTCTCATTCCAGATATTGCATCCTGAGTAATTCACAAAACGCTAAAAACGTCCAGTTGTAATAAACAGCAGTCTAAACTAATTATTGATTATTTAATTATTTTTCCCCTGTGGCTAAAAATGGGTTTCCATAGATTAAGTGAGCTAAAAGTGTTTTAGAACTTGTTTTAATACTCGTCATTATTTAATTCTGTTAAATAGTTATATTTAAAATCTTTCAACTTTTTCAGATATCACTTTAACATTTACTGTAATGTCATTTTAAATGATTTACACATTTATTTGAATATATAAACATATAATATTCCCTCCTCTCATTCCAGATATTGCATCCTAAGTAATGCACAAAGGCTAAAAACATCCAGTTATAATAAATAAAAGTCCAAACTAATTATTGATTATTTAATTATTTCCCCCCTGTGGCCAAAATATGGCTTTCCATAGATTAGTGAGCTAGAAATTATTTATTCTAAATACTTATTATAATTATTCCATTACTTTAAATATTTAATTTTATTTAAAAATCATTTTAATATTTATTATAATGTTATTTTACATATTTATATGAATATTTATACAAACAATGTTTCCCCCTTCATTCCAGATATTGCATATATATAACTAATTATTGATTATTTATTTATTTTTCCCCTGTGCCTAAACAAATGGCTTTCCATAGATTAATGAGCTAAAAGTATTTTAGAAATTATTCTAATGCTTGTCATTATTTAACTATTTTAAAAATGTTATATTTAAAATCTTTCAACTTTTTCAGGTATCACTTTAGAATAACATTTATTATGTTATTTTAATTGTTTTACATATTGATTTGAATATTTTATACATAATATTTCCCTTCTCTCATTCCAGATATTGCATCCTGAGTAATCCACAAAACTTTAAAAGCATCCAGCTGTAATAAACAGCAGTCCAAACTAATTATTGTTTTGACTTCAGCGAATGCATGACCTCATTTCACGTATACCATGAATAGCATGTAAATCTGTTTGATTAGTGTACAAACAGCCAAATGTATAAACAGAAAACTAATTGATCTGGCTAAATCACCCAGGTCAAGGTCCTCAAATATTGACATTTACAAGCAATCTCAACATGGGCAATCCCGTTGCCCACAATACCCTGCAGGGTCTTGCTGTGCTTAGCAGCAATATTGTCACAGCCCAGCAGGAGCAGCAAACAGCACTAAATAACGGTCCGATAAAAAACAGACCTCCACAATACGGACCACATAGTAGGTGTGAAGTGCTATTAGCCCCCCCGCACCCTCCTCTCCCGACCCTCCATAATGAACGAGCCATCAAGGAATTGTCCCCCATTGATTGATATTGATTTGCATACACAGAGGTGAGTGATCTGAGCCTCTCTCCAGCAAATTAAGTTCAATGTGTCCAGAGCCTTGCTTTTGAATCCGAGTTGCAAAAGTGGCAGGGAGCCCGCTGACCAGAGCACCGCGGAGCCAGGATTAGCTCCTCTGTGGGTTATCTGGAGGTCACAGAGGGATTTCTCTTTCCTTTTGCATTTAAAGTGCTCCCAGCTCCCCAACAAGTGCCCTAGTACTAACCCCCGCCATTAGCGGCTGACCTCACACACTTCTCTTTGGGCAGCGCACTGCACCAAAACTTAAACCTGACTTCAGGAAAACAAAAATGTAAAAATAGATGTTTCATTTTACAATCAGGGTTGAAAAAAAAAGATTTTGGGGGGGTGGGCAAATTTTCAGACCTGAAGAGAAATTAACTAATTTGAATACAAGTTGTTTACTGTTCTCAAAATTATTAGCCCTCTTGTGAAATTAATTTTTTAATATACAGTTGAAACCAGAAGTTTACATACACTCTAAAAAACATAACCATTTTTTTAAATGTCTGATGGTAAATCATACTAAACGTTTACTATTTTAGGTTCGTTAGGATTACTTAAATGATTTACATTTGCTGAATGCCAGAATAATGAGAGAATTTTGTTTTTTGAGAATTTTTTATTAATTTCTAGAGTGTCAAAAGTTTACATACATTTCCTTGGTATTTTTTTTAGCTTTGCTTTTAAACTGTGTAACTTTGGTCAGATGTTTTGGGTATCCATCCACAAGCTTCTCACAATAGTTTGCAGGAATTTTGGCCCATTCCTCCTGACAGAATTGGTGTAACTGAGTCAGATTTGTTGGCTGTCTTGCTCGCACAAGCACTTTCAACTCTGCCCACAAATTTTCTATAGGATTGAGTTCAGGGCTTTGTGATGGCCACTCCAAAACATTCACTCTGTTGTCTTTAAAGCACATTTTAATTAATTTGGCAGTATGCTTAGGGTCATGGTCTGTTTGGAAGACCCATTTGTGGCCAAGTTTTAATTTCCTGGCTGATGTCTTGAGATGTTGCTTCAGTATTTCTACATAATGTTCTTTCTTCATGATGCCATCTATGCTGTGAAGTAGACCAGTCCCTCCTGCAGCAAAACAGCCCCACAACATGATGCTGCCGCCCCCATACTTCACAGTTGGGATGGTGTTCCTAGGCTTGTAAGCTTTCCCCTTTGTCCTCCAAATGTAACACTGGTCAATATGGCCAAACAGTTCAATCTTAGTTCCATCAGACCACAGGGCATGTCTCCAAAAATTTGTCTTTTTCCCAGTGTAATTTAGCAAATTGTAATCTGGCTTTTTTTGTTTATTCGGGCTTGTTGATTTTCCCATGTTGTCACACAAGGAAGCAGTGTGTTTGAGGTTTTCCTTAAATACTATTCTACAGTTGTGCCTTCAATTAACTCAAATGTTGTCAATTAGCCAATCAGAAACTTCCAAAACCTTGACACCATCATCTGAGCTTTTTCAGCGGCATAATAATCTTATTGTATGTAAACTTGACTTTCAAGAAAAGTTATAACAATTTCATAAAAAAATCTCTATCATTATTCTGCTATTAAGCATAACAGATCAAATTTGATAATCCTAACTTACCTAAAAGAGAAAAAGTTTAGTCACATTAACTTCTGACTTTTTTTTTTTTAAATGGTTACGTGCCTTTTATACAGCGTATGTAAACTTCTGGTTTCAACTATATATTTTCGGTAACACTTTAAAATAATGGTCCATTAGTTATTGTTAGTTTACTATCATTAACTGAGTATGAATAGCCTTGTAAAGCATTAGTTCAACATTATGCATTATTAAAACCTAACGTTGTTCTTGTTGAGTGCACTGTGAGTTAACGTGAAACTTAAATAAAATTGACTAACATTAACAAAGATGAATAAATACCATAATAAATGTATTACTAATTGTTTCTTAATGTTACTAAATACATTATGAACAATTGCTATTGAACAGAAAGAACTTTTTGGTGCACATTTTGTAAACATAATTGTTTTAATAACTGATTTTGTTGCCGTTGCCATGATAATAGTAAATAATATTTACTATTTACTACTTTGCAAGATGATATTCATCTTAAAGTGCGATTTAAAGGCTTAATAAGGTTAAAGATTAGGCATTCAATGGACAACAGTGGTTTGTTCTAAAGCCAATCTGGAGCAATAATAATTTTTAAGGTGGTGATTTTATTGACATTTATGACACATTTTTTAAATTATTATTTTAAATTCCAGCCAAAGTAAAAGAAGACTTTCACCAGAAAAAAATATAACAATAACACTGAAAATACAGTATAATGTACATTAAGAAATTTAAAGTTAAGTAAGTAAGTAAAGGTTTATTTATATAGAACCTTTCCCAGACATTGAGTCACAAAGTGCTTTACAATAAGAGAAAACCAAAAAACAGGTAAAAGAACACATCAATAAAAGAAAACATTTTAAAAAGTTACAAATCCAAGTACAGAAACTCTAATACTGTTAATTAAAAGCTTGACCAAAAAGTGAAGAGAAAAAAAGATGTGTCTTTAAATGCTTTTTAAAATGTTCAACAGATCCCAGATTTCTCAGTGCTATAGGGAGATAGTTCCAGATTTCTCAGTGCTATAGGGAGAGAGTTCCAGATTTCTCAGTGCTATAGGGAGAGAGTTCCAGATTTCTCAGTGCTATAGGGAGAGAGTTCCAGATGTCTCAGTGCTATAGGGAGAGAGTTCCAGATTTTTCAGTGATATAGGGAGAGAGTTCCAGATTTCTCAGTGCTATAGGGAGATAGTTCCAGATTTCTCAGTGCTATAGGGAGATAGTTCCAGATTTCTCAGTGCTATAGGGAGAGAGTTCCAGATTTCTCAGTGCTATATGGAGAGAGTTCCAGATTTCTCAGTGCTATAGGGAGAGAGTTCCAGATTTCTCAGTGCTATAGGGAGAGAGTTCCAGATTTCTCAGTGCTATAGGGAGAGAGTTCCAGATTTCTCAGTGCTATAGGGAGAGAGTTCCAGATTTCTCAGTGCTATAGGGAGAGAGTTCCAGATTTCTCAGTGCTATAGGGAGAGAGTTCCAGATTTCTCAGTGCTATAGGGAGATAGTTCCAGATTTCTCAGTGCTATAGGGAGATAGTTCCAGAGCCTTGGAGCCACAACACAGAAGGCACGGTCACCTTTGTACCCACAGTCACTCATGTAGCCGATTTCTGAGGTCTTCTGGCAAATACCTTTTAGCCATTCCTAGAACTTGTCTTAAGACTAAGGCCCCATTTACACTAATACGTTTCAGTTTTAAAACCGTGTTTAAAACTGATATTCAGCAAAAGAGAGGGTATGTTTCCTATTTCCAATGAGAATGAAAGGAGGCTGTAATGTTATAGGCTCCCTTTTGTTTAAAACGAAACTCCATTTATTTTAATTTTCAATATCTATTTAAAGCCTGTTTTATTGGTTTCAAAGTTCTGATATATCAGTCTTTGCTCATGTGAGACATCTGTTTTCTGTGTTTCAGCTCCTAGATCTTTTCATGGTGTGGGATTGGTCCACGTATCTGGCAGACTACGGGCAGCCCACCTCGAAGTACCTGCGGGTGAACCCCTCCACTGCGCTAGCACTTTTGGAGAAGTACGTATCATTTTCTTCTCTTTCAAGTGCAGAAATGCTCAAATCAAACTCCTTGAAAATCATTTCAACTTTCTAAAATGCTTAAAATAATAACATCTCTGACAAGAATGGGATTGAATCTGGAATGTCATTTTAAAACTACGCACCTGGGAATTTATTCTTCAAAAATACCAAAAGATTATGCATATCTCCTGCTAACAACGAGTAAAAAGGCCATCGCCAAGAAATGGCTCGAGGAAGATTCTCCATCTGTAGGTGAATGGCATGATATTGTAAAAGAGGTGTATGATATGGAAGTACTGAAGCTTTCCTTAAGACAACAATCCTATAAAATCTCTTCATACCGGCGAAAGTGGTTGAGAAGAAATATAACGTTTTAATTTTAATGCTGTTTTTTTTTTTAGATGTATCTGAAATCCTTCCTCAGGAGCTTTTCGATCTTTGATATGTAAACCTTAACAGAATTTTGTATGGCAGGATCTGATCAAACATAAATACTTATGAATGTAAATAAGATTGTATCTGGTGACCTTGATACTTAGTATTTTATGTCGTTTTATTTTTATGTAGTCATTTGAAAGTGTTTTTTTTTTTTTTTTGTTACTATTTGTTTGGAAAAAGAAAAAAATATATATTACATGACTTATTATAGATTACATATCAAACCTTAATAGTTATAATGTTGCCTTAAAGCATTGAAATACTTGACAGCGAAATAATTTTTTTTGCATTTGGCATATTTTAACACATTTCAGAGTTCAAAATCGTTTTTGAATGTCTTTCAGGATTGCTATACTCTTACTTGAAGAAGTGTTTAGATGAAATATGTAAATATGTGCTCTCTGCGTTCTTCTAAATAAGTAAATAAACATACAACATAAATGACAGTTAAGAAAACATCTAACACAGTGTGAATCTCTGGCATCTCCAGTCAATTGACATTTATTTATATACACTAACCAGCCACTTTATTAGGTACACCTTACTAGTACTAGTTTGAACACCCCCTTTTGCCTTCAGAACTGCCTTAATCCTTCGTGGCATAGATTCAACAAGGTACTGGAAATATTTCTCATAGATTTTGGTCCATATTGACATGATGGCATATTGCAGTTGCTGCAGATTTGTCAGCTGCACATCCATGATGTGATTCTCCCGTTCCACCACATCCCAAAGGTGCTCTATTGGATTGAGGTCTGGGGAGTTTTGAGGGGTTTTCTGGGGGCTCAGAATTGTAGCCGCTTTTTCCTGTTCTTAGCTGACAGGAGTGGCACCCGGTGTGGTCTTCTCCTGCTGTAGCCCATCCGCCACAAGGTTCGACATGTTTAGAGATGCTTTTCTCCATACCTCTGTGTATCGAGTGGTTATTTGAGTTACTGTTGCCTTTCTATCAGATCGAACAAGTCTGGCCATTCTCCTCTGACCTCTGGCATCAACAAGGCGTTTGTGCCCAAAGAACTGCCGCTCACTGGATATTTTCTATTTTTCTATTTTTCTCTGTACGTAGATCAACAAGTTTCTAAAATAGTCAGACCAGCCCGTCTGGCACCAACAACCATGCCTTGTTCAAAGTCACTTAAATCACCTTTCTTCCCCATTCTGATGTTCAGTTTGAACTGCAGCAGATCATCTCGACTTTGTCTACTTGCCTAAATGCATTGAGTTGCTGCCGTGGATGGCTGATTAGAAATTTGCGTTAACGAGCAGTTGGACAGGTGTACCTAATAAAGTGGCCGGTGAGTGTAGGTCATATAAAGGGTTCACCCAAACATGAACATCATTTACTCTCTTGTTTCAAATCTTTATGACGTTCTTTATTCTGTTAAGCACCGAAGAAGATCATTTAAAAAATGCTGGAGTCCTGTAACCATTGACTTCTAGAGTATTTGTTTTTCCTACTGTGAAAGTCAATGGTTACAGGTTTTCAGCATTTTTCAAAATATCTTCTTTTGTGTTCAACAGAATGAACGAAACTAAAGATTTGGAACTAATTGAGGGGTAGTTAAAAAAAGTAAGTAGATTAAAATTTTGGGGTGAACTAGCCCTTTATAATAAAATGTTAACTGCATAATTAATGAGCTTTACAGTATTAAAAATGTTTTTTAAAAAAAGTAAAACTATGTGATCTAAATATATGCATAATAGTTTAAATGTGTTTACTAGATAACAAATTGTAAACAAACATATTTTGACCGAATTTTGTTAAAATCATTACAGCAGTTTTTTTTTTTTTTCAATGATTTCACTTAAAGTGTTTGAAGGCTTTTAGACGGCAGCTGACAGCTCGTGAGTTTTCCAACAGAACCTCAAACATCAAAGAACAAAAGAGATTTAACAATGGAGCTTTTCTTTGTTCTTTAAATTTAATATATAAACTTGGTCCTCTTTCTTTTTTTCTTTTTTTTACTAACCAATGGCAGAGTCAACAGAGGGTACGTAGATCCAACTTCAATTTCTGTCCATAGTAATGTGTTATGCTGCATGCTAAGACTGTTACATTCGTAGATATTTAAAAAATCATTTCATCATCATTAGTTCATCCCAAACCCATTACAGCATGTATACTTTACAAATATGAATCATTCATATATCATGATATAAAAGTCATGCATCACTATATCATGATTGGTTTTGTCTGTACTGAAAAATGCGACACAGGCTTATTGTAAATATATGCTTGAGGATTTATTTTTGCAAAACTGTATAAACGTACTTCAGTTAAAGTCAAAATTATTCGCCTCCTGTGAATTTTCTTTTCTTTTTCAGACATTTTCCAAATGATGTTTAACAGAGCAAGGAATTTTTCACAGTATTACCTATAATATTTTTTCTTCTGGAGAAAGTCTTATTTGTTTTATTTTGACTGGAATAAAAGCAGTTTTTAATTATTTAAAAAGCATTTTAAGGTCAATATTATTAGCCTTCTTAAGCAATATCTTCCTTTCATTGTCTACAGAAAACCATCATTATATAATGACTTGCCTAATGTCACTTTAAGCTTAATACTAGTATCTTGAAAAATATCATGTACTGTCATTATGACAAAGATAAAATAAATCAGTTATTAGAAATGAGTTATTAAAACTTTTATGTTTAGAAATGTGTTGAAAAAATCTTCTCTCCGTTAAACAGAAATTGGGGAAAAAATATACAGGGGGGCGAATAATTCTGACTTATGTTTGACCTCAGTTTTTGTTCCTTTTCACATTATTTGTTCCTTTATCACAGTGATCCTTCTCATCAAGCAGTTAAGCCTTACTTAAACATTTTAATGTCCACTCAAGCATCACAGAAAAGAGTGTTGTTTTATTATTATTATTATTATTATTATTATTATTATTATTATTACAATTGATACTGTAATATCAGGCTTTTAATGGCCTATATGAAATATAATGAGAATACGGAGGGAAAAAAGCTCAGTTTTACTTTTTGCACTGAAAACAGAGCAAAAGAGCAGCATAGCAGTCTACTTGCATGAAAGGCCTATAAACAGTATCATTCTTTCACTCTTTATCTCCCAATATGTCTTTAGTAAGATTACATTTAGGTTTTAATTATCGTGGGCAAAACTTGGCGATCACTCAATGCAGAAGTGTAAAAAAGCCTTAAGCTTTAAATCACAATCCATAAATGAAAATTAAGTGAAAATAAACTCACCATCGAATCCTATCTGAAAAATGTTTTGCTCTTGAGCATCACCAAGTAGTGTTTTACTGTAGCTTCAGCAGCTCTATGCATGTGAACAAAACTGCCAATCTCATTGGTCGGCCAATTTTTAACACAGTGCGTCGAACCAAAAAAAACTGAGGTGTTGTTTTCTTTTAAATTACTTTTTAAAATGCCTGCCATTTTGCATACAATCCAATGCTATCTCACGGCAGTTCGTAACTTTTTGATTTAGTGGCTAATTCGTATGAATTCATATGATCTCATTCGTACAATTTACGATTTTCTTATCCCCAATGACGGTTGAGTTTTGGGGTGGGCTTTGGTGTCACACCTCCTTTTTAAAAATTGTACATTTTCATACGACTGAACTCGTCTGAATTTGCCACTAAACTGACAAAACAGAAAATAGTTATGTTTCCTTTTGAGATCAGGCTGGTACAATCGAATTAGCGATCTTTGTTTAGCCATGAGTAGGCCGACACGGAATCTGCTCGCACAGATTTCAGCAGATTTTTAGCCCATTGAGTCTATGTATTTACTTGTGTAAATGTGTGCAAATTTATATTTATTCAGTTTTTGATTTAATTTCAGTAATATTATTGTGTGTTAATAGTAGTAATATTAAAATGTTCATATGATTTATTTACAATACAGTTTGTATAGTATTTTCTGTCTTTTAGTAGATATATAAGAGACTTGCTTTTTTACCAAATAATTGGCTCTAATTGGATTTGCATTGTAAACATTAAATAAAAGTTAAAAAGGTGTTATTTTTTATTTCATGTATTCAGTTTTTAGTTATAATACTCCTAAAAACGTTCCGCATAAATCCGCAGATTTTTTACAAAATGCTCAGCGGAAATAGCAAAAAATGTCCGCAGATTCTGTCTGGCCCTGGCCATGAGGTGTTAAATGTCAGCTATAATTGCACGCAATAATCGTCCAAACATTTTTTTTTTTTAAATCTATATTTTTTTTGTAGTTGTCATCATTATTCATTTGACTGCTGCTACATACTATCTTCTCAATGTCCTTTTCCAGGATGAAAGACATGAGTAAAAAGAACAACATCTTCTCCCAGTTCAGGAAGAATGATCGCGACCGGCAGAAGCTGATCGAGACTGTGGTAAAGCAGCTGAGAAGTCTGGTCAATGGCATGTCCCAGCATTCCTAGAGTTGTCCACATGAACTCCAAACACTGGGTTTGACAATATAACTTATAAATTACATTAGATTTTCTTTTCATTGGCCCCCTTGTTTTTTTTTTTTTTGTTTGTTTGTTTGTTTTTTGTTTTTGTTTTTTGTTTTGCTCAAAATCCAGCAACTCACTGTAAAGTAAGAACTCTCCGAAAAGTACCGTGGTATATATTTTGACTGCATCCTCCATGTCTTCTGCCAAAATATTCACCACCGTAGGTTAATAATGTAAATATCGGGCAAAAATGAAGAAGAAAAAAACTAAGAAGTGAACAGAAGTTATGCAGTAATTTTTTGTAATGTATTTTTAAAGGTTGAGAATTATGTTTTGTACGTTGTGAAAGTGCAATGACTCTAACACTACACTTGAGAGAGTGTGTGTGTGTGCGTGTGTGTGACTGCTGATCGGTCATATTGCAACCTGTATGAAATTCTCCCTAGTGTACCATGGATGAAGTTTTTATTGTACATATTTTTAAATATATTTAACTCTCCTATGGAATCATGCTTCCCATGGGTCTGCCTTGAGTTGAGTTTGACTCACGTTAGGTAAGTTATCAATGCTAAAAACATTTGCATGAGAGTGCTTCGTTTTTATTTCGCTTTCAAGTCGACAGGCTTCAAACAAAAGAATCTAAAACTGTCGGCTCCGTTTGAAGGAATGTTGCACAAATGCGCCACAGAATTATATTTAATTTTAATTTCCTCAGGGTGAATTGAAAGCTTTGGGTTCAAATGCTTTAGTGTTCTTAATTTTTCTTTTATTATTATTATTAAAATGAGCAATAATTGGTCCAGCTACAGAGAAATGTTAGGTTCATTTCATTGTTTCAATCTATTTTGTTTCTTAAATTTATTTTCACCGGGCATTTTTGCACTGATTAAAGATTATTTAAGTTTGCCTTTTAACAAGCAACTGTATATGCTAATGTATTTAAATTACCATTGTATATATACCACACTATTTTGTTAAAATCGGGAGGGAAAAAATGGAATGTAAAGATAAAACATTTGTCGTTAGCTCTGAGTGGTCCCATATTTCCGTTTCCTGTGATCTCACGACTGTAACGACACTAATACCGGTTTCGCTTTAAAATAACTCTCATGGCTTGCTTATCAAATCAGTAGTTACTTTATATTCAGATATTAAAATACATTAAATGAAGACATTTTGAATATACATTAACTGATGATCTGTTAAGCATTGTGTAATGTTTGTTATAATATTACTTAAGGTTAATATGAAGTCTAACCCTAATGAGAATCACAATATCCCAAAGTCTCTCCCTGCATTACCTGGAGTTCCTCAAACCCAAGTGACTTCAGATGTTTTCAAGGTCCGCTCATTTTTATTTGTGTGCTTTAATAAAATATGATCACGAAAATATCATCGTTGTTGGTGTTGTTATTTTATGCATAATATCTTAACAAAAGCATTGTATTTCTTAATAGAGAAACTATTCAGATTAATATTTAGGGTTGGCATCTTGTGAACATGACATTTTAGTTCATTTAAAACAAATATTTTTAAAGGAAATGAATAAAATTTCCAAATAAAGAAAATAAAAAGCATATTAAGTGCAATGTGCAAATGTCAAATTTGGGGTGAAATGATTGTTCGTGGCTCGCAAAATCTTCTAGCCCGAGGCCCTGGGCTATTGTTTTTTCAGTCGGGCTACCAAAATATATATACGTGCACGGCGGGCTTTCTAGATAGATAAGGTAGCCCGACTGATTAAATAATATCCCTGGAACTTCGGGAACCATTTTGCGAACCCGTACTTGTGGAAAATTTAGCCTACATTTTTTTTTTTTTACTTTATTTTTATACATTAAAACATTTTACAGAACAAAACATTCAATGACAGCAGCGATTATTAAAAAAAAAAAGCACAGAGAAAAAAACTAAAAGTAACCCTAGATGTAAATAAAAACAAATTTCAGTTTCAAAGGAGGTGGAAATACTATGTCCTGTTCAGATATAAAGTAACAGGTGCCCATCTTTGTTTAAAAATATCCAGTTTCAATTGAAGTTGAGCAGTCATATACTCCATTCTGTATATAGATACAAGTTTTTCTATCCATTGTACTATTGTTGGACGGTTTGGCTTCATCCAAATTATTGTTATAGTCTTTCTTGCACTTAGTAAAAGTATATGGAGTATATATCTCTGATTTTTATTATATATATCCTGGGGTATCCCTTCAAGCAAGAAAACATGGGAGTAAAAGATATATCTAACTGCATCATTTTCATTATCTCAATCTTTACCCCTTGCCAAAATGCAAGTATCTTCGGACATTCCCAAAATATATGTGCATGATTACCCACATTCCCACAACCCCTCCAGCATTCCTCTGACAGTGGACTGTTAGCATATTTTGAAACCATCAATAGTGTTCTATAAAACCTAATTTTTGTTTTCCAGTCGAACTCTTTCCAATTATGGCTATTGATCCCCTTATGACATTCTGAACATATGTTTTCCCAAATATCATCCTCAATTTCCTCAAAGTTCGAATTTCCATTTTGCCTTAATATGAAGGGTGTTATCTGTTGAATCCAGAATTAGTCTATTGTATATGTGTGATATGTGTCTGTTATGTAATCCTTTTCGTTTTTTATATCAATAAAATACTGTTCCACATTAGTTGCCACTTTTTTGAATATTTCCTTTTCTTTATGATTTGTGATATAGCTTCTTAATTATAAGTATCGAAAGAAATCGCTTGATGACAACAAAAATTTGTCTTTAAGATCCGAAAATGAATGCATAGTGTTTTCATTAAATAACTGATCAATTATCATAAGACCCTTATCGCGCCATGTTTTAAAAGTGACATCCCATTTGGAGGGTAAGAACTCAGGGTTATCTGCTATAGTCATAACTCTTGATACGGTTGCCATTCCTCTTAGTTTTTTTTTAACTGTTGTCCAAACTCTCAGAGTTTGTTTAACACACATATTTTTAATTTTAATCTTTTTCTGAGATGTGTCATAAAGGCTAATGCTGAAAGAGGAACATTTGGTACAGAACCTTGTTCCATACTCACCCATCCCCTTTCAGCATCATTGTTTATCCAGTTCACTATAGCTGTGAGCTGAGCGGCCCAGTAATAATTAGCCTACATACTTAATTTGACTTTTAAAAGGTCGTCATTATTTTTTGCTTAGAATTCAATTAACAGAATTTCAAGTCTTATTCGTCTTTTACCAGAATAATAAATAAATAAATCATTTATATATATTTTTTATGTCTCATAACCGTGAACAATATATTTATTACAGTACACTACAGTACGCTTGTTCAAACTACTTATTTAAAATGAGTTGAAACAACACAAATATTGTATTTAATTGTTTTTCAATTAATTTAAACAAAAAAAACTATTAATTTAACTTAATTGATTTGTGTTGAGACAACATGAAGGAATTGTGTGAAAGCTAGAATTTTTTACTCGCAGTCCATTAAATATTGTTAAGCAGCAAAGCTTGGATTTTTGTAATTATTAGTAAGTGCTCTACATGTTAATGTTAGTGAATACATCAGCTAATGAAAAGTTATTCTATTTATTGTAAGTGTGACTGAGGATTTTATGATTTTCACCTTGATCAACTACAGTATTTACTGCAGAAAAGATGCTTTAATAAAATGCCAACTTTGATTATTGTTTTAAATGACGTAATTTCTTTCCCCAAAATAACTGTTTTACTGAATTTGCAATCAAACAATTGCAGCCTTCTTAAACTTGAGACAATAAACATACATACATAATTGAGAGCATGCATATACACTGCTTTTTTTTTCTTTTCTTTTTTGCAGGGTTGCCAGATCCCAAATGTTTGGAGTGTTGTCTCATTAGAAACACATACAACACATCCTGCTGAGGGATCTCAATGATTCAGACAGTCCCTTTGGTTTACATTAGTTCATTTCACATTCTATACCATTGAAGATTAGATTCATTATTTAAGTTTCAGACCTTTTAGGTCCTGCTGCTTGACCTGTTACCAGATTGCACTATATTTTTCACTTCTATGGATTCTCTCAATGCTGCGGGGTATATTTTCAATGTGGAGGAAGGAATGTGAAGAAAATTACCTCAACTAAACATGTTTTCTTATTTCAGAGTTGCCAAACTTCTTAAATATTTTACCCAAAAGTATACTTGGGATCATGGATTACTCTTCAGTGTTTAGACTCTTAGCAGTGAATATTAAAACACATTGAACTGAACTGAACTTAAACTCTGAACTACACTGTTTCAATTCACTATAATCTTCTATGTGAAGCTGCTCTGACACAATCTACATTATAAAAGCGCTATAGAAATAAAGATTAATTTAATTAAATTGAATCATTTCTAAATGATTGATGCTGCTTGGTTTAAAATTTGTATCTAATGCAAAAACAACTCTGAAATCTGCGTTAAAAGGGAAGAAATTATTTCCCCATTCAAATAACATGCAGCTTGTTCGTACACAGGGGCATTTTTTATTTTTGTTTTATTATATTAAATTGTTGTTGAACTTTTATATATTTATGATAACTTGTGACATTATAGTTATGTGAAACTAGTGCTTATAATTTAGATTCACCAGATCTTTTACTGCAAATCTATAGCATTATTAGAAAAATATACATATTTCAAATTTTACATATATTAAAAAAATTTAAAAGTTCCCGTATCAATATTATTTTAGCTAAACAGTTTTATGTTTTTTCCTGTGTCCTACATATTTTTCTTGTTTCTTGCTGACATGATCTCAAGAATAAGTTACAAATCCTAATAAATAAATAAATATACAAATTCAAAAATAAAATTGTTAATGTGGAATTAACAGATAAAATATTACCAGATAAATGCAGATGGAAATAACTGGATTCTATTCTTTGCACCAGAACTTAAATTCGCAATAGGGATAATTGTGAATTATTGCACAGAATATGCACAGAGTTACATTGCAGAATAATACTATTGAATAAAATGGTTAAAAACATCTGAATGAACTTCAAGTTTACACCCTGAAGTAAACACTTGTTAGCTCAGCCAATATGGTAAATTAAATACCAATTCATTTAATTTAAATGCTAAATCTTTTTTTATTTCTAAAAACAAACAACAAAACCCTGGAAATACCTATTTACACATAATCTGCCTTCTAAAACTCTTAATAGATACTGAAAAACAATCATTAAAATAACAACCACAGCTGACATGGTTAAACCCGTTTATATATTCCACTATCTGATCGTTTAGTTTGTTTTGGCCAGGAAAGACGGAGCCTTTAATAGCAACAGTATTTTTAAATGCAAATAAAATGCGGAATGAGGCTCCAGAGACTGCAGGTTATACGGCTTCAAATCCGAGTCTTCAGTCTGACCCTTTAGTGAACTGTTTGACTGTGCTCTCGTGACCCCCTCCTGCGGTGCTCACGGTTCAAACTGCGTTCGCGGGTCTATATGTCATGTAAACTCATAAATCAAAGACAAATTCACTACCTATAGCTGTGCCACGTGTCACTAATGCGAGTCATTTTATGCAAGTAAACAACAACAGCCAGTGGCTGCAGCGGGCTGCAGAGACACGTCATCAAAGGTAAAGATTATATAGTTTGAATATATGCCGTGAAAGTGATGATAGTAGGGTATATACTTCCTTTCCTCGGAGGATAGAGACATTTTTAAACATGGCAATCAAAACTGTTTCTTTTCATGGGGGTGCGAATTATGTGGGGAAGGGGTGAGCTGCTAAATAAAGACTTTTGACAATTTTTTTTTGCATTTTGGTGACCACCAAAGTTAGAAATTACATGTCATTGCGCACTAAATAAAGGACTGAGCTAAATTTGAGTAAAATATGGACAAACCCAACAGTTATGTTAATTAAATTTTGAACCCAAAGTTGGGTTTGTCCACATTTCGCCCAAATTTGCGTCGAAACAATCCTGCATTGTTTGGAGTGCAAGTCGTGTTCGCCTGAGGAGGCAAAAATAACACGTCTTGCTTATGTTAGCCCATGAAAGGTTTGTCGTATTGTTTATATATCATTTTGCTTATATATTTTCTGTAATGAACTTCTCTTTAAAACATAGGCTATTTGGAAATAATCGGAGTTTAACCGCGCTATCGTCACAACAAACAGTCGAATTTAGCTTTCACAAGTCCTGTCAGAGTTTTGGTTTGCTTGTTTGTTTGTTTGTTTGTCGACCCCTTAAAGAGATAGATAGATAGATAGATAGATAGATAGATAGATAGATAGATAGATAGATAGATAGATAGATAGATAGATAGATAGATAGATAGATAGATAGATAGATAGATAGATAGATAGATAGATAGATAGATAGATAGATAGATAGATAGATAGACAGACAGACAGACTACGTGATTTAGGGCTACTTGCTATTTAGCCTACGTACTCTGGTTTGGTGTCAAACCTTTACAAGTTTCTGTTTTATACACAAAATATATTTTGAAGAAAGATGAAAACCTGCAATTCTAAAAGAAAAACAAATATTATGAAGTCAATGCTACAGGTTTCCAGCTTTCTTTAAAATATATTTTGTTTAACAAGAAGTAGCCTATATTAGAAAAGTAAACAAGGTAATGATTACATAATTTTCATTTTGTTTGAACTATCCCTTTAAAGTCATTATATAATTTTCAACTACGTTTTTAAACAGCTTTTCCCCCCTTGCATAGCTAAATATAGGCGGGGAAAACTGATAAAAGCGACGATCTTCATCGAAGCCTCCAATTAAAACTCTCTCTCCTTCTCTCTCGCACTGCAGTGAAAGATTGTTTATCTCTTGACCCAATTAGAACATTACTGTAAGTGGCTTTAATGATGCCCTTGATTTGATTTTTGTGATGGACAACGCAGAATAGATGGCAGTGTGGATAATTACTGCTGCTCAGGCGGCGTATCTCGTTATTTGATGGACAGTGAACTTGGCGAGCTTTGCGCCCGGAGTTCACAGAGATGTCAGGGTCCGCGCTGCAGGGTCACCAGCGGGTCACTTGCGCCCGGGAACGAGCACCGGCACCAGCACACAAAACTCCGCGCTGGGAGTGAATGAAAGATTAGACCAGAAATACAGGGGGGTTTAGAGAGAAGATTACGAATATTGCTAGATCGATAAACAAACATGTAGACTAAACTAGATATTTATAGCCGAAAAGAATTAATGCGTGTGGTAAACTCGGCTTTAGCTAGTTATGAAAACTCGGTTTAGCTAAGGTTGCGGTGAACCACTAAGAACATTTAAGTGAACGTTAAAATTTTAACTGAAATGGTAAACAAAAATATGTACAATCAGAATTATTAGCCCCCCTTTGAAGTTTTTTTTCTTTTTTAAATATTTCCCAAATGATGTTTAACAGAGAAAGGAAATTTTCACAGTATGTCTGATAATATTTTTCCTTCTGGAGAAAGTCTTATTTGTTTTATTTCAGCTAGAATAAAAGCAGTTTTTAATTTTTTAAAAAACATTTTAAGGTCAATTTTATTAGCTCCTTTAAGCTATATATATTTTTTTCTATAGTCTACAGAACAAACCATAGTTATACAATAACTTGCCTAATTACCCTAACCTAGTTAACCTAGTTAAGTCTTTAAATGTCACTTTAAGCTACATAGAAGTGTCTTGAAAAATATTATTTACTGTCATCATGGTTAAAATAAATCAGTTATTAGAGACGAGTTATTAAAACTATTATGTTTAGAAATGTGTTGAAAAAAATCTTCTCTCCGTTAAACAGAAATTGGGAAAAAAATAAAAAAGCAGGCTAATAATTCAGGGGGCTAATAATTCTGACTTCAACTGTATATATAATATTTGTTAATTTACTAACAGCACAGATGTTTTAACTTTGGGGAATTACTATTTGTTGGATTTTCAGTCTCAAGCGAAATCATTGGTTTATTCTGACCTATTAGTTTTCTGGGGGAAAGTTCTATAAATCACAATTATTTTATATGTAATTCAGAAGAAATGTTATCGCACCCTGGTATGAAACATTAATATTTAACTTTATATTTCATCCATACTTAATAAATCCAGTAAAGTCAAAGAAACAGAGGCTTTTTTTAAAAAATGACCTATATATATATATATATATATATATACACAGTGCTAATAATTGAGTACACCCCATTTTGAAAATAAATATTTTTTCATTTCTCAGTGAATGTAGGCAATGTATTTTGGTGCATTTAAACAAAACAGATTTATTAAACAGATATATTTATTAAAATATATATATTTTAGTTACCAAACATATTTAGAAATTGAAAGATAATACAATTAAACTCAAGCAAAATATTGCAAAAAAATTTAGAACCTACAAAATTTTAACAAAATGTTTTTTTTTTAAATTCTTCTCTCGATTTTTCCTCTTTTTTAAAAATTGTATTTAATATTTTTCTATAACATAAATTTGAGTGTACTAGTTTTTGAACCGTTATTGTAAGTTATTTTGTTAGATTAGCTCCAGATTTGGCTTCAATACAGACTAATCTAATGTATATGCAAAAATATATTATTGTATAGCTTCCTATTAAATGTATGAATTTAAAAGATAGATTTGTCAGATAAAATCACTATTCTAAGAAAATCTGTCACTTAAGATTTAAATAAATATTATTTATTTTTATAATAAAAAAAAAAAAAATATATATATATATATATATATATATATATATATATATATATATATATATATATATATATATATATATATATATATATATATATATATATATGAAAAAAGTTTAATAATTATGTTTGTGTGTGAGTAAATATAAAGCAAAATATAAATCTATCCTTTTTAAACCCATCAAACTCTACAATAAATTTCAGTCTCAAACAAAGTGGTTTAAAAAAAAACAGCACCTCAAAGAAAGGCACAGTTTACACATATGCTATAATCTAAAATAAATAAATACCAACATAAACCACGTTGTAAACTAACAGAGGAATTTATACAAGCTTTCTTCCGTGAACTATCCTTGAACTTCAGGTTGCATTGCTCTGGGCTCAAAGAGTTTATTAGGTTCATCAAAGCATTTCACACACTGCCACGACTCTTACGAGGGAAAACAAGCCTCATAATTGCAAAAATTCACAAATAAGGCCAAGTTTAAAGGTTCGCTCAGGGTATTTGGCATGCTTGGGTCATGCTGAAGAATAAATATGGCAACGGTCGAGTAATGGGTTAACATATGAACGCACTGCTTACACAGAGACATGCCTAAAATACCCTCAAACATAGATGTGTCATGCGTGAGTATTCCCCGTCCCATCACACAGGATGAAAGGTGAAATGCAGGGCAGGCACACATCAAAGAATGAGGAGAGGGAAAAATTTGGAGCCATCCTGTCTCTTTAACTGACTGACTTCCCAGCTTGTTTTTTCCACGTTATGGCTGTCGTAAAAACAGTAATTCAGACTGCAGTGGGTGTTTGCTCTTCATGTACCGGTAACCTTGCTCTGCTCCGTCACTTTTTGAGCTGACCCGAGTTTGAACCCGCAGCGAGACAATGATCATATTTATGATATTACTGCACACTCTGCTCCACATGAAAACAGGGCATAATATCTGTGGCACGGGTTCCAGGTTAAAGTCTAACATGAGATCAGATCCAGGCCTGACAACATACAGCTGTCATAACTTATAGCAAACAGTGACCTCAACAACTTGGATGCAGCCCAGAGTTCACAGGTTCCCCTTTTTACACTCAAACAAATGCTGCTTGTTTAAACTACTTATTTAAAATGAGCTGAAACAACACAATTCTTGATGTTTTTTTGAGGACAAATTAATTGTTTTATGTTCAATCCACTTACATTTGTTAATTTAACTTAACAAATTTGATATGAATTGTGTGGAAATCCAAATGTTTTTGCAGTGTAAAGTTGAAAATTTTAGCACTTTCTTTACCATTATATTTTGGTGTATCAGTATAGTAGCAAATTCTTGAGATTAATGACCTGATCCAACTCTTTTTACATGTATAGAACTTTACATTTATAAAAATGTCCAGAAATCACACTATTATAATTAACTTTTGAAAATAAAATACATTATATTATATATACACATTACATTAGCAGTCAACATTTCAAGTGTTGCAAAATCTGCATTAAAATATTAATATTTGTACAATAACACACTATAAATATGCATTTTTATTATATTGTTTATTAATTTAATTATTATACAATATGTTAACTAACTCAAATGTTGACTACTGTACATATATTTATATATAAACTGCTGCAGGGATGATTTTTACTCAAACAATTCATTGAACGTTTAATTAAACCTGAAACCTTGAAGAACTGCATTTTCCATATATATAATGTCTCCGTTTAGCACTGAACATGTTTGGGTAGGCTGTCTAACATGTGTTATGGTCTTTTAAGGACCCCCAGAGCAGAGAAGGACAAAAAGAGGGACATTTAAGGGATTTAAAATGTAAAAGTAAAGCTTCACAGTTTAAGCTCCTCAATTAAATCCTCTACTGCATTTCTGATGCCACACAAGCCCAGAGTAATGAGTGTAAACGACGGGAATATTGGCAACAAAAGAGCCTCGGATGCTTCCTTTTGTGTCGGGGGAATTAACACCTTTTCAAAGTGAAATCTCAGGATTGTCTGCCTTCTACAGGAGGTGGTATTAAAATGCGCCTATAACAAATGGTTGAGAGTTTGGAGCCGCTTCTGCCCTGTGGGCGGGGCGAGATGACACCACAATTAAAGATGAACTTTGTGTGAACTAATTTATCTGAGGAAGTTAACAGGAGGAGACCTGCGCGCAATGGATATATAAGGGCGCGCAGGCGAGGACGCCCTCAGTTTGTGCGTAAAGACGCGTCTCCTCTCCAGAAGCTTGTCTTTCGTTTTGGCGATCTTTTGCGCGCTTCAACATGGGGCTGTACACTCTTATGGTCACCTTTCTCTGCACCATCGTGCTACCCGTTTTACTCTTCCTCGCCGCGGTCAAGTTGTGGGAGATGTTAATGATCCGACGAGTCGATCCGAACTGCAGAAGTCCTCTACCGCCAGGTACCATGGGCTTGCCGTTCATTGGAGAAACGCTCCAGCTGATCCTCCAGGTACGCGTGCACTTTAAAGTTCAGCTGAAAGTATTTAACTGCTAAATCAATGATTTCTTGTGTTACAACATGCAATTGTGAGCTTTGTGTCAATAACGCATCTTCATCACTCACAGAGAAGGAAGTTTCTGCGCATGAAACGGCAGAAATACGGATGCATCTACAAGACGCACCTCTTCGGGAACCCGACTGTCAGGGTGATGGGAGCTGATAATGTGAGGCAGATTCTACTGGGCGAACACAAGCTGGTGTCTGTTCAGTGGCCAGCATCAGTGAGAACCATCCTGGGTTCTGACACCCTCTCCAATGTGCATGGAACTCAACACAAAAACAAGAAAAAGGTACGGATGTTGAGCTGTACTTTTCGCAAGTTAGACTGTATTCATAAGTGATTTATATCTATCCATCAATCTATCTACCATAATTTTAGTAAAATAAAAATGTAAGAAACGATTGGTTGTCCATATTTTACCCAGATTTGAGTTGAAGCAACTCTGTTTTTTTAATGCATCAATAGTGTAAAATGTTTTTAAATTATGCAAAGAATGTCATTGAGGTAAAGCTGGTTTTATATTCGCACATTCGTTTAATGACAACTTGTGACACGCTCCCTATAGTGTTTACCATGATACTCTGAATATTCGGTATGAAATCAGATGTGAATATGACTTCGAAACAACATTAGCAACATTTATTTGACTGTGAACTACTTTGGCAGTCGGTGGCTGCTCATGATTTCACTACTCAGAATTTAGCAAAGAATACCTTTTTAATTAAGGAGAAAGTCTGAATGTATGAATTTAAAACCAACTTTACCTCAATAAGAATGTCACAGTATTTCAGTCTTTTCAATTCAAAATGTACTCTTTTTTTTTTTGAGTAACTTGCCATTTCTTAGTCATTATTTCTGAAAATTACAATAGTTTGAGTAAATTCGACATTTTTTGCTGCTTTATTATTAATGTTTGACACTCACTCATGTTTGAAACTTAATGTTAAATATTTTATATATTAAATATAGAATAAATATTATATTTTTATATAGTAATTATAAAATAAACATTTTATATATTACTCAATATTATATATTAAATATTTGAGACATCTTCAAAAATGCAGATTGTCTGATATAATTATTTTAAAATTAACAGTTTTTTTTTTTCTTCTGTTTTAGGCCATTATGAGGGCGTTCTCTCGAGATGCTCTGGAGCACTACATTCCCGTGATCCAGCAAGAGGTGAAGAGCGCCATACAGGAATGGCTGCAAAAAGACTCCTGCGTGCTGGTTTATCCAGAGATGAAGAAACTCATGTTTCGGATAGCCATGAGAATCCTGCTTGGATTTGAACCAGAGCAAATCAAGACGGACAAGCAAGAACTGGTGGAAGCTTTCGAGGAAATGATCAAAAACTTGTTCTCCTTGCCAATCGACGTTCCCTTTAGTGGTCTGTACAGGGTGAGTTACTCAGAACAACGGTCTGAAGATACATTCCCAATATGTGATACTCTTAAACTCAACTTGTGTGATTTTTGTTTGGCAGGGTTTGAGAGCACGCAATTTCATTCACTCCAAAATTGAAGAAAACATCAGGAAGAAAATTCAAGATGATGACAATGAAAATGAGCAGAAACACAAAGATGCTCTGCAGCTGTTGATCGAGAACAGCAGAAGAAGTGACGAACCTTTTAGTTTGCAGGTAATGTGTTATTTTGGTATAATTTTTTGCCTCACAAAAAGTACAATTCGGTGTTAATGTGATGTTTTTTTTTAATGCTCAGGCAATGAAAGAAGCAGCTACAGAGCTTCTGTTTGGAGGTCATGAAACCACTGCCAGCACTGCAACCTCACTGGTCATGTTCCTGGGTCTGAACACAGAAGTGGTGCAGAAGGTCAGAGAGGAGGTTCAGGAGAAGGTAAGATCTGAGGAGTTTCATTCTCAGTTTGATGATGTTACTCAATCAGTGCCAGGGTTAATGTTAAATTTTCATCGATAGGTTGAAATGGGCATGTATACACCTGGAAAGGGCTTGAGTATGGAGCTGTTGGAGCAGCTGAAGTACACTGGATGTGTGATTAAAGAAACTCTAAGAATCAACCCTCCTGTTCCCGGAGGATTCAGAGTCGCACTCAAAACCTTTGAATTGAATGTAAGTTGAAGCTTTAAAATGTCTTTGAAAAAATTATAAATTAGTATATATACTTAGTCTACTTCTATCTATACTCTCAATAAACTATAATATTTATCTAATAAATTTTCATTATATAATTCGCTTCACTTTTTAAAAATAATTAATTTGTAAAAAAAAAAAAAAAGTCAGTTTGAGTCTTTCTACTTTTTAAATTTATATTTATATAAATAATAAAGAAATTAAATAGAATGTTGTAAAATATTTTAATTATTTTAAATTATTACAAATATAAATTTATGAATAAACTATCATATTTATCTAATAAATTATTGTTATATAATTCGTTTAACTTTTATAATTGATTTGAATAAAATCATTATCACTAAACAATAGTATTTATCTATTTAATTCTCGTTATATAACTTTTTTATAATTAATTGTTGAATTTTATTAGTAATTATTGAGTTAAAATAGTTGGAACAATTTTTTTGTAAATAATTTTGTTACTTGTTTTTTCTTGTAATTAATTATGAAAATTTGAAAAGTGAAAATGGTTTCCTACACCAATGTTTAAGTATACTAGATTTTAATTACTTTAAAATAGAGTAAATAATTTATTACAGCATAAAAATGATGTTTATCAATAAAAATATATATTTTAGTCCTTCTAATGCTGGCCTTTTTCAATAATTTATACATTTCAGAGTAAAAACTGCTTGTATGCCAGTTAAATTTTTCAGTGCATGTTGTAATTTGTCAGAAAATAATTTTTGACACTCTATGATTCCTTTCAGGGTTACCAGATTCCTAAAGGTTGGAACGTCATTTACAGCATCTGTGACACGCATGACGTGGCTGATGTGTTTCCAAACAAAGACGAGTTCCAGCCGGAGAGATTCATGAACAAAGGTCTGGAGGACGGGTCCAGGTTTAACTACATCCCCTTCGGAGGAGGATCCAGGATGTGTGTGGGCAAAGAGTTCGCCAAAGTGTTACTCAAGATCTTTTTAGTTGAGTTAACGCAGCAGTGCAATTGGATTCTCTCAAACGGACCCCCGACAATGAAAACAGGCCCGACTGTTTACCCCGTGGACAATCTCCCTACCAAATTCACTAGTTATGTCAGAAATTAGCCTAACACAAGCTTTGTACATATGTTTTTATTTTAGATGAGCTGTGATGTATTGGATATTTTCTATTTTGTTTATATAAAACAGATTTGTATATAAGTCTATGCGAGGAAGCGAAAACGAGGGCACTACTTTCTCATGGATCACTGTAATGCTACAGGGTGTCTGTGATGTATATTTATAATGTAGTTGTGTTATATAGCTTTTGTACTGTATGCAACTTATTTAACTCGCTCTTTATCTTATCTTATGGGTTTTATTTAATAAAACATGTTCTTACAAATTTCAGTAGGACTGAGTCTGAGTCGTTAAGTGTTCATTCTCATGCAAATTCACACGCATATGCAAATTTGACATACCTAGACTGTTTGCAGAGAAGTTCATCACAATTAAAGGAAACTGCTTTTTGTGTTTGGATGTAATTAGATGCAAACTATACTCATATTAACCACCATATTGTACTTGATCATATCAAAACATTAGTAGAAATCATACTTGGAACTAAACTCTGCAGGACTCCGGCCCTCCAGGACCAAGTTTGGGCACCCCTGCCTTAAAGGGATAGTTCACACAAAAATGAAAATTACCTGACCATTTACTTTCCCTCATGGGATTTTAAACCTTTATGAGTGTCTTATTTAGAAAAATGCTGGTTGATTGATTTTTCATAAGAAAATTACTATGGCAGTCAATGAGTTCCATCAACCAGCATTCTTCAAGATAACATCTTCTGTGTTCAACAGAAGAAACTCAAATATTGGAAGTAAATAAATGATGACAGAAATTTAATTTTGGGGTGAATTATCTCTTTAACTATCAAATATGACACTCAAAAACAATTTGAGCAAGTAAATACAAAAATAGAAATTAGAAAATCATATTTTTATACAGTAAACAGGAATAATTATTGTTATTTTCATACCCTCCAAACAATTCTTGGGTCAAAAATGGACGAATGTAATTGCTGGGTTAAAAATGTAATTAAAAATCATTTATGAATTTATGAAGCTGTTAGGTTCTTCCATATTTGAGACAAATTTGAGTTAAACAACCTAATATTTTTTAGTGTTTATTATTTTAAGACCCAAATTTGGTTAACTGAAGGTTCACACATTAATATAGGAGTTTCCAATGTGATGCATAGGCTTTTGAACAATATTTACCATCATGGAAACATATTTGATATCTTTTGCTTCCTATAATAAAACAAATCTAAATATCAGCTATTATTTTGGAGATACAGAGAGACCATATAAGTGTTTCTACGTCAGTAGTCTTCTATACTATAATGAAGATCTCATTGATTTGCATATTTTCGGCACTATAAATATCTTTGGCAAATAACATATTTAGAGTTTTTTTCTCTTCGAGAGAAATTCCATATTGTCCTGTATGTAGACCATAAACTGCTTAAAGGGATAGTTCACCCAAAAGTGATCTCTATCATGTGATTTTAAAAGTTTCTTTCTTCTGCTGAACACAAATGAAGATATTTTGAAAAATGCTGGTTCACTGACTTCCATAGTAGGAAAGAAAATTACTATGGAAATCAGCATTCATTAAAATAACATCTGTGTTCAACAGAAGAAGGAAACTCATATAGGAACTCAAATAGGGTGAGTAAATGGTGACAGAGATTTATTTTGGGGTGAATTATCTCTTAAAGTATCAAATATGATGCTCTAAACCAATTTGAGCAAGTAAATACAAAAATAGAGATCAGAAAATCAGATTTTTACACAGTAAACAGGAATAATTATTGTTATTCACTATAAACAATTCTTGGGTCAAAAATAGACGAATGTAATTGCTGGGTTAAAAATGTAATTAAAAATCATTTATGAATTTATGAAGCTGTTAGGTTCTTCCATATTTGAGACAAATTTGAGTTAAACAACCTAATATTTTTTAGTGTTTATTATTTTAAGACCCAAATATGGTTAACTGAAGGTTTACACATTAATATAGGAGTTTCCAATGTGATGCATAGGCTTTTGAACAATATTTACCATCGTGGAAACATATTGGATATCTTTTGCTTCCCATAATAAAACAAATCTAAATATCAGCTATTATTTTGGAGATACAGAGAGACCATATAAGAGTTTCTACGTCAGTAGTCTTCTATACTATAATGAAGATCTCATTGATTTGCATATTTTCGGCACTATACATATCTGTGCCAAATAACATATTGAGAGTTTTTTTCTCTTCGAGAGAAATTCCCTATTGTCCTGTATGTAGACCATAAACTGCTTAAAGGGATAGTTCACCCAAAAGTGATCTCTATCATGTGATTTTAAAAGTTTCTTTCTTCTGCTGAACACAAAAGGAGATATTTTGAAAAATGCTGGTTCACTGACTTCCATAGTAGGAAAGAAAATTACTATGGAAATCAGCATTCCTTCAAATAACATCTGTGTTCAACAGAAGAAGGAAACTCATATAGGAACTCAAATAGGGTGAGTAAATGGTGACAGAGATTTATTTTGGGGTGAATTATCTCTTAAAGTATCAAATATGATGCTCTAAACCAATTTGAGCAAGTAAATACAAAAATAGAGATCAGAAAATCAGATTTTTACACAGTAAACAGGAATAATTATTGTTATTCACTATAAACAATTCTTGGGTCAAAAATAGACGAATGTAATTGCTGGGTTAAAAATGTAATTAAAAATCATTTATGAATTTAACCCAGCTGTTAGGTTCTTCCATATTTGAGACAAATTTGAGTTAAACAACCTAATATTTTTTAGTGCTTATTATTTTAAGACCCAAATTTGGTTAACTGAAGGTTTACACATTAATATAGGAGTTTCCAATGTGATGCATAGGCTTTTGAACAATATTTACCATCGTGGAAACATATTGGATATCTTTTGCTTCCTATAATAAAACAAATCTAGATATCAGCTATTATTTTGGAGATACAGAGAGACCATATAAGTGTTTCTACGTCAGTAGTCTTCTATACTATAATGAAGATCTCATTGATTTGCATATTTTCGGCACTATAAATATCTGTGCCAAATAACATATTGAGAGTTTTTTTCTCTTTGAGAGAAATTCCCTATTGTCCTGTATGTAGACCATAAACTGCTTAAAGGGATAGTTCACCCAAAAATGATCTCTCTCATGTGATTTTAAAAGTTTCTTTCTTCTGCTGAACACAAAAGGAGATATTTTGAAAAATGCTGGTTCATTGACTTCCATAGTAGGAAAGAAAATTACTATGGAAATCAGCATTCCTTCAAATAACATCTGTGTTCAACAGAAGAAAACTCATATAGGAACTCAAATAGGGTGAGTAAATGGTGACAGAGATTTATTTTGGGTATAAAGTATAAAATATAGTATCAAATATGATGCTCTAAACCACAGGTGTCAAAGCCAGTTCCTGGAGGGCCACAGTTCTGCACAGTTTAGTTTCAACCCTAATTTAACACACCTGATCTAACTAATTGAGTCCTTCAGGCTTGTTTGAAACCTACAGATATGTTTGTTGAAGCAGGGTTGGAACTAAACTGTGCAGAGCTGCGGCCCTCCAGGAACTGGCTTTGACACCTGTGTTCTAAACCAATTTGAGCAAGTAAATACAAAAATAGAGATCAGAAAATCAGATTTTTACACAGTAAACAGGAATAATTATTGTTATTTTATACACTCTAAACCACCCTTGGGTCAAATATGAACAAATCTATTTGCTGGATTAAAAATGTCATTAAAAATAATTTATGAATTTAACACAACTGTTAGGTTCTCCCATAATTTAGACACAATTGAGTGTAATATTTTAAAAGCCAATGTTTTTTAACTGAAGGTTTAAATATTAATATAGGAGGTTCCAATGTGATGCATAGGGTTTTGAAGAATATTCACCATCATTGAAATGTATATCTTTTGCTTCGCATAATGAAACAAATATAAATATCAGCTATTAATTTGGAGACAGAGAGACTATATAAGCATTTCTATGTATAGAAATATATAGCATTTCTATACATTTGCATATCTTTGGCTTTATAAATGTCTGTGCCAAATTATATATTCTCTTTGAGAGCAATTTCATCTTGTCCTTTACATAGACCATAAAAACCTTAAAGGGAAAGTTTACACAAAAATGAAAATTACCTGACCATTTACTCTTCCTCATGTGATTTGAAACCTTAATACGTGTCTTTCTTCTGTTTAACACAAAAGAAGATATTTCAAAAAATAGCTGGTTGATTGATTTCCATAGTAGGAAAGAAAATCACTATGGAAATCAATGGGTTTTATTAACCAGCATTCTTCAGAATAACATCTTTTGTGTTCAACAGAAGAAAGAAACTCAAATGGTGAGTAAATGATGACAGAGATTTATTTTTGGGGTGAATTATCTCCAAGTATCAAATATGACACTCAAAAACTATTTGAGCAAGTAAATACGAAAACCCAACATTATATTTTAGTGTAAAATTTTAAGATGCAAATTTGGTTAACTGAAGGTTTACATATTAATATATGAGTTTCCAATGTGATGCATAGGGATTTTAACAATATTTACCATCATTAAATTGAATATCTTTTGCTTCCCATAATAAAACAAATCTAAACATCACCTATTATTTTGGAGAGGCTATATAAGCGTGTCTATGTCAGTAGTCTTCTATACTATTATGAAGATAACTTCTCACCGATTTGCATATTTTTGGTGCTATAAATACCTGTGCCAAATTACATATTTCTCTTTGAGATAAATTCCTTATTGTCCTTTATATAGACTATAAAAACCTTAAAGAGATAGTTCACCCAAAAATAAAAATTACCTGACCATTTACTCTCTCTCATGTGATTTTAAACCTTTATGAGTTTCTTTTGTTGAACTCAAGAGAAGATATTTCGAAAAATGCTGGTTGATTGATTTCCATGGTGGTAAAGATAATTACTAGATTACATCAACCAGCATTCTTCAAAATAACACCTGTGTTCAACAGAAGTAAGAAACTCTAATAGGGGGAGTAAATGGTGACAGAGATTTAATTTCAAGGGTAAATTATCTCTAAGTATAAAATATGACACTCAAAAACAATTTGAGCAAGTAAATACAAAAATATAAATTAGAAAATCATATTTTTATACAGTAAACAGGAATAATTATTGTTATTTTATTCACTATAAACAATTCTTGGGTCAAAAATGGACGAATGTAATTGCTGGGTTACAATAAAAAAAAAGGATGACTTTAACCCAACTGCTAGGTTCTTCCATATTTGAGACAGATTTGGGTTAAACAACCCAACATTTTTTATGTAATATTTTAAGATGCAAATTTGGTTAACTGAAGGTTTACATATTAATATAGGAGTTTCCAATGTAATGCATAGGCTTTTGAAGAATATTTACCATCATTGAATTGAATATCTTTTTCTTCCCACAATGAGAAAAAGTCAAAACATCATCACTATTATGAAGATAACTTCTCATTGATTTCCATATTTTTGGCTTTATAAATATCTGTGCCAAATTATATATTCTCTTTGAGAGCAATTCCATATTATCATATTGTTGAATTACATACAGTTGAATTCATAATAATTAGCCCCCTTTGAATTTTTTTTTCTTTTTAAAATATTTCCCAAATGATTTTCCAAAGGAAATTTTCACAGTATGTCTGATAATATTTTTTCTTCTGGAGAAAGTCTTATTTGTTTTTTTTCGGCTCGAATAAAAGCAGCTTTTATTTTTTTATGAACCATTTTAAGGTCAATATTATTAGCCCCTTTAAGCAAATTTTTTTTTCGACTGTCTACAGAACAAACCATCGTTATACAATAACTTGCCTAATTATCCTAACTTGCCTAGTTAACCTAATTAACCTAGTTAAGCCTTTAAATGTCACTTTAGGCTGTATAGAAGTGTCTTGAAAAACATCTAGTAAAATATTTTTTTTACTGTTTTCATGGCAAAGATAAAAATAAATCAGTTATTAGAGATGAGTTATTAAAATTATAATTAAACAGAAATTGGGAGAAAAAATAAACAGGGGGGCTAATAATTCTGACTTCAACTGTACATATTATAAAGACATACAACATACAAAAATAGAGTTCAGAAAATTAATAGTTTTAAACATGCTGCACTTTTAGATTTAAACCTCAGCTGGATGTTTTCATTCACTTAGGGCTGAGTTACACACTGCATGGAAGGTCATTTTCAAAAACCCATAATAGGGGCTCTTAATATGCTAACAATCCCCAAAAATATTCCAGTGGAAAATAAGGTTATGTTTCACCCAAATATCTCTATTGCCTTGACTTTCACACATGCGTCACTTGAATTTTGTGTAGAAGATGTAAAAAAAAAAAAAAGAGTGGCTCCTTAGCTGAAAATGCGTCTTTGTCCTCTTCCCTTACGCTAAATAACAAGCAGTTCAGTGTGTGAGGGGAAAACACCCTGCAATTACACTGATTTACACTGCGCTCAGTTCAGGGGAGTGAATAAAAACAGGCCTCTTTCATTTGCTCGCTATAAATTCCGTATATACTCACAAATTTGGAGAAAAAATGGCTCTGGGAATAAAAAAAGTTTTGTTGTCGCCCCTAGATGTCAAACAATGGGCCGGACAGACGTTCTTTACAAGGTGATAGGAGGAAAAGTTCAGCTGCACCTCTCCCAAGGCCCGGACCTGCAGCGATAGGGCGGCTGATCATAAAGGTGTCAGGCCTGCGGCGGGACTCGTGTAAATCAGCGGCACAGAAAAGCAGAGGAACGGCCGAGAGAGGCATCTGCCAGCATCTCACCGTGTCACACAAGGACAAGTCCCTTCCACATGACCCCTGTGCGCTGGGAGACGCGCAACGCATTACTGCAAATCTGCAACAGCGCACAGGGGATGACGCCTGTTGGGGTCGGTGGAGAAAATGTACGGGAGTGCAGTGAGCTTAAGTAAAAACTTTTGTTTTCACCTTTATGCATTTTTTTTATTTTGTATGTCTTTATAATATGTGTTTCTTATAATATAATAATATGGAATTTCTCTCAAAGAGAATATATAATTTGGCACAGATATTTATTAAGCCAAAAGATATGCAAATCAATAAGAAGTTATCTTCATAATAGTATAGAAGACTACTTATATAGTAGAGAAATGATTACATAGTCTCTCTGTATATCCAAAATAATAGGTGATGTTTAGATTTGTTTTATTATGGGAAGCAAAAGATATCCATGATGGTAAATATTCTTCAAACCCCTATGCATCACATTAAAAACTTATATTTTCATACATTCATTCATTTTCTTTTCGGCTTAGTCCCTTTATTAATCAGGGGTTGCCACAGCGGAATGAACCGCCAATTTATCCAGCAAATGTTTTACACAGCGGATGCCCTTCCAGCTGCAACCCATCACTGGGAAACACCCATACATTTTCATTCACACACATACACTACCGACAATTTAGCTTAAACAATTTACCTATACCACGTCTTTGGACTTGTGGGGGAAACCGGAGCACCCGGAGGAAACCCACGCAAATATGGGGGAAACATGCAAACTCCACATAGAAAAGCCAACTGACCCAGCCGAAGCTTGAACCAGCGACCTTCTTGCTGTGAGGCGACAGCACTACCTACTGCGCCACCATGCCCCCAAAACTTTTATATTAATGTGTAAACCTTCAGTTAACCAAATTTGGGTCTTAAAATATTAAACTTTAAAAAATATTAGGTCGTTTAACTCAAATTTGTCTCAAACATGGAAGAACCTAACAGTTGGGTTAAATTCATAAATTATTTTCAATGACTTTGTTTAACCCAGCAAATACATTGGTCCATATTTGACCCAAGAATTGTTTAGAGGGAAAAAAATAACAATAATTATTCCTGTTTACTGTATAAAAACCTGATTCTTTAGCGAAATATTTGACTCAGAGTTGAATAAACGAATCGAGTTGGGTTCGGATCTTTTGTTTGATCGCATCGACGTCGATACGGTACATCACAAATATGTACTTCCAGTTTTGGTAAAATGTGAACGCGCTTTCGCTCCACACACTAGCAGAGGCACGGGGGATCATGAGACTAATCATGACGCGAAGATGCCGATCACTGACGGAGATTCGGCTGTGGGGAATAAAAGGTTAAAGTTCATTTTCACAACAACACCACAGTATAGCCAACCGTGTGCTGTGTTTGTTCCTGTCATTTTTCAGATTTTTGATACAATAACCTACGCTGCAACACGGGATTCGTCAGCCGTTTGCTATTGATGGAACAACAGAGACTATTATGTTTGGGACTTTGTCAAACTTTGACAGGGACTTTGTCAGTAACTGTTACAGTTCAAATGGACCAGTTTCTTCTTCCTCCGGATCATAACATGTAAGTGTCATTAAAATTGTTGCCTCGTTTTGTGTAGTTTGCAAAATATGTGTTTAATTGTGTGTTATAAGTTGTAATCAGCCTGCATGGCTTGTAATCACGTATCTATTATAGATCAGTGCTTGTCCTGTATCTCTCAGGTTAAATCTGAATGAGGCTGTTCACATATTTCGTTCAAAACCACGTTAAAAACATGACGCGCGCTTTTTCCTTTACCGATTTTAAATGCATTTCTGAACTGGCGATCCTCTGCTGTTTGCCTTTGCTATGGCCACCATCAGTCGTTCCTACACACACGCGGCGCAGTCAATTTTCAAAGTAGTTCAACTTTTGCCACTGTGTGGATTAATACTGAATGTGTGTCACTGTTATTACTTGGGGTTAGGGTTAAGAGTAGAGTAATATGCTGGTGTTTAACTGCATTGCTTTATTGCATTCCTGCATTGGGCTCACACATATTTCTGTTACTTCATACTGTAGCCGTGGTGGGCTTTTCTCTCTGTCTCGTGCTGAACACTGTCGACCAATCGCAATAGACTGGGTCATCGGTCCAATCAGCGCAGATTAACTTCGTGCTAAGGAGGGGTTTGGGAACAATTGAATCGCTGAACGATTCATATGGGAGTCGCTGGGATAATTAGGTAAAAATAAATGCATATTATAAAGCAATGAAAGTGTTTTTTCACCTTGCACGCATATCAGCATGTTGTTGGAGACCCCTAAAACCAAAATATGGCCTTTTTAATGCAAAATAGGGGCTCTTTAAGTAAAGATCATGTTGCATGAAGACATTTGGTACATTTAATTTTTTGATTAGTAATATGCTACTATTTGCTAAGAACTTAATTTGGGCATCTTTAAAGTTAATTTTCTTCATATTTGTATTTTTTTTAACCCTCAGATTTCAGATTATACACTCACCGGCCACTTTATTAGGTACACCGTACTAGTACCGGGTTGGACCGCCTTTAGCCTTCAGAACTGCCTTAATCCTTTGTGGCATAAATTCAACAAGGTACTGGAAATATTCCTTAGAGATTTTGGTCCATATTGACATGATAACATCACGAAGTTGAGTGATTCATCAATGATCAAATGATTCATCCAAAGAGAATCTCTATTTAACTCACTGATTTTAATAGTTCATCTAGAGAGAGTCTCTATTTAACTCACTGATTTTAATAGTTCATCTAGAGAGAGTCTCTATTTAACTCACTGATTTTAATAGTTTATCTAGAGAAAGTCTCTATTTAACTCACTGATTCGAATGATTCATCTAGAGAATAGGTGCGTTCGACATGAAGCACAGCTGCAGCCGGTGATCAACGAGATTAGCCGTGCGCAGGCGGGGGCGGAGTTGAAAACGGAGCCGTCAAGCCGGACACTTCGGGGCTCGAAGTTGCTGCTGTCATGATGACCGATCACATGGCGTGATCATTTATTTATTTTGTTTATTTATTGCAATAACAACAAAATATTTACAGTACACATGAAACAGAATGCAGTCTCTACAAACTATAGTTCATTTTTAAACAAGGGAATTATGAATTAAATTTAAGTAGCCTACATAACAAACACATGAGAAATAAGTGGAAAACGAGAGAGCACATAAAAAGGAAATAAATATCCATAAATAGGCCTATTAAACAAAACAATAAGCACAAATTCTTGGAGTTTAAACATCAGTCTTTGGGCTACTAGATGTTGAATGGTATGTCAATACTGTTCCAGAGCTTGTTTGAATATGCTAAAAAGGGTTTACATTTATTTACATTTATAGATATAAAACTTTCCAATATATATTAGTGTAAAACCCAAAAACAAGGTGTTTTGATTAAGTCTTAAACAATGATTATTTTGGATAATAAAAACATTTTTTAAAAAGCACTTTAATCCATAGAGATTGAACAAAAGGACCACAATAACTAAATAGAAAATACCCAGAAAGAGCAGGTACATCAATGACACTTTTAACATTTCTGCATAAATGGCTTGAAAGGAAATAAAATATTTTATAATCATATATTTTTATATTTAATAAAATATTTTTTACTTAATTTGTTAAGAAATCTTCATAGGGGTGTCAGGATCAATGATGATAATTATTTTATTTTAAGTCTGTAAGACTTATTTGAGTTAATATTTGGTTATTCACTAAAATGTATAATACAGTAGTCTGTATAAAAAAGGCAGAATAAACCTGTTCAAACAATCTAGACATGAACAAATTATTTAACAAAAGATGATAGTGCAGTAAAATATTTGTAGTCTTTTAATAAGCCTGATGTGTACAAGATAGAGAGGGTATGAAAGTTAATTGTTTGTTTTAAAATTTGGGAATCGGAATTTGTCCAGTAATAAACCCAAAACACACGTGGTTGTTGTCATGCTGTGAACTTGGCCAATCGTGTAACATCAGTGTCGTCATCGCAGCTCCAGCAGGCGCTCTTCAGGTGCTGCGTGGGCTGACTCAATCGTCTGATCTCGAAGAGCTGTTGCGGTACTTTGATGCCACATGTGACAGTCACATGGCGTCAGCGCAGCATCAATCTGGCCAAAATTTCTAACCGGCATGCACTGCTTTAAGACAGATTTCGATCGATCTGCGCAGCGCTGCATGAAGTCGAACGCACCTAAAGTCTCTAGGTGATTTTAGATTAGAGTTAGGTCGTGACGTCAGGTGACCAAAATTCAATGTCTGCTCAGCTACGGACGTTATGTTGACTTCCAATAATTATGTCAAATAACGTTGATATTTGGTTGATTTTAGGTTGTGTGGGAAAGTGACCAAAATCCAACGTTGAGCCAACATCTTAAACCAATGTCATATTGACGTCAAATACTGACATTTATTCGTCAGGTATGGCAGCCAAAATCATCAAAAACATCTAATAGACGTCATAGTGGTAACGTCCACACAGCGTCAAGCTGTAACATCATTAGACGTTGATATTTGGTTGATTTTAGGTTGGGCGTTGGACACTGACGTTGAGTTCTGACGTCAACTGATTTTCTTCATTTCCAAACAAAATGCAACGTCCCCACAATGTCGGGGTACAACGTCAATCTGACGTTATGTTGACGTCCTGTGCCTGCTGGGATTGTTCATTCTTAATTTATGTTAGTAAATGCATTAACTAACATTAACTAATGGAACATTCTGTTATTGTTAAAATACGACCAACATATCAGTCACTACATTTTTGATGGTCAGAGCAGAGATCAATTCAAAACTGTAACATTAATTAACACAATTTTTATAGTGTACACCATTCCTTTCTGTAGAGCTGCTTTATAGCTGAAATAGAGTTTCATAATTACTCAATTCAACAAAAACTCTGTATTTTTTTATTACAGTAAAACTGCTTTGACCCAATTATTTGTATTATATATACTGCTCTAGAAATAAATGTGACTTGAACTAATCGTTCATGTCTTAGGGTTCGGGCTCGATTCAACAGCACACCACTTCATCTAAACTTCCTCCACAATGGAAGTGTTAAAGCTGACTGATATGGCTCTCTGGCACTGAAGTGAAAATGACTTTTTGATTGCCATGAGGGTCAATGAGAACGTTTCTAAAAGCATTTACACGTCTGCTGCCCTCTTGCCCTCCTGCCGAATCATATCAGACTATTCCAGCTCTCAATCGGATTAACTATTAGCAGCCCGTTGCTATTATTTATAATCAAGAGGGGGCTTTTCACTGGTCTCCAGGGTCAGGAAAAGTTCAGTCATTTACAAAAAAAAGGCATGACCTCGCAGAGACATTAATTTATCCATTTCTCGTGAGTTGGAAGTTTTGCGGGTCTTTTTTTTAGCGAAATGGCGAAAATGGGAATGTGTAAAGTCCATTTGTATGAAAGTATCAGTTTTACTTAAAGTAAAATGGAAACATCATACATGAAAAAACATTTACACATTTATTTTAGGTCATTTATAAAGAGTTTTACAGCTTTGTTCTGTTTTACTGTTAAAAATAAACTATAAGTATATAAGTACTATTGTGTTATTGATTGAGCAAACTTTAAAATCATTTAAAATCAGTCACATTTATATCTACACTGTAAAAAATGCTGGTTTCCACACGATTCCTTACAAACTGAAATGGATTAAACATAAAACAATTAAGGTTTCTCCCCAAAAAAACTCAAGAATGGTAATGATTCAGCTGATTTTAAATAAGCAGTTTAAACAAACAGCAAAAATCATTTGTTTTAAAGTAGCTTCACTGTATTAAATTAAAATGTAACCATGTTATTGTAGCGATAAATTACATTTTCATCTCTACAGAAGATAATATTGTCACTGTTCAGCTTTATTTATTTAATTTCTCTTTCAATAAATGCCAATATTGCAATTTGTAAAAAAATAATGGAACAAGTCCAATTTAATTGTAAATCAATAGTGACATGATTAATTTCAATGTTTATTCAGTTCAGTTCAATAAAGTCAATCCTGCAAAGTCCTAGCTTCACTATCCTGAGGTGCTTTTCCATTGTTAGTCAACTAAGGTCACAAGTTCTGTCGTTACAAACATAGTTCGTTAATTTAGTGTTTCCCAAATCATATTAGATTTTTTTAAGTGTGTGTGTAAAACAAAATATTTTTATACAAAAATAATGGTCATTTTCTCTAAAGAAGTAGTTACTCCACCCCATTTAGAGCGTCATTATGGGCGTTTTACATTATAACTAATGTGATTCAAATGATGGATCTGTGACAGACAAACTACAGTTTTGGGGGAAAACTGGTCACTACATAGTTCATTTCCCAAACGATGAGCCGTACTATGATAGTTCAGCCACTAGTTATGTCGCTGTTTGGGAAACGCACCCTAGATCATTTTTAGTTCAGACTTTTTTGTCATCTGATATTGTTACTGCAGTCAAATGATTCATGTTTATACATTTCTTTAAAGCAGTAAAGAGCAAAAATGTAATCAGTTGACGTCAATAAAAATAAATAAAGTAAATAATACTGCAGGAATTAAATGCCATGTTTTATAAGAATGAGTTTATTTAACTGCAAGAAAGACAAAGTAAATTTTAATGTAAATCTCCCCCCACCGCAAAAAAGTAACAATAAACAATGAACTGGAAACCAATCTAAATTTAGATTTAATTTTTAATGAAATTGTGACCCCAATAATCAATTGGGATTAAATTGTGTGGTTACTAAACAATTCACTTACAAATTAACAACTTAAAAAAAATGTTTACCTTTCATGTTAATTTTAATGGGATTCAATGGGGACTTTTAATGGGTTTTTATTGGGTTTCAATTGTGACCTTTTAGTTCCCAATGTAAAATAGGTATGTGTGAAAGGAACTGAAGGTGAAATAAGAAAAAATACATAAATTAAATGACACATTTTTCACAAATAAAACAGCTGTTTCCATAAACACAGCCAAAAGAATCACAAAAAAATGTAATATAGTTGTTTAAGAATGTAAAAAGTGCCAACACTTCAAAAGTGCATAATAAATTAAGTATTTGAAAATGAATTATCAGTCATCCCTGAAATGGTCTTGGTGTGACACCATTATAAATTAAATCTGGTTATTTCCAGGACTCTGAAACCATTTGCCAAAGTAAATATTTCAGAGGCAGGTTTCTCAGCTTGTAAACACATTCAAATTACTAAAGACACCAATCACAATTTGGGTTGCCAGGTTTTTGCAACAAAACCAGCTGAATGACCTGTCAAAAAAAAAAAAAAAAGAGTCCAAAACTAGCCCAATGACTAGGCCCACACACGGAATCTGTGCACAGATTTCTGCAGATTTATTTGTCAATAGTTGAGTCTATTTATTTACTTGTGTAAATCTGTGTAAATTTATATTTATTCAGTTTTTAAATTAGGCGGTTCATTCCACTGTGGTGACCCCTGATAAATAAGGGACTAAGCTGAAGGAAAATGAATGAATGAATCAGTTTTTAAATGAATTTCAGTAATATTATTGACTAATATAATAAGTTCATATAATTTATTTACAATACAGTTTGTAAAGTGATATTTTCTGTCTTTTAGTAGATATATTATATGAGAGACTTGCTTTGTTTACTAAATAAGTGGATCTAGTAGGATTTGCATTTATTATTTACATATTATTTTTTATTTCATATTAAGTTTTTAGTTACGATACTTCTTAAAATCTCTCCGCATAAATCCACAGATACTGTCTGGTCTACCAATGACCAATCAAAAACTAGCCCAATAATATCAAAGGTAGATTTAGGGTTGGGGTTTCATATTGTAGAGACATACGAAATATCATGAATGAAATGTAATGAATTCTTACAAATTAACCACTTTTCCGACAATACGTAAAATGGTTACATTTCCTCATGAGCTTGAGTTGGATTATCTTTACCAGCAAATAGTTTTTGAATCTAGAATGTATGTAAACCTACTGTATAAGACCTGAAACAAAGAGAAGAGTCACTTGCTGAACGTTAACGTCAACCAGACCAGAACCAGAGATGATTAAACAGCTGACTTAAGCCAACATACACACATTTACACCACAGTAAACAAAGGGAAAGAGAGTGAAAACCTCTTCTCTTTGATGGGACTCAGCTTTTGTCAACTAACGATGGTGTAATGATGAATGATTTCTGTGTTGCAGCTTGTATACATCCACACCCTGACACAGTTCAAGAAGCAGCTTTTACTCTGGTCAAGCAGATGCGGCTCAGATTTCTGACTCCACCAGCAGTGTAAACAGTAAGCATGCATCATTTAGTCTCCAGAATAACAGCAGGCCATCAATGCTATAGCATCCAACAAGTGAAAACTAAGTCCCTAAATATTCTGGAATGGAGACCTCATTCCAGTCTAGGCAGCTAAATATAGGGAGTCTATTGAAAGTGAATGTGATGTATTGCTTTTACCTGTGGGTTTCTCAGTTTAAGTCGCATGACTGTAACCATTAGTGATTTTGTTTTGGCTTCATTTCCAGTTGTGGAAGCTAGTTTGAAATTGGGGGGGCTTATTCTGAAAATATACCGCTACATATATTTCGGAAGAGCGCCTAATATATCCCAGCAGTTACCTTTTTTTGCAGTTTTTGTTTTTGCAAATCCACCAGAGGCCGCTGTGTACGCTTTTTCAGATCTCAAATTTCACTCCTGCTCTTCTCATGTAAATCCACCAGAGGGCTCTGTCGACTGACTGATCAACTGACCCACCCTCCTCCTTCCCTAAACCCAACCAATAGTGTTTTCAAAAGCACTGATTAACCTGCTCAACCACTTCCTTAAACCCAACCAACAGTGTTTTCAAAAGCAATCCAGAAAAAAGGAAAGCTCTCATCTGATTTTTACCACGTTTTACCACATTCTCACCCTGTTATTTACTTGTTTATTTTATTTTTTGGCTTCTGTTTTTGTCTTACTCGCTTTCTGGAACCGTTCTTCGCCAGACTCGAATACCCGTCATCATGGTCAACTCCTCACTGCGTTTCAAGTCCTCTGACGTACATGGCGAGCTACTGGGCAAACTGGTAGCAGAGGGAAAGCAGTCCATACGCAGGTAAGCGGTCAGCGGTTAGCTGGTAAGTGCAAAAAGGAACAGTGTTATACCGCCCCGTAGCGTTCGTTTTAAAGATGAAATGCAGCCATACGTACTTCTGGCTACATAATTGGCGATCTCCAGAAATGTATATAGGGCTACGTTTTCAGAATGAGCCTATGTTGGTTATTGTGAGTGTTGTTAATGCAAACCATGAATTTTGGCAAAATTATATAACTGTTATTTAAATGTTCACTTCACAAATCTGTTTTACAATGGGCACAAATACATTACACCCTGGATAAATATGACATTAAAAAACATTAAAACAGCAATTTTTAAAGGGCACCTATGATGAAAATCATCTTTTGTAAGCTGTTTGGACAGAACTGTGTGTATTATTAGTATGTCCATAGTCATATTGGGGCGATCTAAACACAATAAGTCTCATTTTTTAAATTTCCTGATGTTAAAATAGGATCCAAATCCCTTCCATTTTGAGGCCCACCGCAACGTGACAGGAGTGCGGTTTCCCGCACACGCGTGAACTTTATAATGACCTTGTGTGTGACTCATTGTTGCGGAAAGGCTTGAATTCACTCCACAACAAATATATCAAATAACAGTTGGGAAAGGAGATCTGCTTCATTCTTGTCTGTCACTGTGTTGTTTATCTTTTGTGAAGGCTACACGCATCAGAATAATACAGACAGATCCCTATGGCTCTGACACGCACGTTGGAACAGTGGGTGGGGAGAACCAGCTCATTTGCATTAAAGGCACAGGCAACAAAAACAGCTACAATATCCTAACAGCTCAAATTTCCGAGATTTAAAAAGGTCTAATAAATAATCTGATGGGTGTTTTGAGCTGAAACTTTACAGACACATTCTGGAGACTCAAAAGACTTAAATCTTGAAAAAGGGGTAAAATAAGTGCCCTTTAAGCATTTTAAACAAAACATAATTCTTTGTTAATAGGCTTTGCGTTTTATTAGAAAGGCTTCACAATTTTAACTTCTTCTTTTTTCTTAATTGTTCGACCAATAATTGGCCAAATAATGAAACAATATCATATCACAATATCAAGGCCAAATTAATAAAAATAATATAATTTTTATTGTGTAGTGTGTTAATATAGGTATAGTAGTTTTGATGGGGGTTTTAAATAAGAAAGTAAGAATACTTTAAAATATGTATAGAATGAAGTAGAATAAAAGTTTTTTTTATATAAAAACAGAGCAGCATTATTTAGAGGGTTAAATTGAATTTACTAAAAAACAGTCAATGAAATCAACATAGGCTCATGACCACGATGACGGGGTTCGACTCCATCGAAGTATAGTTCCAGAAAGCCAGTAAGACAAAAACTACAGCCAAAAAAATAGAATAAACAAGTAAATAACAGGGTGAGAATGTGGTCAGATGAAAATCTGAGAAAATCAGATGAGGGGTTTTCTTTTTCTGGATTGCTTGTTAAAACTGTTGGGTTTAGGGAAGTGGGTGGGAGGGTTAATCGGTGCTTTTAAAAACACTATTGGTTGGGTTTAGGAAAGGAGGGGGGTGGGTCAATCGATCGGTCAGTCAGTCAGTCAGTCAACAGCAGCCTCTGTTGGATTTTACGCGAGAACAGCAGGAGTGACACTCGCAAGAGAAATTTGAGATCTCAAAAAGCGTACACAGCGGCCTCTGGTGGATTCACGAAAACAAAAACAACAAAAAAAAAACGTAGCTCTTGTGAGGTATTTGGCGCTCTCCAGAAATGTATATAGCAGTACGTTTTCAAAATTAGCCTGGGTTGTTAAAGTAATATAAGCTATTGTTGAAAATAACTTGCTAAAATAAGGAAATGTATATAAAGAAACAGGTTTTCATATTTCGGATATAAACTTGAGAATTGATGGCTAACTGGTAATAAATTGATTAATTGTTAAATCAGTGTATACATTTTTTTGAATCATTATTGACAATTGACAACTATAAAATCCAATCCAATGTAAAATGATGTTCGTTTTTAGACACGACCTTAAAAGACCTCAAGTCATCCAGACAAGATATAAGACAAGCAGTTACAGTGTGATCCACAGAGGTGGGAACTAATGATTGACTTTTGCAGACACATCTGCTATTATGGCCTTCTGACGGCAATATCTGACGCACTTTTAAGACAAGTTCAAACAGTCCTCCGAGTTCATGCCTCACAGTGGCCTCAAGCTGCTCATTCTGAGGTTTGCGGCATCTTTGCGACCTGCATATAAACCTGAACCAACGTATGTTAGTGCTTCAGTTTGTCTTTACAACGCACTGAAGTTACTCAACCAGCTCTGAAAAGACCCCGTTAAAAAAAAAACTAAAAAGACTTCTCCTTTTTTTTTTTGTTGCAAAAACAAACATGAAATTTAATACCCAATGAAGAGGACACTCTTAAAAAAAGGATCCAAAAGCTTTCCCCCCCATAGAAGAACCATTTTTTTTCTTCACTAAAGAATCTTAGAAACATTTCTTAATCCATCACAGTGGGGTCAGATAAGAAGAGAAGGAATAAAATAATTGAAAGAAAAATAAATAAGAAAGGGTGGCAAAGTGGTTAGCACTGTTGCCTCTCAGCAAGAAGGTTGCTGGTTCAAGTCCTGGCTGGGTCAGTTGGCATTTCTGTTTGGAGTTTGCATGTTCTCCCCATGTTGGCGTGGGTTTCCTCCGGGTGCTCCGGTTTCCCCCACAGTCCAAAGACATGCGCTACAGGTGAATTGGATAAACTAAATTGGCCGTAGTGTATACGTGTGGATGAATGTTTGGTAAAACTTTATTATAACCCATTTGAGTATTAGTAGACTGTCTGCTTAATGTTGATTCTGCTCCTTCAACAGACATTTAACTGACTATAAGAAACTTTGCAACTACATGTCATCTTAGACTAACCCTAACCCCAACCTAACAGTCTACTTATAATCTAATGAGAATTAGTTGGCATGTAGATGCAATGTAGTGTGACCGAATGTTTCTGTGGTGACCCCTGATGAATAAAAAGACTAAACCGAAGGAAAGTGAATGAATGAATAAATAAGAAAACAAAGATGTCAATTCCTAAATGGCAGCAGAAGAACACAACAGGTACACATAAAGGTAAAGACAGCACTGGACCATTGAACTAAAGGAACTGAAGACATTTAAACACAAAAGGGCGAGTAACTAAACAAGGCACAGGTGAACATAATCTGTGAACCAATAAGTAACATTAATAACAAACTAGAAACAGGAATCAAGTAAACAAGAATCATAGATAAAACAAACTCGAAAAATGATGTCCGAATTCTAGGTGTGATTTGTTTTTTTATGTTGTAGGTCATGTGGGCGACGCAGTGGCACAGTAGGTAGTGCTGTCGCCTCACAGCAAGAAGGTCGCTGGTTTGAGCCCCGGCTGGGTCATTTGGCGTTTCTGTGTGGAGTTTGCATGTTCTCTCCACGTTTGCATGGGTTTCCTCCGGGTGCTCCGGTTTCCCCAACAGTTCAAAGACATGCAGTACAGGTGAATTGGGTAGGCTAAAATGTCCGTAGTGTATGAGTGTGAATGAGTGTGTATGGATGTTTCCTAGAGATGGGTTGCAGCTGGAAGGTCATCCGATGTGTAAAACATGTGCTGGATAAGTTGGTGGTTCATTCCGCTGTGTCGACCCAGGATTAATAAAGGAAAAAAAAAAAGAATGAATGAATGAATGAAGGTCATGTGATGGATTCATATGATGACAAGATTTTTGAAAAGCCCAACCCTCATTGGCCAATGAAAAAATGGCACTAAAATGTGTAAATGAGATTGTACACATTCATACAAATTAGCCACTAAATAAAAAGTTGTGAATTTCCATGAGATTGAGTTGGTTAGCATTATTTAAACAACTTTAATACTTCCTTTAAAATAGGAATATTTATATATTCATTTATAATATCTGAACATTTTTAATTTAAAATCTAAACATTATTATAAATGCTTACACAAAGCTCAAGCTCATGGGTTTAATTACCAGCAAAATGACCATGCGACACAATTTATGACTGTATGTAAGCAAAGAATTTGCCAAATGCATGAATTTTGAAAAAATGTACTCTTATAAGCCTGTTATAAAATATATATACGCATATGTATACAGTAGTCAACATTTGAAGTGGATCAAAAAAGTTTTTCAAAATAGTCTTAAGACAAGAAAGGGTGTCATTGAATGGTTTTAGGCCAACTTTGATGAAAGACTTTCATCCACTTCAAATGTTTAATACTATATATTAATCGGTCCCACTTTATAGTAAGTGGCCCTAAAGGTGCAGTAGGTGGTCTGCCAGAATGCTAGCATTAGCATAATAGCTTTGAAAATTTACATCCCTCCCCTGCCGTCCAAAGCCACGCCTCCTTAAGTCATGAACGTGCGAACGCGCACCAAATAGATGACGCTCTGATGACGATAGACAACCTTATATAACACTAGATCATGTCATTCACTAGTTACAAAACTCTATGGACACACGCACACTTTGTTCAGCATAGTTGTTGACGGCGGGTGCAGGAATTATATTTCCCCAAAACTGGTGTAAAGTTGGTTCTATATTTGCACATTCAGACTTTCTCCTTAATAATATAATTTCAGAAAAGTATTGTTTGCAAATTCTAAATAGTGAAGTCATACCTACACGCTATTTCAGACCGAATATTCAAAGTAACGTTAGAGTGGGAACGTGTCACAGGTAGTCACTATTCAAAAATGAGGGAATGTACAAATATAACTTCACCTCAGTAAAGCTGGTTAGGCGAAGTGCACTATTTACTTATGTTTTGTTATTCAACTAAATGAAAATCAGAACAGAAAAAAGGAGTGCTTAAAACAAAAATTTCCTGTCATCGTTTTACATTACTTCTACATTACCAAGGCAATGAGTGACTTACTATAAATTTTCAGTTGTGCTCGGTGATCCTCGTACATCGCTTCTTTTCATATCCTTTTACATTTGAACAACTAAATGAATGCTTAGGTCTATTTAACCGACTATATTATCGATGCTGTAAAAGATACCCCATGAACTTGAAAATAGCCAATCATTCGCCGGATGTTTTTCAGTGGTTGGAAAACACCTCCGTGCAAATGACGTATCTGTCTGCGTGGTGACGCTGCACTGAAATACAAATTTAAATTTGTTGATAGACAGTTGGAGTTACCTGTCGTAATTGAGTAATTTGTAGGCCCAACGATTTTTAATTGGACATTTTTTAGTCTTATGCCTTACCCAGAATATAAAAATACATTTAAACACATTTAGATCATTTACTTCAATCAGTACTATTGGAATGTGAAGAGACTTTCAACCAGCACAACAAAAAATGTTTCTGAAGACAATCACCTACTGCACCTTTAACTATTATGTACTTACATTGAAATGAATAGTTCATTACAATGTACTTATTGTGTAAATACATGTTGTACTTAAGATTGACTAAATATGTCGGCGCCAATGGTGTAGTGGCTAGTGTGTCGACACATGCACTTCGGTGCTCACGGCGACCCGAGTTCGATTCCCACCTCAACGTCCTATGCCGATCCTTCCCCTCTCTCTGCTCCCACACTTTCCTGTCAATACTCTTAACTGTCCTGTCAATAAGGGTGAAAACCCCTAAAAAAATTATAAAAAAAAAAAGATTGACTAAATATCTTAAATACTAAAAATAAATATGTAAATACATCTGTAATAAATTTCTGTTATTACATTTATAATTACACTGTTGACAATCCATTACACCTTAACCCACCCTTAAACCTTCCCACACCACTAAACCTGTCCCTAACCCTACACGTATCCCACCTCAATAGCACAAAAAAAATGTTCTGTAATACATTATGAACACATTAAATATATTGTTTTTATATTTTGATGTAATTACATAGTAATATACCTATTCATCTAAAAGAACATTTATGAAAACATTGATTTATTTCTAAAATTGAACCTCAATTATACATTATAAAAATAATACTTATTGCTAAATTTGGCTGAATAAAAATGTGTTCAATTATCATAAAAACTTGGGGCAGCTAGCTCTCTGCAACTCTCACATGGTCGCCCACTGAAGCTAAGCAGGGCTGTGCCCGGTCAGTATCTGGATGGGAGACCACATGGGAAAGCTAGGTTGCTACATGAATTGGTGTTAGTGAGAGCTGCAGGGGGGGGCGCTCAACCTGCAGTCTGTGTGGGTCCTAAAGCTCCAGTATAGTGAAGGGGACTCTATACTGCTCAGTGAGTGCCATCTTTCGGATTAGACGTTAAACCGAGATCCCAAATCTCTATGTTCGTTTAAAATCCCAGTATGTCCTTCGAAAAAAAGTAGGGGTTTAACCCCAGCATCCTGGCCAAATTTGCCCACTGGCCTCTGTCCATCATGGCCTCCTAACCATCCCCATATCATAACTGACTTCATCACTCTGGTGTGTGGTATGCGGTCTGGCGCATTATGGCTGACGTTGCGTCATCCAAGTGATGAGAAGAGACCCCCTAAAAATGTGTAATGCGCTTTGAGTGTCCAGAAAAGTGCTATATAAATGTAAGGAATTATTATTATTATTAAAAAGTACAGTAATTATATAATTGATGGGTTTGAGTAAAGTTGTATGTCCTCACAACAATACATATTAAGACCTGACTGAGATTTGTTGAAGTTTAGCTCATTGCACTTGGCTTTCAGTGCCAGATAACATGAGCAAATCGACTACATTTTTATTCTACATGGCTAAACGTTTGACATGGACTCCAGCACAAAGCCACATACCAGCGACAGTTCAAAAGTTCAGTCTAGCCATGAACTTTGTCAGGACTCAAGTTGTTCTGCAGTCGCAGTATTTTCACCCACGCTCTGTTCTGCGGACAAAGCAATACAGTTGTTGTGAAAGTAATTACATGGGTTGCTTTTCTGGCATATAAAAGACTATTTGATTACGTCTATGAAAAACAAAATAATTTTGGTACATTCTGTGGATGAGAATGTTCTTAAATGGATCTCCAAACAAACGGTAGGAAATGAAAACACCAATAAATGTGTCATAGTGTTTTATCTTCTAGTGTTTTATCACTCCGCACACTTTAGAAGTGGAACAGGTAGGGTTGCTCCGAGGTCACAGGAGTCATAAGAGGGATGAACTTGATTTAGATAAGATGTGGATCCCTCTCCCTTGCCATATAGTTGTGAATGGATAAGTGCAGATATCATATGAGACATAATGAAGACCTTATGGGATCAAAGGCCTCTAAGAAGGAGAAATGGTTCAGCTTCAATAACAATGTTTGGCTTCAGTCGTATTTACCTCCCCTTCAATATTAAATGGATAGTTCACACAAAAATGAACCTGTACTCTTCTTCAAATGGTTCCAAACCTTTATGAGTTTCTTTTTTCTGTTGAACATTAAAGAAGAGAGTTTGAAGAAAGCTGACTACTAAAGCTGAAACCTGTAACTATTGACTTCCACAGTAGGAAAAACAAATACAGTGGATGTCAATGGTTACAGGTTTCCAGCTTTCTTCAAAATATCTTCTTACTCGTTCAACAGAAGAAGGGTTTAGAAACACTTGAGTAATTGATTGTAGAATTTTCCATGTTTTTGAATGAACTATTGCTTTAAACTGATGGTTTCCATTTTAATTTATGCTCTGCTTCTTTGAACAGTAAATCCTTTCGATTTTTACATTGATTGGCCTCAATCTCAATCATTATTGACTGACTATGTTTACATGAATGCTTATAATGGGATTTTGACAATATTTTCATTAAGCTTTATCTGCACAAACACAAAACCTCAATCAAACTAAAGATATTGGCTTATATTAGTTTACTTAACGTAATAGTTGTAAATTGTGTGGTTGATTGTTATAACAATAAACAAACATGTAAAATAGGCTCATTTTACAACTCCCACAGCGGTAAACAGTTTATTTGTACCCTTTTTGAATTTATTCAGCCAACCTCTGGGTCTGCCAGGAGCATTTATAGCTTAGCATAAATTATTGAATCAAATTAGACCATTAGCATCTTGCTCAAAAATGACCACAAATATTTTTATTATTTGTTATTTTTTTGGTCAATATGTAACCCAGGTTCATTCTGATTACATTACCCCTATATACATTTATGGAGAGAACCAAAAACATCCCAGAACCTACGTTTTTGTTTTCGCAAATCCACCAGAGGCCGCTGTGTAAATTTTTTGAGATCTCAAATTTTCCTTGCGAATGCCATTCGCGCCTGCTAATCTCACGTAAATCCACCAGAGGCCACTGTCGAGTGACTGACTGACCGATCGACTGACCCACCCTCCTCCTCCTCTAAACCCAACCAATAGTGTATTCAAAAGCACCGATTGACGCGGGCTTCTGTGGCTTCTGTTTTTGTCGTACCCGCTTTCTGGAACTGTTCTTCATTGGACTCGAACCCAATCATCGTGGTCAACTCCTTTCTGCGTCTCAAGACCGCTGACGTACTTCTGGCTACATAATTCGCGATCTCCAGAAATGTATATAGGGCACGTATTCATGATGAGCCTATGTTGTTGATATGGCTAGGAACTACATTTCCAGACTCATTCCCAAGTAAAATTAAATAAATAATAGTCCCAAGTAAAAAAAAAAAAGACTTGTCCTTCCCCCTTTTTTAAAAGGTTTTGTTGCAAAAACAAACATGAAATATAACCCCCCTTCCCCCCACACACACCCCCACGGAAGAACCATTTTTTTCTTCACTAAAGAATCTTACAAAACATTTCTTAATCCGTCACAGTGGGTCAGGTGAGAAAAGGAGGAATAAAAAAAGAAATAAGAAAACATGGTTGTTTCCTTTTATAAATGGCAGCAGAAGAACACAACAGATCCACATAAAAGTAAAGACAGCACAGGAACACTGAACTAAAGGAACTGAAGACATTTAAACCCAATAGGCCGAGTAACTAAACAAGGCACAGGTGAACATAATCAATGAACCAATAAGTAACCTTAATAACAAACTAGAAACAGAAAAAAACAGGTACTATCCACAAACTCAAAAAAAAAAAAACACTCTCCTCCCCAAGTGATATTCAGGGAACTTTGCTGCCATGCCATGGCTGCAGCAGGCACAATGATATTACGCAGTATGAACAGCACACAGCATGTGGTCATGTTGTAAGTTACCTAGCTCGGTGATCTTTTCAGACACTGCATATCATTGCAACTGCTGCACCCATGAGTCAGACACACATTCCTTGACTATTACGCCAATGAATATGTCTGCTTGTGTGATATAAACATCTTATTGTGATTAACACATGTCCTAACTACTGCTTCTAAACACAACAAAAGCAAACTTTTCCATTTTAAAACGAAGGTTCTATTTTAGCAACAGTTTCTATTTCTGTGACATCACCTCTGATTCTGATTATGTGCTTTATTCGGTATTAAATATTACCAGTGTGAGTTTGAATACCATTTTATGTGACATATATTGCCATACTGAAAGCGGCAGCAGATTCAGCAAACATATATTTTAAACAGGAACGTTAAAAGTGACCCAATGCAAATCAACAACATCAGTCACTAAGAATGTACTTTTGATAACGCTATAATGAGGTTTAATATGCATATATTTAAATGTTTCTGTCATGACATCTGACATCTTGTGCAGAAAGCCATGTTGATTGTGGGTGGAATCTTGTCACATTGTTTGTTGTTAGGACACAATGTACGTCTTTTCTCTGATTACTGGAAAAGTTTGCATCATTGTAGCACATAAAAACGAAGGCTGCAACAGGGTTCCCACGCTAAGCCAAATGTTTATTTCCTGATTTTTCACCTGACTTTCACTAACTAAAAAGCTGAATTGACATTACCTATAATTAAAAGGACAGCTGTTGTGTTATTCAGCAACTCCAGTATTTGTGATTACTGAATTTAATGCAAAATCAAGCAAATGGCTCAAAAGGAGCTTGGTTCTTTAATTGGTGCAGATTTCCTGTGGATTTTGGCCAGCCAGGACATTCATTCCGTACCACATGCATTGTGTATTATAAAATATCATTATATTCTAATAAATAAAGGGCTCATCCTGTGAGTTGTTATACACTCTCAGAAATAAAGTTACAGGAGCTGTCACTGGGGCAGTACTTTTTTCAAAAGATACATAATTGTACCTGCGGGGTCCATAATGGTACTTTTTAGGTACATTTGGGCACTAGTAAGCACTGTAAGGTTCCACTGTGAACTCTTTGGGTACAAATATGCATCTTTTGTAGAGGTACTGCCCCAGTGACAGCTCCTGTAACTTTATTTGAAAGCATAGAGCAGGGCTATTCAATTGGCCGGCCCTCCAAATAGTGTGACCAAGACATCAAAAATAAATTTAGTTCAGTCAAAAACCGGCCGCTATAGTTATGAAGTGATGTGCATCTGTTCAATACAGCATGAGCTGCAGTTGAAGGCTGCGCAGATCGTGAGTCACCTGACATTAAGCGAGTGGTGCGAGCAGCCGAAAACATTTGGATACTTAATCGCAAAGGCTTCTCAACGCCGCGTTTCTGTTGCACGGAACGAAACTGCTGCAACTAAACAAAGTTATGCCACCTGTGCGCTAGTTTAAAGTTTCGCGCTCATACACCGAGGCTAATACGCACGACCACTGGATTAAGTATAACAGCGGGCCATTCACATATTGCATATTTTCTGCAATCAAGTTCGTTATTTTCAATATATAGAATATACGCCGTAACAGTGGGAGTTGTGCGTGGCTTTCAGTACAATGTAAACAAAAGACATGTTAGACGAATTATTACAAATTATTAAAATGATTATGTATGTATGAACGCAGATGATAACAGTTCATTTAAATACTTATAGTACCTAATATAAAGCTTCAATTACCATTAGATGTGATAACCGTGAAACCATGATTATTCTTCAGAATCGTACAACCAAAATCTAAAATTTTGTTGCATCCATAATTGTTATGCAGTTCAAAACATAACATATGAATGTGTCTGAATGTAGAAGAAGCCTACTTAAGCACTGCTTTTGTTGTGTTTTTAAACACAACATTTGAGTATGTTTGTAAAAAAATCATGTACATTGTACAATGCAGTGATGTTATGTAGTTTCAAAATACAACATATTAACGTTTTAATGTAGAAAAAGCTAACGTGGGTGTCTTAAGGAGCAAAAATACAGCATATGGGCTCTTACATGCTGTTGTGTCATCACTCATATTGCAAGTCATATCTCTCCTCATTTGGGATGCTTTTCATGAACTGGCCCCCATGACAAACTTATTGAACAGCCCTGACATAGACACTGCATGATGTTGTGTTTCTCCTTAAGCCGTGGTCACACTGCACTTTTTGCCCCATTGACTATTATTCATATGCATGCCAATGCGGCAGAATGGAAATGCAAGCTTATGCGAAAAGTTTTGCATGTGGCTACAGATGAAAGTTCAAGTTTGGTGAACTCAGACCTGCAATTTCGTGTCAAACTTGAGACTAATAGACCCACATCAAAACATGACCCCTATAAATGTAAAATATGATTCATCAGTGTCACAACATCTTGTTTTTCCTGCCCCTTTTCGCAACTCCATCCGACAGATTTTTGCATGCTCAAACTCTAGTGCAGGGGTCACCAAACTTGTTCCTGGAGGGCCGGTGTCCTGCAGATTTTAGCTCCAACCCTAATCAAACACACCTGAACAAGCTAATCAATGTCTTACTAGGTATACTTGAAACACCCAGGCAGGTGTGTTGAGGCAAGTTAGAGCTAAACCTTGCAGGGACACCGGCCCTCCTGGACCAAGATTGGTGACCCCTGCTCTAGTGTGACCACAGATTTAGGGGTGTGACAACGGATTTAGGGGTGTGACACACTTTAGATGCATCATGTGACATTTTTGCAATGCAAATTCAGCCAAAGCTTATTTGAACAAGGCTATGTTTGTTGTATTGATCGCTAAAATTTTTAATTTTATATTTTAATGTTAGATTTTTCTAACATTTAAATAACATTAAAAATTAATAAAGAACTAAGACAAGACAAGCAAAACAAATCAAGAAATGCCACAAATATTACCACACATTTTAAAAGAAATTGCCATAAAAATCAGTCATTTTAGGTCACAATACTCAGAAATGTTTCCTGCAAGATACAGGATAAATAAAAAAACAGCCACAGACTGTATTTTAACAGATAAAGTCTAGATTTGATTTGATTGGTGCTTAACAAGTGGGAAAGGAATAAAATAGCAATAAAAAACAGCCTAACCAAAACAATAGGCAAGTCATTTGAAAATACATATAGAACAATATATGATGAATGGAGTTTTAAAGGGGAATTAAAATTTTAAATGACAAACCAATTCCCTGATATTCCATAACCCGGATAATAATATGTACATTTCATTGACTTTCAATGTCTGGAATAGACCTTTCGAAATTCCTGAAATGTTCAGATATTCCAGAAATGTAATAACCTGTGGGAACCTCCAGCCTAAACATTTAACATTTATACCTTTTTTTCATCCTAAAAAAAAAACAAAGCGCTGTGAGGTAGAGTGTAGAAAACTGCCAAGAGTTCCTATCTACATCACTGTATGTCTTTGAAAGAAAACACTATGAGATCTCTTTCATTTCTCAAACTGTCATTAGTGAAAAGTGAAACACCTGATGCTGCTGGTTTGTGCCTCTTCATTTTGTCCTCTACTCTCCTCTCCTCCCCCGTCCTCATTCATTTGGCCTGTACATGAACCCTCGCTGACTTTTTAACCTTCACTCCCTACCTGCAAAACACACAAGCAGCTGTTTTTGTCTGTCCTCACAGAGGGACGAACTGAAATGATACAAAACAACAACAGAACGTACAAAAGTCGTGACAAAGAATTTTACATATGAATTTAGTGCTACATTTAAAAAAAATGTTATATTAATAAGCATTCAAAATAAGGTTTCATTTGGTTAATTAGATTCTAATTAACATGACGTAACAATGCTAAATATTGAACATTTATTAATCTCATTTAACCTTAATTTTAACATTTGCTAATATATTTTATTGTATACTGTATAATAACATTTAACAACTAACAATGAACTACTGTTTGTAATAAACCTTTTTTTAACAAGTGTTTTTATTAAATTTGTCAACAGTTACCGAACAACACAACAACAAGAAAAAATGATATACAAAGAAAACAATAGTAATAATAATTAAAATAAAGAAAAACAGACTAAAATAAAAAAAAATATATAATAATAAAATTAAGTTATTATAAAAAAACAATTATGGCACATACATGGTTTCAATGAAAATACAAAGAGGCGGTCAATAGGGGCAGCGAGCACATTAAGCATTACACTGCTGCTCAGAATCTGCATTATCCTGGTTCAGGTGATCAAGAAATGGTTGCCATATATTGTAAAACTTATCAAGATTATCAATACCTCCATAACGGTAAACCTGTAAACCTTTCTTTCATCTGGCAGCGATTCCAAATTGGGTATTGCATGACTTACATAATTTCTAATCTGTAAATGTCAAAAGAAGTGTGTTGCAGGGAGAGAAAACTTCTCTTTTAGTTGAGAAAATGAGGCATAATTTTTATTAACATATAAATCCTCCAGGGTGACTATACCTTTCAGCTTCCAAAATATTAAATGTCGTGTCAGAGATAGAGGGGGGAATGCATGATTACGATATACTGGGGCAGAAGTAGTAGTGTCTGGTAATTTGCAGCACTTCTTAATTTGACGCCATATTTTTAAACAGTTTGAAACAATCAAATTATCAATTTTAACTGATGTGAGCAATTTAGTATTTGAAAACAGCAGTGGTTTGTATTTAATTTTTAATGTAAACAATTACTAACAAATACTGTATAAAATTAACTACCAATTGTTAGTTAATATTAGTTATTTTATTAGTTAACTTATGGGGCCTAATTGTAAATTGTTGCCTCTTTTCTTTCACACGATCAAAGCGAAAGGCAAACTTACATTATCCAAATATTTAGCATAATATTGCATATTAATTAATATTAACTTCTTTTAATTTAACCCTTATATACTTTTAGGGATGTTTTCATCCACTCTGGGGTGATTTTGAGTCTTCATTTGGCCACAACATTTTCTGTGTTTCAGCTAGGAGAATGATTTTTGGTGACAAATCTTATTTTGACACATATTTTGTGAAAATGCTCATTGAAATTTTTAAAGAACTCAGCGATACACTCTGGGCTAATTTACTACCCTTTTGTTATGTTTGGGATGAAAACATCCACTGAATTATATTGCTTTAAAAATGCATTAGATAAATATTGTTTTTCATAAATCTGTTAATTAACCTCATTCCTGATCAAAACTACAAAATTCCTTAGAAAATGACAGGATTTTAACTCTTTAATTGGCAAATTCATAAATGATGTCACTGATTTGGTGGAAAAAACACACAAAATGACGTATTTTCAATATAAAAAGTAATTGTGGACTGGATTTTCTTTACCTTTTATCAAAGTCTTGAACATGTGAAACAACATTGCCTTTAATGCATTGTTTTTGATTGATTTTAATTTTTTTCTTCCTAATTTACTGTTGGTGGCTGTTTTTGCCTCATTGACTTCCATTATAACCCCATTTTTTTATTATAAAGCCATGACATCATATAATCATGCATTTTTGATTGTTGGTGGTTTTCCCAGTTGGGAAGAGGATTTTTACTGTTGATCATCAGTTGGCACCATTAACCCCTTAAGATAGTCCTGTGCAAAAAAAGCTTAGTTTCTGGATTTTATATGGAGAATAATAGCAAATTAAAGTGTATGTGTGTCTGTGAGTGTGTGAGAGTGACCTTTACACTTACCTTGATGTGTCTGAAAAAATCAAAATATGCATCTCAGCTCTCAGAACTACATAGAGTAAATAAAAACAAAGACTGTGTATTTACGCACCACCAAATGTGGTTATAATGGAAGTCAATGGGGCAAAAACAGCCACCAACAGTAAATTAGGGAGTAAAGATGAAAATCTAACAATGCATCAAAGCCAATGTTGTTATTAATCGCTCTCAAGTCCAAGACTGTGATAAAAGATTTTTAAAATCCAGTCCACAATTACTTTTTATATTGAAAATACGTCATTTTGTGTGTGTTTTTCAACAAATCAGTGACATCATTTATGAATTTGGCAATTAAAGTAATTTTACAGGACATTTAGTAGTTTTGATCAGGACTGAGGTTGATTAACAGATTTCTGCAAAAAAAACCTGAAAAAAATATTCATCGGATGCATTTTTACAGCAGTTTAATTCAGTGGATGTTTTCATCCCGAACATAACAAAAGGGGAGTAAATTTAAACAGTGAACAAGGGTTAAATTTAATATTATTTTTATATCATTTAAATAATATGCAATATGAAAAATAGTTACAAATACAACAAAATTGGAGTACTATTTTAGATTTTCAATGCCTTACTATGTTCATTTGAATGTGTTCTGTATAATTTTAGATTATTATTAATTACGGAACATAATTACATCCATATTTTTACAAAAAAGTTAAGGTATAGTTCATTTCAAAATGAATTTCTGTCATCATTTACTCCTCCTTCACTTGTTCAAAACTTATTTGACATTCTTTCTTCTTTTGAGCACAAAAAGATGCCACTACAATATTTTTGTTTTCCTGCTATGGAAATTAATGAGTGCAACCAATCAGCATTCTTCATAATATCTTCTTTTGTGTTCAACAAAAGAAAGAAACTGCTAAAGGTTTAAAAACCACATGAGGGTGAGTAAATGATGAGGTAATTTTCATATTTGTGGGTAAACTATCCCTTTAATTGAGGCATTAAAGTAGATACTCGCATTCAATCCGCTTTTGTACATTCCGTTCGATGCAAGTACCAAAATGAGACGTGCAACACTGTACATTTTAATAAACTGATTCTGTTAACATTTCGACACTGTGAACAGTTTCTGAAGACACTTTAGGGACATGTTCACTGATGGAGCTGTCTTAAAATGACTTTTAAAAGCTACAATATCACAGCTACATGTTTGTTAAGTCAATCAGGAATATGGCAACACATAGCAGTGGATTTTCCCACATAAAACTTGTAGCAAAATGATAAATTTGCTGTTCCCATCAGATGGACGGTCTATGAACAGCTGCTATGGACTGGAAGACTGGCCCAGTTCACTGGGAGGGCAGAGGAGATATAGAGTGGTATGTCTGTGACATTTGTGCACACACTTGGACACACACACACACATATGCTGAAAGAGTTACCTCTGTATCTCCCATTACCTCCCTCACGAGAGCAGCGCTTTGCAACATTTCACCCTCATCCAACCTGCCATTATCTGCTCCTCCTCAGGTTCATTCCAATGCCAGACCCAGCAAACAGCGCCACTGATTTTCAACATCTGTTATTGCAAAATAGAAAACACAGTTCGACTCTACTGGCAGGGGATGATAATGATCAAAAACAAGTCATTATTTGAACACTGAGAGTTTGATGCGACATGTTATGCAGTTGACCTGAAATCCCATTCTTCCCTACTATATAGTATGTGAAAAAACAACCAAGGTTCATTGAAAATATCTGCCTCAGCCTACATTTTTTGCAAAATATAAAAGTATAAATAGTATAAAGGAGTACGCCCCTCACAGATCTCTCTTTAAGTTTCAGTCATTTTTTTTTATTTAAAATGTGTACTAATACCGATGGAAAATGAAATTTGCTATTTTCTAAGTTGACATGACTAGGAAATATACAAGCCCAAATCAGAAAAGTTGGGACAGTATAGAAAACGCAAATAAAATAATAAAGTAGTGATTTCTAAATTTACTGTGACTTGTGTTTCATTGCAAACAGCACATTATTTAATGTGTTCCTCATGATTTTTATTTATTTATTTATTTTTAAATAAACACATATTCCAATTTTGGTTCTTGCAACCCATTTCAAAAAAAGTTGGAACGGTAAAACATTGCCATTCCTTTACACAACACTTAAAAGGTGTTTAGGGACTGAAGACACCAAGTGATGAAGTGTTTCAGGTGTAAATTTGTCCCATTCTTTCTGCAAACAAGTCTTAAGGTGGGCAACAGTATGTGGTCTTAGTTGTTGCATTTTCTTCAAAATGAGCCACATGTTCTGTATTAATGATAGGTCGGGACTGCAGACAGGCCAGTCAAGTACCTGTATCCTCTTCCTCCACAGCCAGGACTTTGTAATGTGTACAGAATGTGGTTTTGCAATGTCTTGTTGAAATATACATGGGTGTCCCTGGAAAAGAAGGCAGCATATCGTGCTCCAAAATCTCTATGTACTTTTCAGCATTAATGGTGCCATCACAGAAGTGCAACTTGCCTTTGCCAAGGGCACTGACACAACCCCATACCATGACAGACCCTGGCTTTTGGACTTGTTGCTGGTAACAGTCTGGATCAGGGGTGCTCAATCCTGTTCCTGGAGATCTACCTTCCTGCAGATTTCTGTTGCAACCCATATCAAACACACCTGCCTGTAATTATCAAGTGCTGTTCAGGTCCTAATTAATTGCTTCAGGTGTGTTTGATCAGGGTTGGAGCTGAACTATGCAGGAAGGTAGATCTCCAGGAACAGGATTGAGCACCCCTGGTCTGGATGATCCTTTTCTTCTTTGGTCCGGAGCACATGGTGTCCAATTCTGCTAAAAAAAATACCTGAAATACTGATTTATGTGACCACAGTACACGTTTCTACTGTGTGATGATCCAACCCAGATGCCTCAGAGCCCAGAGAAGTTGACGGCACTTCTAGACACTGTTAACATACGGCTTCTTTTAGGCACAGTACAGTTTTCACTGCCTATTGTGGATGTAACTAGGTATTGTGGAACTTGACAAAGTAGTCCTGAGCCCATGTGGTGATATCACTTATAAATAAATGACAATTCTTGATGCAGTGCTGCCTGAAGGATCGGAGAACACGGTAGTTCAGTTTAGGCCTGCGCCCTTGCCCTTTATGCACTGATATTCCTCCAGACATCTTCAATCTTTTATTGATGTTATGCACTGTTAATAGTGAGATATCCAAATGTCTTCCTATCTTTCTTTGAGGAACATTGTTTTTTTAAACATTTCAAAAATGTTCTCACGTATTTGTTGGCAAACTGGCAATCCTTGACCCATCTTGGCTCCTAAAGGACTAGATCTTTCCTAGATGCTGCTTTTGTACGAAATCATAATTACAATCACCTGTTGACATCACCTGTTTTAAATCACATCGTTATTTAACTAATTTATCTGATTACTAGCCCTAAATTACTCCTGTCCCAGCTTTTTTGGAAGTGTCGCAGGTCTGAATGACAGGAAAGGAAGTATATTTAGAAATGAAATGAAGTTGACCAGACAAAACATGAAATATTTTGTGTTCATATTGTCTGCACTGAAATACAAGTCAAAGAAAGTTTGGAAATCACTACTTTCCTTTTTTATTTGCGTTTTCCATAATGTCTTATTTGGGGTTGTACTATCATTCTGGCGTAATAATCAAGGCACTTTGCTGCTGTGCCATGGCTGCTGCAGGAACAATGATATAATGCAGAGCTGTTACCTGGTTACCTAGCTGTGGACTATTTTCATGTGCTGCATATTATCATTGCTCCTGCTGTAGCCATCAAGTTTGTTGATTATTATGCAGGAATGAGAGCCACATTGACGGTCTCAGTACACATTGTAACTAAATGTGTCAAGCTTTAAACAGGAAAATTATTGAAACTTTTTTTTTTTTTAAATGTTTGAGCGAGATGGTGACGGTCTAATCCAATTCAATAATTTATTCTAAGCTAAGATAAAAGTGCTCCCGACAGAGCTGGAAATCAGCTGAATGGAATTAAAATGGTCAAACTGTTTACTCTAAGGAAGTTGTAAAAGGAAGTTTCCAAAAAAAGTGGTGTTCTTTTAACATTGATGGAAAGCGCATTCAGAGGGTTTAATTGGTTCTGAATTCAGATCCGTGAAATTGATTTTAGTTACTTTGGAGGAACATATTAAAAGAATTTGAAGGGTAAAAAAATCATCATTGCAGCATCAGTGCTGTTAAAACTAAATAAAAAGCCATTAAATATACAATAAACATGATGGGTTGTTTCACTAAATTAAGGCAAAAATACAGAAAAATACAACTTTGTAACGCAGCTGTTGGGTTTGTCCATTTTAGACCCTATTGGGGTTGACAACCTACAGCATTTTTAGTTGTGTGTGGTCATTGTGCTCTTGTTCTTAAGGTAGCACTTTATTTTACAGTCCTGTTTTGCATGTACATTCTAAATACTTATCATAGTAATTACATGAACTGGATAATAACTAGGTACTATCCCAAAACCTTTAACCCATGTAGTTACTTTATATAACCCAGTTTATATATATAAGCACACATACTGTAAATTAAAGTTCATGTAGCTATTTTGCAGCTACACTTTTACAAATAAAGATTTCAAAGAGTTTTTTTCAGCAGTCATGCCACAGAAGAATCATTTTTGATACCTTTGCGTCAAAATGACATAAAAAACATGGCAAAAATGCAAATCAATTTGATGTCAAAAACTTGACGTCCATTGACATCCACAGATTGATGTCTTTTTGACCACTAAAATAATGAGTATTAAACTAGTATATATAATAGTGTTATGTTAGTATTATAATATAAGAAATGTTTTATTCAATTACAAGTTACAGATTTACACTAGATTTTGTATCTCTAAAATGAATAAAAACTACCTTGATGTCAAATTGACATCAAATTGACATCTAACATTAACAAAAAACACATAAAAATTGATTACAGGACAGCATAGATATTTACATTAGATGTCGCCTATGCTATTGTTGTCTATTAAAAGGTATGGGTCAATAGAGCCGCCATTTTAGTACAGGGTAGCGCTCCTTTGAAATGAATGTGGGACCAAGGTGCAGGGGAGGACTGGTCATCCGGAGCCATAGATATATAGACATATATACATGTACATACAGTTCATATTCAACATACAGTTGAAATCAGAATTATTTAACCCCCTTTGAATTTTTTTTCTTTTTTAAATATTTCCCAGATGATGTTTAACAGAGCAAGAAAATTTGCACAGTATTTCTGATAATATTTTTTCTTCTGGAGAAAGTCTTATTTGTTTTATTTTTGGCTAGAATAAAAACAGCTTTTAATTTTTTAAAAACCATTTTAAGGTCAATATTATTAGCCCCTTTAAGCTATTTTTTTCTTGATAGTCTACAGAACAAACCATCATAATACAATAACCTGCCTAATTACCCTAACCTGCCTAGTTAACCTAAATAATCTAGTTAAGCCTTTAAATGTCACTTTAAGCTGTATAGAAGTGTCTTGAAAAATATCTAGTAAAATATTATTTACTGTCATCATGGCAAAGATAAAAGAAATCAGTTATTAGAAATGAGTTATTAAAACTATTTTGTTTAGAAGTGTGTTGAACAAAATCTTCTCTCCATTAAACAGAAATTGGGGGAAAAAATAAACAGGGGGGCTAATAATTCAGGGGGTTTAATAATTCTAACTTCCACTCTATATCTATGACCGGGCGTTTTCCCGGTGGTCAGTATGCAAATATTGTTTTAAATTCCAAAAATTTTCATTTTACATTACTTTTCTACATCGATTGATCAATGACCGCACAGGCATTGCCAACAAAGAGCATGTGTTTGTGTGTATGGAAATGTATTATCTACCCTCCCTGTTAAATTTGATCTAATCCATGTCCTGAAACAATCCTGTCTCCTGCTTTCACTTCTAATTCTAAAAGAGGGAGCAATTTGTTTGTGAATAAATCTCCTTTATGAACAACTCGTGTGAACCATCGATATTCCTACATCTCAGTGTGCATATCCACCTTTCTGATCTAAATGGTATATAACATTTGTAATATTCAATAATTTAGGTTGGACAGTATGCACATTGAGGCGCAGGCACTGTTATGTTATCAGGCACCCTTATAAGTTCCTTCAAAAACTAGCCGTTACTTCACTTAGCCGACAATAATACAAGTTTCTGGCACCGCAGCGTCTTGTTGTCATATTTCATTTACATTATTTGCTGATTTTATTTAACAAAACTAGCATAAGCCTAGTATTTAGTGCGAGTTGGTGCTACTTTGCCTTATGGTCAGTGCAGTAATTGACTATTATCATCATTAACGTTACTTGTTTAGCACAAAAGTTTGTAACATAAAAATGTAAAACATGAAATCTTACCTATGAAATGTTCTGCCTTTATGCTTTGTTTTCTTTGTTTTCTCATTACTAAACCTGCATGCAGCACAAAAGTCCAGTATCTTTAGATTGGCTTTAGTTTTAACTAGTGCGGTTGAATGACTTTTGTCCTGGTAGCACTGTACAAATGTGGCAGCCGTTTTGACGCATACTCAGGGTCTGTATGCAATATTTAGTGTATATATCTATGACAGGACAGGACCAATGTTAGATGTCAATTTGATGTCATTTTAACATCAAGGTAGTCATTTGCCAAAATCGTTTTTGGATGTTGTTTTGACATCAAGATGGGGCATAGAATCTTTCAGGTTTAGGCAAAAGAATAATTTATTTTAATAATCATCTAAAAAAAACTTTTCAGTTTTTAAGAACATTTTGTGCAATGGAAAGCTTCTGTCGATATAAAAGGTTCTTATTGGAATCATTATGGATGACGCGGTGGCGCAGTAGTTAGTGCTGTCGCCTCACAGCAAGAAGGTCGCTGGTTCGAGCCTCGCCTGGGTCAGTTGGCGTTTCTGTGTAGAGTTTGCATGTTCTCCCCGCGTTCGCGTGGGTTTCCTTCGGGTGCTCTGATTTCCCCCACAGTCCAAAGACATGCAGTACAGGTGAATTGGGTAGGTTAAATTTTCCGTAGTGTATGAATGTGAATGAGTGTGTACGGATGTTTCCCAGAGATGGGTTGCAGCTGGAAGGGCATCCGCTGCGTAAAACATATGCTGGATAAGTTGGCGGTTCATTCCGCTGTGGCGACCCCAGATTAATAAAGGGACTAAGCCGAAAAGAAAATGAATGAATGGAATCATTATTGCTAATCCTCATGTACAGTTGACATCACAATCCTAGAAGTGACATTTAAAAAAAAAAAAAAAAAGAAGCAAATGTTCACACATTCATGATCATTATCACTCTCTCAGTCTTTGCAACTCATGCCTGAATTGCAATAAAAGAACAATTTAGCATTTGTCGTAATAAAAGAAGTGCTCTTAATTGTATTTTACGCTTGTATTTTACTCCAAAACCTCAAAGTATTACTTTAAAAAGCTGTGCTCACACACTCTGTAGTGTTATTGAAACAAAAGACCACTTTTAAAAAGGGAGCACACTTTTCAGTCCTTTCTTTCGAAAACACTGGCAGAACTCAGGTCGCCGTGAGCACCATAAGTTGGCACACTTAACCACTAAAGTGACGCTGACATTAGTTTTTCAGCTTTCTTAAAAATAACTTTAATGTTTAACAGAAAAACAAAATGATGAAAAGACTTTAGTTTAGGTCACAATCCACGGTGTTAAGAAACCATTAACGAAAAATGATGTCTGCAAAACGGTTGCAAACAATTTATTTGTGGTGAATTTAAACAAACAAATTATATTTGGTCATTTTCAACTTAATTTGTTTGTTTAAATTGAGCCCAAATACATTTTTTACAACTACTTAAGGTAAAAAAAAAAAATTTTAAATCCAAGGAATCATCTTTGAATATTTTTTTCAGTGTACTATCTTAATGAACTACTAATTAGCTGTTTATTAATAGTTGGTAAGGAAGTGATTAATTGAATACTTAAAAAAAGAGAGTAAACACACTGCCTTATAATTATTAAGTAAACAAACTTTGTGCATAATTATGCAACTTAAGTCAACTTAAGTTAAGTAAAATCAGCTTGTTGCTTTTAACCCCTTCTGAATAATGTAAAAGTTTGTTTTTACAGTTCTTGAGGTTCCTATAAATGAGACCAAATTATAATAATAAAAATTCTGCACCCTTTAAGTACATATATTTTTGTCCATTTCAATGGACATCAGGTCAGAACAGTTGAACTTCCCGAACATTATACCTATATAAAATATAAAAAACATACATGATTGCTGCTTTAATCTTGAAATTTATTTTCAAAATCACAAACATTAAGATTGTAACATTTTTACTTTCATTTTGAGGTTTTTGTTGTATAGATTACACCTTGTTATATACAAAACATTATCTTCATCTTCCTCATCACTCCACATAATGTCCACATCAGAGATATTTCCATCTGAAGCACAAGAACTTCAAGATCTGTATGTTCTGCATATGAAATCTTTCAGCAATGAATTAGTACATCGATAAAGTTTTTTAAAATAAAAAAGTTCAATCAGCATTACTGGAGATTTAATTTCAGTAACATATCTTGAACCCATTGTCCATCCTAATGGACAGACATATTTGAAAACAATCCTGATCTAAAATTTGCAATGTTACAAAAGATTTTCAACTTTAATTAGTAAGTGCAATCCCTCTTTATTGCATAGTCTATGAAATATTGGCAAACATATCAATAAATCTAATTAAAAATATTGTAAATGTGTCTTACATCTGTGTCTGAAGTGTAGAGATGCCATGCTGCTTTTCAGCATAGTAGATTTTTTTCAAATTACAACATGCCGAGCCTTACCACCATTTGATTAGATGACAATCGCCCACTCTCATGGACATGTGATGCCTATTGTAATAGACACAGGGTCCGAAAGGGGTTTAAGACAATGGGTTTACTCACTATTTTAAAGTAAAGTAACTAATCACTTTTTACAGTGAAGTTGGGTTTATGTTTTGGGTATAATTAGGGATGCAGAATAAGATCATACTTAATAACTACTAATGAACAGTTAATATCTTAATAATGCACAAAAAAAATAAGTTTGCTGTTTGTTCAAACTACTTGATAAATGAGCTGAAACAACACAATTCTTGAGGTTTTTTGGGGAAACGTAATTGTTTTATGTTCAACCAACTTAAATTTGTAATAACTAATAAGCTAACTTAATTCCTTCATGTTGTCCCAACACAAATTGATTGTGTGGAGCCACCTTTTTTTTTTTTTACAGTGTAGGCAGGTAATAAGCCAGTAGTTAATAGCATGAATTGTGACTAAACCTAAAGTGTTACCAAAAATTTTAAATGACTGAAGTTTAGTTGAGTTTGGGTCGAGTTATCCCTTTAAATGTGTTCTTGAGTGAGGTCTAGTGTATTTTTCAGTGAAGTGAAAGCGCTGTGGATGTTGGATGAGCTCATGCTGAGACAGACAGGGACAGATGAGGCCGCTGGATCTCACAGCTGGGAATCCAGTCAGAGTCTATCAGTGAACTCAGACCCTCCTGACCTGAACATAACCCCACTGATGCTAATTCTTATTTATTGCCTATTAAAGAGCAATGCTTCATCCTCTCACGCCGAGCTGTGATTTAGCACTGCTCAAGTCCAGTGTCTCACAGCGCTCTAGGGCTCCGTCATGTACATGCCACTTTAAAGGGGCAGTTCAACTAAAAAAAGACGATTCTTTCATCATTTATTCATCCTCCGTTGCTACAAACCTGTTGAACACAATAAGAAGATATTTTGAAGAATGTTGGTCTTCTATGGTATTTTCCTATCCTATATGGATGTCTTCTTTTGTGTCAAAAAAAGGTTTGGAGCCAGGGTGAGTAAATGGTGAGTACATTTTTCATTTTTGAGTGAACTATCCAGGGATGCGTTTCCCAAAACCATCGTTAGCCAACTAAGGTCGCAAGTTCCGTTGTTACAAAGAGAGTTTGTTGATTTGCCGTTTCCCAAATCCATCGCTCCAACGAACATTCGTAAACTGCGTCGCAAATTTGAGCACTTGAAACGACATCTCTGGAGCTGTAGTTAGAACCATAGTTCCTGGCTGTGTTCTTTTCCCACTTATCCCCCCTATGCCCTATTCATTTAGAACATTCTAACATTCAAAGTTGGAAATATTAAAAATAAAAAAGCATCAAGGTCATCTCTCTTAGGTGTAATTTGCTTTCAAAATATTTTTACAGTTTTAGCGATCTTCATGTTTACAATTGCGCTCCCTTCGCAGTGCACTTTGAAAACTTTGATGTCATTTTGAACACAGCCTCATGACATTTAGAAGCGAAATTTATGTTACGTCTCCAAAGCTTGTGAAAACAAAAAACATAACATACGTTAATTCTTTTCATTTATAGTGGGTTATTTATGAAGTATCTGTACTGTATACGACATGGGCCTGCTGGTTAGAGCATATCTGCAGTGGTTTGCATGTGATAAAATTGTAAAAGCAGACTTTTCAAAAATAAATAAACAATATCCTACTTAATCATCATCATAATCATCATCATCATTAATATTATTATTAAAATAGGATTTTTTTTCATTTTCTAATAAATAATAAATATTAAATTTAATTTCTTAATAAATAGCCTCATTATTTATTTATTTATTTATATGATTTATACATGATATTAGAATACATGTTAGCTTTTGTAAGTGATTTTTTGTTTTAGAATAGAATATGTAATGTTCTCAATAATATTTGTAAAGCAAACATTGGCCCTATATGTGCTATTTACATATATTTCAATTAATATGGAAAGCGAGTGCATGTTTTTACCAAAACTAATATTGGATTTTATTTTAAATGCGTGTGCGTGTAAAACAATATAATTTGCACAAAGAAATGATGGGGTTCTTCTCTTAAGAAGTTGTTACTCCACCCCGTTTTATGGGCGTTTTACGTTATAACTAACGTGGTTCAAGCGATGGATCTGCGACAGAGAAACTAAGATTTATGGAAAACACTCGTCGCTACATCGTTCTTTTCCCAAACTATGCATCGTACTATGATAGTTCAGCTGCGAGTTACGTCGAGTTACATTGCTGTGTGGAGTTTGCATGTTCTCCCCATGTTCGTGTGGGTTTTCTCTGGGTGCTCCGTTTTCCCCCACAGTCCAAAGACATGCGCTATAGGTGAATTGAATAAACTGGCCATAGTGTGTGTGTGTGTGTGTGTGTGTGTGTGTGTGTGTGTGTGTGTGTGTGTGTGTGTGTGTGTGTGTGTGTGTGTGTGTGTGTGTGTGTGTGTGTGTGTGTGTGTGTGTGTGTGTGTGTGTGTGTGTGTGTGTGTGTGTGTGTGTGAATGCGAGGGTGTATAGGTGTTTCCCAGTACTGGGTTGAGACTGGAAGGGCATCTGCTACTTAAAACATACGCCAGAATAGTCAGCGGTTCAATCCGCTGTGGTGACCCCTGATAAATAAGGGACTAAGCCGAAGAAAAATGAATGAATGTATGAACTGTCCATTTAAGAGCAGATAAATTCCATTAAAAATAACATTTTCTAACACATTTTTATTGTCACCCAGGCAAAAATCACTACATATATTTAATATTTAGGTTTAGGGTTTAAATTATTATTAATTATTTAAGCATATTTAAATATGCATAAATTACATCAAAACTATATAAATATACTATATATTATATAAAATATACACATAATAATTAAATATTAATGTAATCCAGCAGCCAAAAATAGAAAGGTAAGGATAAAGATTAGATTTTTTCTTTTTTTTTTAAATCATTAAAGTTTTTAGTAAAGATCAAAGAGATTTTCTCTCTAAATTTGAAAAAAAAACATTGCACTTAATACTGGTTTTGTGGTCCAGGGTCACATAGAGTGCTCAGCATATATGAGTACGCAAATCAATCTTTTATATTAATATTTTCTATAAGGTGCTATACTATATTATTTTTGTGCATATACATTAGATTAGTCAGTACTGAGCCAAATCTGGAGCTAATCTAACAAAGCAACGGGTACGTTATTAATAAATGATGATAACGGCCCAAAAAAAAGTACGTCCAAATGTACAGTTGAAGTCAAAATTATCAGCTCTCCTGTGAATTTCTTTTCCAAATATTACCCAAAGGATGTTTAACAGAGGAAGGGATTTTTCACAGTATTTCCTATAATATTTTTTTCTTCTGCAGAAAGTCTTATTTGTTTTATTTTGGCTAGAATAAAAGCAGTTTTTAAATGTTTTAAAGCATTTAAAGTCAATATTATTAGCCCCCTTAATAATATATTTGGTCCCACTTTATATTAAGTGTCGCTTATACCTGTGAACTTACATGGTAATTAGATGTGTAAGTACTATGTAACTACAGTGTATGTACACACGTTTACATAGTATTTACTTTTGTATTACTGGTGTAACTACACTCATGTAACAACCCACTGAATAGTATGTGTAAGTACAAATGTGTAACAGGACATTGGTAACAACAGTAGGAAAGTACACATCTGTAACAAGAATTATGTAAGTGCATTGTGTAACAACAATATGTACTTGGAGATGTTTTCTCACTTCCACACCTGTTTGCAGATCATGTACTTGTGAACACTGTATGGCAGGACTAATGCTGCATTAGAAGGTTTCACCTTGTGATACCAGTGTACTTACATGGTAACTCCACAGGAACGGTCCACTTAATATAAAGTGTTAAATGGTCACAAATTACTGTGTAACTTGTAGAAATATTTTCTATGCAACACTTTAATAACAGTGTAGTTACATGGTAACTCCACAGGAACAGTCCACAATATAAAGTTTAAAATAAAATTCATTTTCGTTTCGGCCTAGTCCCTTTATTAATCTGGGGTCGCCACAGCGGAATGAACCGCCAACTTATCCAGCATATGTTTTACACAGTGAATGCCCGTCCAGCTGCAACCCATTTAAGCCGAAAAGAAAATGAATGAATGTATGAACAGTAATTTGTGACCATTTTACACTTTATATTGAGTGGATCCTGTGGATTTACCATGCAAGTACACTGGTATCACAAGGTGAAACCTTCTAATGCAGCATTAGTTCTGCCATACAGTGTTCACAAGTACATGATCTGCAAACAGGTGTGGAAGTGGGAAAACATCTGCAAGTACATATTGTTGTTACACAATGCACTTGCATAATTCTTGTTACAGATGTGCACTTTCCTAGTGTTGTTACCAATGTCCTGTTACACATTTGTACTTACACATACTATTCAGTTGGTTGTTACATGAGTGTAGTTACACCAGTATACACAAGTAAATACTCTGTACCAGTGTGTACATACACTGTAGTTACATAGTACTTACACATCTAAATACCATGTAAGTTCAAAGGTATAAGCGACACAATATAAAGTGGGACCGCCTAATTACCCTAACTTGACTAATTAACCTAATTAACCGAGTTAAGCCTTTAAATCCACTTTAAGCTGAATACTAGTATCTTGAAAAATATCTAGTCAAATATTATTTACTGTCATCATGGCAAAGATAAAATAAATCAGTTATTAGAAATGAGTTATTAAAACTATTATGTTTAGAAATGTGTTGAACAAAATCTTCTTTCAAGTAAACAGATATTAGGGGAAAAGGGATAATAATTCAGGAGGGCTAATAATTCTGAATTCAACTGTATATTAGAGAAAAATATTAAATGCAAATTTTAAAAAGGAACAATCAAAAGAAACAAAAATATATATAAAATGTAGTTGAAATTTTGTAGTTTGTAATTTTTTTTCCACTATTTCACTTGAATTTAATTGTATTACCTTTTGATTTCTAAAAATGTTCGATGTCTAAAATAATATTTTAATAAATATATCTGTATAATAAATCAGTTTTGTTTAAATGCGCCAAATATATGACCTATATTATTCACTGAGAAATGAAAAAAAATATTCATTTTCAAAATGGGTGTACTGATAAAGAATTATTTAAATTCTTAATGTAACCATGCTAAAAGTGCAATTAACATATATTCATATACTGTTTATAAACTGAATTCATTTAAAATGCATATTAATATAAATAAATATAAAGTTGAAGTCAAAATTTTACCCCTCCTGTGAACTTTTTTCCAGATATTTCACAGAGCAAGGAATTTTTCACAGTATTTCCTATAATATTTTTTCTTCTGGAGAAAGTCTTATTTCAGCTACAATAAAAGCAGTTTTAAAAAATTTTCAAACCATTTTAAGGTCAATTTTATTAGCCCTCTTAAGCTATTTTTTTTTTGATTGTCTACCGAACAAACCAACATTATACACTGTAAAACCCAAAAACCATATGAGGAATCCGATTGCAACAAACCATTTAAGTTCAAAAACTAATCCTAGTGAGTACTGTGAACTTAATCCATTTAAGTAAATGAAGCAATTTGAGCACAATAAAACCCAATAAATGAAGAGAACTGTAAAACCTAACAAGTTAAGGCAACTCTATTTGAGGAAACCGATTGCTACAAACCATTTGAGTAAAAAAAAAAAAAAACCTATGAGTACTGTGAACTTACTCCATTTAAGTTGAAGGTATTTAATTAACGCATTACCTTCAACTCTGAGTTCAAAACTCTTTTCAAATGCGTAGAATTAAACTACACTCATTTCATTTGATAAATTTGACTGTCGGGTTTTACAGTCTACAATGATTTGCCTAATGACCCTAACTTGCCTAGTTAAGCCTTTAAATGTCACTTTAAGCTGAATACTGGTATCTTGAAAAATATCTAGTAAAATATTATGTCCTGTCATTATGGCAAAGATAAAAGAAATCAGTTTAGTTATTAAAATATTATGTTTAGAAATGTGTTGAAAAAAAATCATCATTCCCTTTAACAGAAATTTGGGGGGGAAATATACAGGGGGGCTAATAATTCAGGAGGGCTAATAATTCTGACTTCATCTGTATATATTAAAGAAATCAAGTCAAATATACTTTATATGACACATCATTGGAAATTTTACTTCTTTGTCTTTCTCCCTAAAATACAGACCCTTCTATGCATCTGTGATCCCAGCATCCCAGTTAAGTTTTCAAAGAGAAGTAGTTGTAAGAGTGTGATGAATGGAGGAGGGCCCCGGTATGAAAAGAGTGTGGTTTACAGCACTTGGCACAGGGCCGTCTGAGGAGCTACCTGCTAAGTGGCGTCATTAAGCTGGAGTCAACGTGTCTACAGGAGCTGCATTGTGCACCTCGGCCCTTGTTTCCTGCCAGACCTGGAGATGTGAATTGTCCCGGGGCCCTGCAGGTTGAACCGGAGCTGGGGGACAAGAAGGACACAAAGAAACGAGAGAGAGGTGACGCTTGTAGTCTAGTCATCCAGTCTGTCCTCCTCCCTCTTATCTTGTTTTTGTGACCTGCAGTAGGTCTAGACACTGGGTGGAAAGCAAAGATTTGGATTTTCACATTCTTCAAATACAGAGAAATGTCCTAATGTCCCAGTTACAATTTTTAAAGATAAATATCAGTAATTGTGTGATGAATGAAGGCACGTCTCTTTATCCAAACAGTACGATACTGTATTTAATGTTTAATGTCTCTTCTGATCAACATTTATTTTATCCAACGTACAGCACACTAAACTAGAAATATTCCAACATAGACTCATTCTGAAAACGTACCTCTATATGCATTTCTGGAGATCGCAAATTATGTAGCCAGAATTACGTATGGCTGCATTTCCTCTTTAAAATGAACGTGCTGACGGCAGTTTTTTCGCGCTTACCAGCTGATCCGCTTACCTCAGTGTGGAGGCTTTTCTGCTGTTATCAGTTTGCTCTGTGGCTCGCATCGTACGTCGGTAGACTTGAGACGCAGAGATGGGTTGACCACGATGACGGTGTTCGAGAAAGCAGGTAAGACAAAACAAAAGGCAAAAAAATTTATTAAATTAAATAACAGGGTGAAAATGTGAGGTAATATCGGTCGGTTGGTCAGTTTGAGAAATTTGAGATCTGAAAAAGCATCCACAGCGGCCTCTGGTGGATTCGTGAAAACAAAAACTGCAAAAAAAACATACCCCCTGGATGTATTTGGCGCTCTCCAAAAATGTATATAGCGGTACGTTTTCAGAATGAGCCTGGGTTAAAATATATTGAATTCACTGTAAAAAATGCTGGGTTCCACACAATTGATTTGTGTTGGGGCAACATGAAGGAATTAAGTTAACTTACTAGTTTTTATAAATTTAAGTGGATTGAACATAAAACAATTAAGTTGTCCTTCCAAAGAATTTAAGAATTGTGTAGTTTAAGCTCAGTTTAAATAAGTAGTTTGAACAAACGACAAATGTAATTTTTTTTGTGTATTTTAACTATTTTAAGTAATGTTGTTTTATTTGAGTATATTTTTAAAATTTAATTCATTCTTGTGTTTTCAAAGCTGAATTTTTCAACATAGGCTCATTCTTAAAATGTATCCCTATATACACTGAAAAACAGATTCAAAGAGGATTCCTTGGATTTACTAAATCTTTTTAAGTGGTTGTAAACAATTTATTTGGGCTGAATTTAAACAAACAAATTAAGTTGAACATTACTAAATTTCATTTGTTTAAATTTAACCCATATAAATTGTTTGCAACAATTTTGCAGAAATCATTTTTTTCAGTGTACCAGTAGTAGGAAACCAATGGCTCACGAGCCACAGCTCTCCAGCTATCCTTCAATCATATTTTACAGTTAAAAATTATATTCGTCACTAGAAATCAGTTTCCTATTGAAAATACCATTCCCTCCTTATTGCAATTTCTTACTGCAAAATGAGTAAAAACTCAGTTTACAATAAAACGTGTTGTTTTGAACAATGTGTGTGTAAGGCGCTGTGAATAAACTTAAATCGCGACAACAATAAAGGGCAAACAACTTACATTTCTATGGTAACGTCACACACGTAAATTCAAACATTCATGAGTAGTGATGGAGAAAAGAAAAAAATTGAGGAACATCGAAAGTTTCAAAATGAGTGGACAGAAACATTAGAATTTATAAGATTTATGCAAAAAAAGGTTTTTCTTACTTGTAGATATTTGGACTAAACTAGAGAAAAATTCCATTTTAAAGCGAAAACACGATTATTTCACTTAGCCCACTGACAGATCATTTTGGCTGTTTTAATTTTGACTTATTTCTTCTGAAGGTGAGAATGTTTTGATATTTGGACTGGAAACGCAACAAAGCAAAGAAAGAAAAGCATTTTTTGTTTTTTGCATTGTGATTATTCAATCTCGGTATCTAAATACTGTTAGACTGCCCAGAAAACCGTCAAATAGTGCCATTCAAACTATCTTGTAAAACTTATTTTATTGCAGAAAAATAAAATATCGAAATATCAGATTTTTCCAATGTCTTGCAGTTCTAATTCTTACATGCTGTATTATTAATATTATTAGGACTTTATTTTTACCCATTGACTGCCATGACTATGAAAATCAATGGGTTCCAGCAACCAGCATTTTTCAAAATATCTTCTTTTGTATTCAATAACTCAAACAGGTTTTGAACAAGGGTGAGTAAATGATGACAGAATTGACACTTTTGGGTGAACTATTCTACTAACTTTTTGTGAAAATATGGGTGAATTAATGTTTGATTATTAAGAAAATTAAACGACATTCTAATGAATGCAAGTAACACATTGCCAATTTTCAAATAGTACATTTTTGTTCCTAAAGGGTGCATAATGTTATGGAGTAATAAAAGTACTTACATTATCTACACTAGGTACTAAAATGTACATTTATTGTACAATTTTGGACCCTTTTAGGTACAAAAATTTACTTTTTTTAAAAACCAACACCACAGTGGCAGTTTTTGTACCAGTATTTCTGAGAGTGCATCATCCTACCATAGTATTTACTGTGAACCCATTGGTGCAAACTTCTCATTCTCATTATTTTCCTTTGTCAGCTAATGAATCGAACTCAGTCTCGCATATTTACAAAAGATTGTAAGATATCTAAATGCCACTTTAGAAACATCACTTCTATCTCTTCATTAGCTGTGTTTCCATCCACCTATTTTTATGCGCATTTTCAAAATATATATGAAAAATGTGTAAAGGAAAATGCAAAGATGAGCATACATTGTGAAACTTTTTATCCGATAAGAAAAAAATGTGCATAAAATATAATGGAAACACATTCTCTCAATAAATTACAGCATGCGCATTAAAAAAATGTCATGTCATTTTGTTTTAACAGATCATCTGATGGAACGCATTAATGGACAAACCGGCAGACCGTCCACATTGTAAAACATCTGAAATTGTTGTTTTCAGGGTTTCTGCAGGTTTTTTCAAATCAAATTTGAGACCCATTTAAGACCATTATGAATGAAATTTTAGACTTATACAGGGCTAAACACTAAGGATTTTTTTCTAATGGTCCAGTTACTTCTGTTAAAACTTTTTGTATTATTGGAAGATCATGTAAGAGATGTGTTGCTTTAGTTTTTTTTCCCTGATTCAGGAATTTAATTTGGAGAATTTGCTGGTAAAATGTCTAATAGCTGTTGTGATTTGTATCTCTTTGTAATGAAAAACTTTCATATATATATTCATATATATATATATATATATATATATATATTAAAAAAAGTTTTGAGATGGATTATAGATGATTGGGTGTCAGCCTGATATGGTAGCTTCACTTGGACATAGGGAAATTAAGACCTGTTTAAAATTACAACACAATATTTCAGTCAATTTAAGACTTTTTAAGGCCTGATGTTTTTGAAATTTCAAGACATTTAAAGACCCAGCGGACACCCTGGTTTTGGTCATTCTAAAACCCCTCAGCCAAAGACTATCATCAAAGTGGATTTGTATTATTACCTCCAGAGCTTTCTCAAAGAACAGTCTCGCACCTCTAAAAGTCACTGTACGTTCATAGCATTTCGAGTTTGTTTTCTGAGATACAGACAATTTATAACATAAGAAAAAGACAGCCCAGGCTCACTCTGAAAACATACCTCTATATACATTTCTGGAGAGCGCCAAATACGTCCCAGGAGCTATGTTTTTTTGCAGTTTTTGTTTTTGCGAATCCACCAGAGGCCGCTGTGTACGCTTTTTGAGATCTCAAATTTCTCTTGCGAGTGCCATTCGCACCTGCAGTTCTTGCGTAAATCCACCAGAGACCGCTGTCAACTGACTGACTGCCTGAATGACTGACTGACCGATCGAGTGACCCACCCTCCTCCTTCCCTAAACCCAACCAATAGTGTTTTCAAATACAATCCAGAAAAAGAAAAGCCTTTGTCTGATTTTTACCACATTTTCAGATTTTACCACATTCTCACCCTGTTATTTACTTGTTTATTTTATTTTTAGGTTCTGTTTTTGTCTTACCCGCTTTCTGGAACCGTTCTTCGCCGAACTCGAACCCTGTCATCGTGGTCAACTCCTCTCTGCATCTCAAGTCCACCACTGTACAAACTGGTAACAGCAGGAAAGCCGTCCATAAGGAGGTAAGCGGTCAGCTGGTAACATACATACTTCTGGCTACTTAATTCATGATCTCCAGAAACTAATATAGGGGTACGTTTTCAGAATGAGCCTGTGTTTGTAAAAGATCCACATAGAAGTTTTCTATCACAGCAAAAAAATGTTGTAAGTTTATCAGGAAGTGACGATTTTGTTCTCTTTGACTCATTGAATGGGAACAGTGCATTATTCCCAAACCTTTTATGCAATATTGAAGTTTATTTCGCATCTTTGGATGTAAACATAGCAATTGTGTTGTAATTTTAAATTTGTACATGCCATTAAAGATTTCAAAAATGAGCCATTGTGCTATGTATGTCATGGAGCAGGTTTCATGGAAAGCTCCAGAAAGTCGAGGGCCACTTTTCAAGTCCCCTGTCTACAGTAGCTAAGCTGCAAAGCCACATTTCACACTTTCCGTTAGGGATGTATAATGTGGCATGACGCCTCACCTGCTTGTGAAAAGCGGAGACACATTATCACGTTTCTTTGAACTGAAGCCTCCTCCTCCTCCGGTGAGTTCGTTTGCATTTTATGCCTGCGTCAAAGCAGTCTGATCTGCACTGCTGTCGTAATGAACGTAGTGTGAGTCGTCGTCCTCAGATCTTCAGGAGCCTCTGGGACTATTTAGATGGTGCAATCAAAGACGTTCGCCCTCCATAAAGTGTCTTTCATACTCAGCTTTATAGGCCCTGATTTGTCAGAACGAGGAGTGAAAGGAGACGTGGTCAGAGGTTAAATACAGTGCACCAAAGAGAAATCCTGTGGCACAGATTTCAGACAGCTCACATATGTGTGTGATTGCATTGAAACCACAGCCCATACTTTGGTTCTGCTGTATTGTTAACTGGCGCTGAACTGCCACCTCTGAATAACATTGGGTCGTGGAGCAAAAAACTTTTGGTTTCCATATGAAATCTCACCTAAGCTTACTTTCTGATAATCATGCCCCCGGTTTCACAAACAAGGTTTAAGGCTAGTCTTGGATTAAATTGCATGTTTGAGCTGTCTCAACTGAAAATAACTTGCAGTGAGATGTCTTAAAATATGGCAGTGTCATTTTTTGTCTCCAGGTGCACACCAGTAATGTATTTTTCTAAGGCCGTTTTTATAAATGTGGCTTAAATAGCCTAATTTAACTAAGGTCTATTCCTGGCTTAAGCTAAGCCTGGTTTGTGAAACTGGGCCATGGTGTTTAAGTAGTGTTTATGCTTGACATAGGTTTGGGATGTACCTTCAAACACTGGAACCAGGTTTCAGTACAATCCAAAATTTTACCCTGGAGCACAAAACCAGTCTTAAGTCTCAATTTTATAAGGCAAGTTTCAGACACTGTACCATTTTTCTCAGAAACCATATTTGTAAGGGTGCTGTGGCAGCTTAAAGACGCCTCTCATATGGAGTATAAAGTTATAAGCATTGCTCAGGTGAGATTTTTACACAGACTTCAACAGAGTGTAAAACTCTTGATGGCTTTGTGGGTTTTGTTCATTTAAACTGAGCTTTATTTTGGATTTTATTTTGGATTCAAGTCAGGTGATTGGCTGGGCCATTCTACAGCTTGATTTTCTTTCTCTGAAAGCATTTGTGAGTTTCCTTGGCTGTGTTTTGGATTATTGTCTTGCTGAAATGTCCACCCTGGTTTTTATCTTCATCATCCTGCTAATGTAGATGTTGGACTGAAGCAGCTAATATTCATTTACATTGACGAAGGGCAGAGGGTTGCTGAATAATACTGAGAGATTTCAGCTGCTGTCTGGGCTTTCACTGCCTTTCTACACCTTCCTTTCTTCATGTGTTCATTACTTTTTCCCTGCGTCATTTCATTTTATTACACATAACTTTATTTGTAAACTAATTAGATGTTTTCTTTTCATCTATGAATTCCTTTCTTTGGTTGTTCAAGTTAATAGCACCTTTAGAAATATGTTTTTTGAGAAAAATAGTGACGTGTTCAATACTTAATTCCCCTCTGTATATTCTTAGAATAAATTACTTTCCATTGATGTGTGGTTTATGATACAAATAATTGAAATCCTACTAAATAATTAGCCTACCCAATTTACCTGTACCGCATGTCTTTGGACTGTGGGGGTAACCGGAGCACCCGGAGGAAACCCACGCGAACACAGGGAGAACATGCAAACTCAGAAACGCCAACTGACCCAGCCGAGGCTCGAACCAGCGAACTTCTTGTTGTGAGGCGACAGCAATACCTACTGTGCCACCGCGTCACCATCTGAGGGTTCAATAAAATCTAAATATTTAAATAAAAGTCTCTACAACCTACAGATTGTCTTGGCCAATCACTTTAAGAGCAGCAGTTTGCTTTGTTAAACTATTACTATTACTATACTGTAACAATCCAGAAAAACACTCTAGATCAATGGTCTCTAACTTAATTCCTGGAGGGCCACAGCTCTGCGTAGTTTAGCTCCAACCATCTCCAACTCACACCTGCTTAAAAGTCTCTAGTGGCCCATTTCCACTGAGTGGTACAGTACGGTATGGTACGGGTCACCTTTATCAGGCTTGCCTTTCCACTGCTGCAACGGTAACAATGGTTTTGGTGGGCATGGCGTATGACAGAAAGTTTCATTCTGTATTCAGTATTCAGACTGTATTCAGTCGTTTGTGTCGAAGATCTTGTCCTTTCCATAGGTGAGAGTAGGAGCGTAGATTGACCAATAAATCGAGAGCTTTGCCTTTCAGCTCAGCTCCTTCTTTACCGCGAAAGACCGGTACATAGACTACATTACTACTGCTGCTGCACCAATCCGCCTGTCAATCTCACGTTCCAGCCTTCCCTCACTTGTGAACAAAACCCCATGATACGTAAACTCCTCCACTTGGGGAAGTAAGAAGGAGGAAAGTCTGCAATTATATAAAATAAATAAATAAATGCAACATATATGAACACGGCAACCCAGTGGCGCAGTAGGTAGTGCTGTTGCCTCACAGCAAGAACGTCGCTGGGTCGTAGGTTCGAACCTCGGCTGGGCTGGGTCAGTTGGCGTTTCTGTGTGGAGTTTGCATGTTCTCCCTGGGTTCGCGTGGGTTTCCTCCGGGTGCTCCGGTTTCCCCCACAGTCCAAAGACATGCAGTACAGGTGAATTGGGTAAGCTAAATTGTCCATAGTGTATGAGTGTGAATGTGTGTGTGGAAGTTCCCAGAGATGGGTTGCGGCTGGAAGGGCATCCGCTGTGTAAAATCGTGCTGGATAAGTTGGCGGTTCATTCCACTGTGGCGACCCCGCAAGGGACAAAGCCGACAAGAAAATGAATGAATGAATATATGAACACATACAGCCCCTTACAGTCTCCGATACAGTACCAATTACAGAGAAACTACACACAGCATACATTTAGTCCTTATTTGGGTTCAAAAACAACACGCAACATATAGCCTACAGTCAGAGCAAACCTCTCATCTGTTACTTTAATCTTCACCAGCACATGTAACCACTTGTTAGAAAGTAATTCCATCATTCCGAGTTCATAATTGTCTAAAAGGTGATGCTAATAGTTAAACATGGCAGTTTGTTCATGTTTACTGAAAAAATCATTTGCTCATTCATTTTTCAGGCTTTTTCCTTTGTTTTTTTCGCGTTTGTTTCTGACAGGATCGGATGTCAGAAGCACTTCAATAATCACGCGCACGTTGTTATCATCAGCTCAAAAAGTTTGTAATTTCAAATATAGACACGCACGCGAGCGCAAGCAAAAAAAGAAAGCAAAACCGTTCGCGCTTTAGACGGCCTTGTAAACAACTACAGGGTAGATTCAGGGTAGAATCTGCTCTTCTTCTTGGCTTTGTGGCTGTTCATCAAGACGACAACAGGGTTTGTTTGAGCTCGGGTTAACCATGGCTCATTATTATATGTATATATTATTACGGTGTAATGTCTCGGCTGTGTATTTAAAACATGCCGCTTCCTTTGTTTTCATTCTGGCTTGTGCACGAGTGAGTGATGTATCTCTGTAAGCCAATAGCGTTCAGCTGTGCATCTAGCTCTGCCTTTTGCCGTGCTGGGTACCCTTTGCAAAGGGTACCCAAAAAGTGGTATGATACAGTTCGCTTTTAGGTACCTTTTGACAGTGGAAACGGGCATAAAAGTGTATCGTAACGTACCACTCAGTGGAAATGGGCCATAGTAGTCTTGATCACCTTTATTAGTTGGATCAGCTGAGTTTGATTAGGCTTGGAGCAAAACTGTGCAGAGCTGCGGCCCTCCAGGAATCGAGTTTGAGACCTATGCTCTAGATAAACTTGTGTCTCAATAGCCGAATATTTTAATAATCCAACAGTCATTTCTTCTATTGTCTCAGCGGATGTTTAATGATTCTCTCAGGCTGGCACACGTCTGTCCTACATCAGTTTGAGATGCTTTACAAACACATTGCTTCAGTACCTCCATTAGCTTCTTCTCTTGACGTGTATTCCTCTTTTCCCTGTGTGCGTTTATCATCCATTTTCACTTTTGTTGAGGCCATGCATCAAATGATCAATCATAGCCGAGTGTTTTCCTTAGCATCAGCCATCTTTCATTGTCACCATCAAAGGACTGTCTAGTCTCCTTTGTGGGAGTGAGAAAGAAAGAGATGGGGGTTAAAGGACAGGAGCGCTGATTCTCATCCTTACACGACACCCAGAGAAGCCGAGGTGTACCACCGGCAGCAGACGAAGCTTGCTTTTCCACCGGCCTGCCCTCCGGTTCACCTTGAGCTGTTGCCGAGACCTCCATCCCTCTCCATCTGTCACCAGCCGAGAAGTTCTGTTTTACTGCGGCTGGAACCGCCAACAGCAGATCTGAGTTCAGCCAAGATTCAGCAGGAATGTGTTTTAACCACACACACTGCATGTGACCCTCTCACACTTATGAGCTTTTATTTATAGACTAGTCAATCAGAGAAAGAGAGTTCAGGGGTTTATAACACTCAAGATGAGGGCTGGAATGGACTGGCTCTGTGGTAGATCAGCTATCATACCATTACCGCCCGCCTCTGGAGCTCCACAAATGACATAAATATGGCCATTTAGAAGATCTGTTTCAATCTTTAGAGTAAATTGTTCCAGGAGTACTTTCTGTTGTTCATTAGGGCTGAACAACCTGTTAAAACATCTAATTGTTACCTTTCTGATAAAAATCACAACTGGAATTTAAAATATTAAAGGTGCTGTATGTAAGCGTTTGACTCTTCTAAAGCATAAAAATACTATAATATGTTAGCGGATATTTTAGAAACATGCTAAGTGAACATTGTTTATCTGAAAAACAATGCTAAAGTTCTGCTTTGAAAATGTGCTTTCCGTGTTAGATCGTCTGTCTTTGTTTTGGTCCCTTTAACCCAGCCAATGCTAGTTTAGCCAATTATATTTCAGCACCTTGGTTTACCTTATTGGAAAACAGCGTATTTCATTCATTCAGACATGAAGGCTCTCAAAATATGCATCCACAGCCAAAATGTGACCTCCGGTGGACAGTAACAGCCTCTGAAATGAGGCAATGGCAAATGTAAACATTAGGTGAGCAGGTTACATTGTAACAGCGTGTCCTAACAGCACGCTACGTGATGAGATTTGCAGTGATAAGCAATTTGGCTGTTTGCACCAGACGAAACATGACAGAAATTTAAATACAGCCATTCAGAAGCACAGAATAGTGCACTTACTGCACTCCAATGAAATGGTAAGGTTTACAGTCTAATTAATACATATTAAACCTCTTTACATTATTAAATGTAGATGCTGAATCACTGAAATGTGTTGGTTTGCACTGAGTCACAGTTCTAAAGTTCAATTTCAAATGGTTTATTTTCAAGAGTTCACACTTAGATAATGCTCGACTATAATAGCAGGTTTGGCATGCTGTCCCGGGAGAGAAACCTGAGCTCGGAGATAGATGAGCCCAAGGTTCCCGCCTGGTCAATGAGCATTAGGAGGGATAACAGATCAGGTATTTCTTGAGAGCCACCCAGTTCGTTTATTACCTGGTTAATATGGTGGTTCTGATTGATTCAGTATGTATGCGTTAAGTGCTTGTGACTTTTATTACAATTCGCTTATGTACATGTTTTTAGACTGTGGATAGGTTGGCGCCCAATCTGGCAACACTGATTGCCTGTCTGGGTTTCAACTAAGTCCGCTAATGACGTAATAGGGGCGGGTACTTTCACTTTTCACTGCTACAGCTGCTCACCTCTGCTCGTGTTCAAACCAAACTAAGATCGGTGCGGTTTTTCACATGGCAGGTGTTTACGTCTTTCATGCATGTTAAGAGATCGAGTTTATGGACTTGATAAGGAAATATGACTTGACATAATCCACACAGACGTGACTTAGTAAAGCGTGAAGTCATGTAGGATTTTACTTGTTGCATTAGTCTGAATGTAAATCCCCTCGTCAGGCAGCGCTGGAATAGCGTGAGAGAGTGGACCAAAGCGCATCAAACGAGAGGTATTAACAGTCCGTTCGTTCAGTCCATTACTACCATGATTGAAACCCAGTCAGGCAGCGTAATACAGTGAGTGGATCAAAGCACATTGGTGCAATTATAATGTATCTAATATTTTTATTAAAAAATCTCGATACCTCGATTTAACAAAAAACTAAATCGTCTTAAAACGTAAATTCGAATTAATCGAAAAAAAAAAAAATCGAAAGAATCGCCCAGCCCTAGTTGTAAGTATCTTCAGAAATTTCTGCAATGTTGAAATTTCTATTTAACCTCTTTAGAACACAACTGTGAGAGTACTAGGATCAGTTTGCTCCTCACTGAATTGGAATAATCAATTAATAAAAAACAAAACAAGTCCAAGTATGTATTAAGATTCAAGTGTCAAGTGATTCATAGAGTCACTCTGAGTGTCCGTGAGTGAATACATTCTTAAAAGAACTGTATAATATTCCCAAAAGACCCGGAAATACGCAGAGACGCCTTAATCAGGTTATCTTCACAGAATCAGCTGTTATCTGCAATTGCTTTGTGTTTTACCTTTCAAAGAGCCGCATTTCCCTGACCCAAGTCGAGCCAGTCAAGCGGCAATGACTGCACCTCAGTGTCAAAGCTAATTGGTAGCCAATCAAAATGAAGGCTTGAATGGGAGTTGTCTCTGCACCCAGAATTACTCTGAACTGTGGGTGAACCCAGCGCTGCCCATCAAAGAGTTCACTGCAATTGCCCATGTGCCTGAAATCATCTCGCGCCGACCTCAAATTAAACAGGGAAGTGCTGTGTTTCACAACTGCCCATTCAGCAGGGTAAATGAGGAGACGATTGCATGAGCGATTGTAAAATCCTGTCTTGATTAACAGCTCTTTAAAGTCTAAAAGACTGCTGACGTGAGAGTCGAAAGAAGAAGAGGATTGTCTTGACATTGCGATCATGCTACAGCGTGAGCAGAAATGATTTATTCATAAGCACAGAGGTCAGTTATGGAGCTAAGTGCTGCTCCACTGAGTTAGCTTTATTCGGATACAGTGTTTCAGATCAATCTGATGTAAGATTACATCATCTTACAGTCTAGCGGCCAGACAGACACTTTTAAACCAGCACCATCTGCATCCTTTGTTTTTCAACACACAAAAAAATGAAGTGTTGATCTTAGTTGGCTCACTAAACTGTGAACTGAACAGTCACAGACGACAGATGCGATAGAATAACATTAAACAGGGTTTCTGCAGGTTTCATCAAGTCAAATTTAAGACTTTTTAAGACCCTTTTAAGACCATTATGAATGAAATATTAGACTGATACAGGGCTAAACACTAAGGATTTTTTGTAATAGCCCAGATAGGAAAAAAAAATCTAATGTAGTTATTTCTTAACCACATATCTTAATGTATCTAGTTGTATACACTTTTTTTTCAACATGTTTCTTTTTTAATGACAAGTTTAGCATTGTCAAAAGTATATTTATTATAGTGGTGGGCCGTTATCGGCGTTAATGTGCTGCGTTGACACGAGACTCTTATTAGGCGATAAAAAAAATATCGATGTTAATCTATTCTCAAAGTTGGGTTGGGAGCTGGGTCTATTCTACGCAGTCTATTCTGATTTTCACCTTGATATTTTAGCGCATATGTATACCTGGCCAAATTGCACTGTAGGGGGCGAGAACGAGTCTTCGAACCTGTGTGTATTCCTACTGTGAAATTCCCACATCAAACGTGACATGCTAACATGGATGCAGTTGACTAGAGTGAATCTGATTAATGTTAGCTCCACATCTTACTATCAGGCAGCTGTAGAGTTTATGCGTTTGAGTAAAACATATACAAATAAAATGGACCAGGTGCTTTTTAAAACGAATGACGGTGAATGAAAGTCAAACCGGTGAGCTGTCTGACAAAAAATTGCGCTTCTGAATCAAATCAGCAGGATTCCCTTCTGGATCTTTCACTTACTTCAAAGACACTACTGACTACACTTACATGGACATCTGTAATCTAGTTATTTGCCTTAATAGACAATAATATAATTAAGGTGTTTACGTGAAGTGCTTTCATGTAAGAGTTTTCTGTAATTTTGGGTGATTTTAACTGCAGTTCGGCAGTTTCACCTCAGTTCACTCATGAACATTTCATTCATGCCCCCGTGACAAACTGGGGTATTAGACGCAAATAAGGAGGACTGGTGAGAGTGTTATGGAATTTAATAACGCACGTCAAATGGAAAGAAAAAAAAACTTACGCATTTCACGATGTGTGTGTGTGTGTGTGTGTGTGTGCGGTCGTTTACTGACAGCCGCGTGTGTGGATCTTGTCAGAAAATATGGCGAAAAGTCCTACATGACGGTAATAGTTTGACTGCAGTATTTACTTCAATTTATGCCACTAATATCTGCATACTCCACGTCATAATTCCATTTCTGTTTAGTTCAGTTATGACTTTAGTTGGATTAAAGTAACCAAAAAAAAAATTTGGAGCTTATGTAGGCCTACAGTTCAAAATTCATGTTTAACTGAATAAACAGTTAGTAAACACAAGTACATCTTATTGAACATTATTTATTTTCATCACCAATTATCATAGTAGAACAGTTGCTCAAGCAGTTTGTGATGCATTTTGGAAACAGGAGATGAGCCCCTGGTCTAATGCACCAGCTGGCTTGAGAAACCCGTTTTCAAAGACTTACTTTTAGTCATTATTTGGGTAGCACACATATTCTGAATGCCTTCGGCAGAATTCAAATGAGCCATTTTAATCTAGATTAATTCCAAGATTACAGTGAGATTAATATAGATTAAAAAAATTAATCTATACCCACCTATAATTTATTATGAAGAAAATTACAAAAATATAGATTTGTTTGCTTTTTGTCCAAATTAATTGAGTATAACTCCTATTCAACCTAATGTGTTTCTGTTATAGAACCTTACGCTTCATGCCTATTTATAAATATTATGTCTGCTCACCCTCACTTCTGCAAATAGGTTTTGTGTAAATGGAAGATTTGGGGACTTAAATGGGGCTAAAATTGAACCTTTTGGAGTGAATGCCAGGCGTTACGTTTGGAGAAAACCAGGCACCGCTCATCACCAGGCTAATACTATCCCGACAGTGAAGCATGGGGGTGGCAGCATCATGCTGTGGGGATGTTTTTCAGCAGCAGAAAGTGGAAGACTAGTCAGGATAGAGGGAAAGATGAATGCAGCAATGTAAAGAGACATCCTGAATGAAAACCTGCTTCAGAGTGCTCTTGACCTCAGACTGAGGTGACGGTTCATCTTCCAGCAGGACAATGACCCAAAGCACACCGCCAAAATATACAGTAAATAGAGTGGCTTCACAACAAATCTGTGAATGTCCCTAAGTGGCCCAGCCAGAGCCCAGACCTAAATCCTATTGATCATCTCAGGAGAGGTCTAAAAACAGCTGTACACCGTCGCTTCCTATCCAACCTAATAGAGCTTGAGAGGTACTGCAAAAAAGAATTGGCAAAAATTCCCAAAGAAAGGTGTGCCAAGCTTGTGGCATCATATTCCAAAAGACTTGAGGCTGTAATTGCTGCCAAAGGTGCATCAACAAAATATTGAGCAAAGGCTGTGAATACGTATGTACATGTGATTTTTCAGGTTTTTTAATTTTAATAAATTTGCAACAATTTCAAAAAATCTTTTTTTCACATTGTCATTATGGGCTATTGTGTGCAGAATTTTGAGGAAATAAATGAATTTAATCCATTTTGGAATAAGGCTGTAACATAAAAAAATGTGGAAAAGGTGAAGGGCTATGAATACTTTACGGATGCACTGTACTGTATATATATATAAATGAAAATGGATTGTTGGTGACTGGATGGGTGTCTTTTCAAATAAAGACTTTTTAAGGCCTAAAATTTTATTTTTGAAATTTAAGACATTTTAGGACCCCGCGGACACCCTGATTAAAGAGGCCTGATCTGGTACTGAAAAAGGCAACTTTGGTTCTTGTTATGAAATATAACCACAGATGTGTTTTTGGTTAATTAGATAAGAAATTTTTAAGCCTTTTTTAAATATTGTATTCAATTTCAGAAGCGAGGCGCCATGTTGTGTAAATAATAGAGTAAATATATTATAAAATGAGCAGCAATATAAATGTGTACAACACAGACTGATTGCAAATACATGCTATAGCCTATACTCAAAAAATGATTTTATTTTAACACAACTCAATGTTTTTTTGGAACAACTTAATTGTTTTATGTTCAATCAACTTTAATTTGTAAAACAAATGAGTTAACTTAATTCTTTCATGTTATCCCAACACAAATCGATTTTTTACAGTATACATTTTTGTTAAACCACAAAACCATACTTTGATATGTTTAACTGTATTTTCTAGGTAAAATGAACGCCACAAAGCCGTTTGACAGTGGTGTAAAGTAACAAACTACAAATACTCAAGCTACTGTAATTGAGTAGTTTTTCTCAGGAATTGTAACTTACTAAGCCGTTTTAGAAATGTGCACTTTTACTTTCAGTTAAAAAGTACGTTTATAGTGCAGTATCTGTACTTTTACTCCACCATTTCCTTCAACCTGCAGTCACTACTTTATTTTTTCTTGTCTATGAGGATTAGAAAAATCTGTCCTGTGATTCCTGTACAATCAAATCATACACAGAAGTAAAGAGGTAAATCGCATCATAATGAACTACCTCATGACATGGGCGATTTATAATTGCAGCGAACTGTTTGGAAGCATTAAATGTGTCCAAGAAGATGATCAAAATCTTTACACTCATTGACCCAGAGACTGTTTAGATGCATGTCACTGATGTGAAGATGACGGATGATTACTGTATGATGACTAAAAGGGCCTTAAACACCCAGCAGGCACAAGACGTCAACATGACGTCAGATTGACCTTGTACCCTAATGTCATGGAGACGTTGCATTTTGTTTGGAAATGGAAATTAAATGACTCAACGTCAGGCTGACGTCAATGTCCAACATTCAACCTATAATCAACCAAATATCAACGTCTAATGATGTTACAGCTTAACGTTGAGTGGATGTTACCAATATGACGTCTATCAGATGTTGGATTTTAGTTGCCATACCTGACAAATAAACGTCAGTATAAACGTCCATGGTTTCCGCTACATTCATTCTTCCATGGCGGGGCTCCACACCAAAATTCATCCCGCCACGGCTATATTACAGCTTCCCATTCAAAACATTCAGTCATTGTTGTTGTTGTTTTTAATATTCAATTCAATTCAATTCATCTTTATTTGTATAGCGCTTATACAATGTAGATTGTGTCAAAGCAGCTTCACATGGAAGATTATAGTGAATTGAAACAGTGTCAGTTCAATTTTTAGAGATTAAGTTCAGTTCAGTTCAGCTCAGTTCAGTGTGGGTTAATAATCACTACTGAGAGTCCAAACACTGAAGAGCAAATCCATCGATGCGCAGCTCTACAGATCCCGAACCATGCAAGCCAGTGGCGACAGTGGCGAGGAAAAAACTTCACCAATTGGCGAAAGCGAAGATTTAAAAAACCTCGAGAGAAACCAGGCTCAGTTGGGCACGACCATTTCCCCTATGGCCAAACGTCTTGTGCAGAGCTGCAGTCTAGGCGCAGCACGGTGGACCTCGGCGAAGACTCGTCTGTCCTTGGAGCATCACAGGAATCAGTCTCATGCTCTTACTCCACGATGACCACCACAGCAGGATACGGCCTGGTCCAGAAAACCTTGGGATCATCTCGTCGCTGGTCTTGGATCGCATCAGTGGCGCTGCATAGTCTGAGGGCCTCAAGATGAGTACCCCCAGGTGGAAATACAGAATAAGGAGAATAATTAGCGTAGCTGCTGTTCATAGTGTATAAAAACAAGAAGCAAAATGCTGCGTGGGGCACATCATGCATCATACCGCTATGTAATGCATTGAGTGTATGCTTTGCTAAAAAGATAGGTCTTTAATCTAGTTTTGAAGAGTGAGAGTGTATCTGAGCCTCGGACATTATCAGGAAGGCTATTCCAGAGTTTAGGGGCCATAAATGAGAAGGCTCGACCTCCTTTACTCGACTTTGATATTCTAGGTACTACCAGAAGCCCTGAGTTTTGAGATCGTAAAGAGCGGGTTGGATTGTAGCGAGACAGGAGGTTGGTTAGATAAACAGGAGCTAGATTATTTAAAGCTTTATAGGTAAGGAGTAATATTTTAAATTCAATACGAAACTTAACAGGCAGCCAGTGTAAGGAGGATAAAATTGGGGTGATATGATCATATTTTCTAGACCTGGTAAGAACTCTGGCGGCTGCATTTTGTACTAGCTGAAGTTTGTTAATAGAGGATGCTGGGCAGCCAGCAAACAAAGCATTACAGTAGTCCAACCTAGAAGTCATGAAAGCATGAACTAGCTTTTCCGCATCTGATATGAATAGCATACTTCGCAATTTAGCAATATTTCTCAGATGAAAGAAAGCAGTTTTTGTGACTTCGGATATATGACTTTTGAAAGTTAAACTGCTGTCTAATATGACACCCAGATCTTTTATAGTAGAGCTAACGCTAACTTTGTATCCCTCTAGTTGCAGGTCGAGTTGTGAGAACTGCTGTGTACAGGATTTAGGCCCGATAAGCAATAATTCTGTTTTTTCTGAGTTTAAGAGAAGAAAATTGTTGGTCATCCAGTCTTTGACATCTTTGATACACTCGGTTAGCTTAGACAGTTCAGACATCTCATCAGGTTTAGTTGAAATGTATAACTGAGTATCGTCTGCATAGCAGTGAAAGCTGATCCCGTGTTTTCTAATAATGTCCCCCAGGGGAAGCATGTATATTGTAAACAGCAAAGGGCCTAAAACTGATCCTTGAGGGACCCCGTACTTTACTGGCCTGACTTGTGAAAGCTGTCCATTAATATTCACAAACTGGTAACGATCGGCTAAGTATGACCTAAACCATTGAAGGGCCTGACCTTGGACACCTGTAGAATTTAAGCGGTCAATGAGAATATTGTGGTCAATGGTGTCAAATGCGGCGCTAAGATCGAGTAAAACTAATAGTGAGATGCACCCTTGGTCAGCAGCTAAGAGTAAATCGTTGGTTATTTTTACTAATGCGGTTTCTGTACTGTGATGAGGCCTAAAACCTGACTGAAACACTTCAAAAATATTGTTTGTCTGCAGAAAGGAGCATAATTGGGTAGAAACAACTTTTTCTAGTATTTTAGACATAAATGGAAGATTTGAGATAGGCCTATAATTAGCTAAGTTGCTCGGGTCCAGTTGTGATTTCTTAATAATAGGTTTAATAACAGCTAGCTTGTAAGGATTTGGAACATGGCCTAAAGATAAAGAAGAGTTGATAACATTAAGGAGAGGTTCTCCTATAATAGGTATCAATTCTTTCAGTAATTTTGTTGGAATTGGATCTAAGGGTGCTTTCACACCAGTGAATCGATTCAGTTGTTCCGAAACAGGGATTAAAATTGTTACATTGTTGCTCTTTGTTGTTGGCGCGGTTCGCTTTCACACTGCAAAGTTTCTAAACGGACCAAAATAGCTAAAACAAGTCACGTGTGAGTAAACTCTCCTCACATTGGTCAGAGTTTCATGGTTTATTTAGCAGAGTCCCGCTCAGCTGTCGGGGGTGGTTTGGTGGTGTTTGACAGCGTGCGCGCGACATGTCTGAAGAGCGAGGAGGGGAGGGGTGATGAGAAGGGTGCGCGACGTATTTTGAGGACCGGGAGGAAGACGCGCGATTTCCGGGAGATTATCACTCGTTTGCGGGCATCTGGGAGTCTCTGGCCATTTGCGGGATACTCCCGGAACTTCCGGGAGACTTGGGATGTCTGGAATGACTCATATAATCTACTCATAATTCTCTCTTCATATAACCATATGCCTATTACATATCCATAAAACACTGTGATATAACCGGGCTCGGATCGTATCGCTTTCTCACTACAATCGATCCGCTCCAGGGTTCGTTTCAATCGAGCCGAGACCACCTCATTCAGGCGGTCTCGGAGCGATTGCTTTGGCGCGATTCCGAGCGCGATTGCCCTGTTCACATATGCCAAACGAACCGCGCTAACTGGGCAAACGCGCCACGTTCCGGAACAAAAGTCTAGGTGTGAAAGCACCCTAACATACATGAAGCTGGTTTAGAACTATTTATAACTTTATCTAGCTCTTCCTGTTCTATGATTTTGAAGCATTGTAGGTTATTTTGATTCAGTTGAATGTTTACTGGATCTGGAGTATTAGGCGGTGCAGAAAGTTTAACATCTTCTATTTTCTGTCTAAAGCCTTCTATTTTATCACTGAAAAAATTCATGAAGTCATCACTACTGATTTGCGGTGGGACATTTTGTTCTAAAGATGATCGATTATTTGTTAGTTTAGCAATGGTGCTAAATAAAAATCTAGGATTGTTCTGATTATTTTCAATCAGTTTGCGGAGGTGCTCGGCCCTGGCAGATTTAAGAGCCCTCCTATAGTTGGACATACTGTCTTTGTACGCAATTCTAAAAACCTCTAAATTAGTTTTTTTCCATTTACATTCCAGAGCACGGGTTGCTGTTTTGAGAGTGCGAGTATGATTATTGTACCATGGTGTAGTTTTATTCTCTCTAGCCTTTTTTAATTTGATGGGTGCCACAGTATTTAGTGTGCTGGTAAAGATGGCATCCATACTGCTTGTTACTACGTCCAGGTCATTTGAGTTTGCGGGTGTATTTCGAAATAAAGAGAGATCAGGTAAGTTATTTATGAATTCATTCTTGGTGGACGGAACGATAGTCCTACCAGGGCGGTATATTGGTGCAGATCTGTTAATTTCAGGTAAACGCAGCTTATATAGTAAGAGGTAGTGGTCTGTAATATCATCACTTTGTGGTATAATGTCTACATCAAAGACCTCAATTCCATAAGACAATATTAGATCTAATGTATGCTTTAAGCAATGGGTTGGACCAACAGCATTTTGTTTTATCCCAAGTGAGTGTAATAGATCCATAAAGGCGAGCCCTAGTGTATCATTGGAGTCATCTACGTGGATGTTGAAGTCTCCTACAATTAGTATTTTATCAGTTTTAACTAGCAAATCAGAAATAAAATCAGAAAACTCTTTTAGAAAATTGACATAGGGTCCTGGGGGTCTATATATGGTGATTATAGCGAGAGATAACATAGATTTTTGCTTAATATCCGGTAGCATAACATTAAGAGCTAATAACTCAAAGGAGTTAAACATAAGTCCCTTTCTCTGATTAACATTAAGAATATCACTAAAGATTGCTGCAACTCCACCACCACGACCGGTTTGACGAGCCTTATGCTTGTATGTGAATCCTGGAGGAGTTGCTTCATTTAAGCTAATATAGTCATTTTGTTTCAGCCAGGTTTCAGTGAGACAGAGTTATAATAGCACCAAAACGTATTAAAAGGTAAGTGAATTATAACAGCGAAAACTTTTCTTTAACGGTAGTAGTGCTGTGCATTATTTGTTTAACCCTTTACGGTGACATTCTGACTGACTGACTGGCAGGTGCGTGAGACGTGAGACCAGCAAACACGGCGTAGCTTTCAGTTAAGATGAACACAGTTTCCATAATTATACTCAGGGCTTGACATTAATTATTTTTGATCACCAGCCACGGTGGCTAGTAGTTTTCCAACATTACTAGCCACTCGCCATTTTCACTAGCCACAATTTTATTGTTGGGAAAATATATTTTATACACATAAATATGACTTTGACATGCTAAAATGACTTGATTTAGATTTTGCGTCATCTCCACATGCCTCATTCATTTCACTTTTTGTGTGTCGTGTATGAGCTTGCTACATGTTCATGAGCAAATGGGTCATGGTTTCATAGTATAACAATTAGTTTTTATTTTACATAATTTTCAGAGCTCAAAATGAAGGATTTACCAAATTTATCTCTCACCACACCAAACATAAACAATTAATTATTTCTGAGCCACAAATTTTAAATGTGTCAAAACAAGAAAAATATAGCTGTTTACTATACTTTTTAACAAAACATATGCACAGTAATCTGTCCTGGCTAAAGGTCCCAGATCAGCAGTTAACTACACATAAATGGGCAGTAATCTTCCATTAAAGCAATGTTATTGTAAAAAATGATAATTAAACCACATTACGCAAAAGAAAGCAGGTAAAAAACATACCGTGTGATAATGAAAGGATTATAACGCACACGGTTGACGTTAGACCCATAAATAATCTGTTCAAATAATGGTTAAAGTGAAAGCAACCGGTGCTGCTTACAAAAATACAAATCTGGAGCTCTTGAGAGCAGCAAGACTGAAGGTGCATGTTCATCACTTTTTGTCTAGTCTATTTGAAAGAGAACCGATCACATCAGCTGTGTTTCTAAACAGTAGCTATTTGCAAGGAAACGAGAGCGCGCACGCGTTTTAAACAGTTGCGCGCATCACCTCAGCTGTTAGCGCGAGTGATCATCCTCTCATTCGGTATTCATCTGCTTTTTTTATTGCTCACGCAACGCAATTACTTTTTGTCAGTCGTGTTGCTTCTCAATTCTAAAATCACCTTTGCATGCATATTGGACCATCCTTATTGTCGAACCCTGCTTTTATGAATTATTATCCGGGAAAATTATTTTCAACCAGCCAAAGTGGCTAGTGAGAGTGTCTGTCTTACCCGCCACCACTGAAATCTACCCGCATTTGACGGGTTGGCGGGTGTTAATGTAAAGCCCTGATTATACTGTATAGATAAAGGTCTATGGTTCTGCATACAATAACTTTATCTGGCTGGAATTTATAGCGGTTTCACTTTACTTCAGGACTGTTCAGCTACTTCAGCTGTTTCACTTTACTTCAGGACGCATTAATGCCGCTCTGTAGGTCTACCGGAGACATTCATAAATATTCCTAGCAAATCTAATAAATGTTGGAGATGTACTCGTCACCTAAACGCACTAAATCGCACTCGAGCAGCGTATATTTCAGGGTGTGAAGTTGCGCATGAACAGAGGAAATCAGCGCGCAAGCAGAGATTCGCATGCTCGTATTACATAAATGCGCTGTCATTGAAATAACACCCATAGGTAGTTGGTACATCCGTGTAAAAGTCCTGCCGCCACAGCTGGAAAAAATCCTAGAGGAAACACTGACGTCATATCAAGATGTTTGCTCTGTTGGATTTTGGTCACTTTCAAACACAACCTAAAATCAACCAAATATCAACGTCTTTTGGCATCGTTATTGGACATTAAAATAACGTTGTCCTTAGACGCTGGCTAGACATTGAATTTTGGTCATCTGACATCACAATCTAAATCTAACCTAATATTAAGGTCTTATGATGTTGTGTGCCTGCTGGACAATAACTAAATGCCCTACAGAATGTTACGTTTACACTTTAGCTTTTTACAGCGTAATACTCACTACTCTTGAGTACTTTTAAAAGGTCTACTTTTCACTCATACTTTAAATAATATTGACAACAGATACTTGTACTCTACTTGCACTACATTTTTAGGCAAGTAATGGTACTTTTACCTAAGTATGATTTTTCAGTACTCTTTCCACCACTGCAGTTTGACGGCAACAACATTTGTTCCTTTTCACACCAATGATATTTACAGTGACACATTATAAATTAATTGTTTTCATGCCGTTCTTTGCACAACATCAAATAAAAACCACAAAACAACTTGATTCTTATGATATGTAAAGGGTTCCCACACTTTCATTAACAGCAGATTCAAGAACTCTCAAAGTCTTCTTAAAGCACCATTAAATTTAAATCAAGCATCGTTGTAATTCATACATTGCCCAACATATCTAGTACCATGAACGTCCTAACTGTACTTAACACTTCACTTAGAGTTTTCAATTATTTATGTTAAAGACATCAGAGTAATTTTCAAAAATAAACCATTTTAATCAAATTGGTTGAAATAAATAATATTCAAAAGCAGTTTCTGAAATATTGATCAAATGTGCATTATTTGTCAGTATTATTGTACAAGATTTAAATTAAAGAATTTTAATTCGACAATTTCTCCGTTTTTTGTTCTGTTTTTGACAATTGAGTACAACTGTTAAAATAAAACCATAAACTAATTTTATTTCAAATTTAATTCAAGCACATTCACGGACCTGCATTTGTTTTTAAGCCCTTTTCAGGCCTTGAATCCATATGTCTGAATTCAAATAAGTATTTTAAATATTTTAAAGAAGAGTGGAAACCCTTTACTAGAAGTAAACACAACTATGTTTTTCATTCATTCATTTTCTTTTCGGCTTAGTCCCTTTATTAATCAGGGGTCGCCACAGCGGAATGAACCACCAACATATCCAGCACATGTTTTACGCAGCAGATGCCCTTTCAGCCACAACCCAACACTGGGAAACACCCACACACTCTTGCACACACTCACATACACTACGGACAATTTAGCTTACCCAATTCACCTGTACCGCATGTCTTTGGCCTGTGGGGGAAATCGGAGCACCCGGAGGAAACCCACGCGAACACGGGGAGAACATGCAAACTCCACACAGAAACGCCAACTGACCCAGGCGAGGCTCGAACCAGCTACCTTCTTGCTGTGAGGCGACAGCACTACCTACTGCGCCACCGCGTCACCCATAATGATTCCTATAAGAACCTTTTATATCGACAGAAACTTTCCATTGCACAAAATGTTCTTAAAAACTGAAAAGTTTTTTTTATTCCACAGTGGAATGAACCACCAATATATACAGCACATGTTTTACGCAGCGGATGCCCTTTCAGCCACAACCCAACACTGGGAAACACCCACACACTCTTGCACACACTCACATACACTACGGCCAATTTAGCTTATTCAATTCACCTATACCATATGTCTTTGGACTGTGGCGGTAAACCGAAGCACCCAGAGGAAACCCACACAAACACAGGGAAAACATGCAAACTTCACACAGAAATGCCAACTGCCCAGCTGGGACTCGAACCAATGACCTTCTTGCTGTGAGGTGACAGTGCGAAACACTGAGCCACCGTGCCGCCTCAGTTAAACAAAAAATAAGATATTCTGAAGAATTTTGGCACCCACCAACCTCCATAGTAGAAACAAAATACTAATACTATGTAAGTCAATGTCTGCAGCTTTCCAACATTCTTCAGAATATCTTCTTTTGTGTTCGGCAGAAGAAAGAAACAAGTGACCGAATGATGACAGAATAATCATGTTTGGCTGAACTATCCTCCAGAACACCTTTAGCAACCACCCTAGAACTGTGGTTTACATCAGTGGTTCTCAAAGTGGGGGTCGGGACCCCCCGAGGGGTCGCGGGACATAGAAGGGGGGGGGGAGATTTTATCCATAACCTACTGAAGAGAAAAAAAATTGTCGTTTATCGTTACTATATACTATATAGTTACTATAGTAGCTTATAGTTACTAGTTCTATTGCATTGCGACCCATGGGGTAATTACATTATATTAAACACACAGCAATAGTGTCAGATGCAGCAGATTGATTTTATAACACCAGGTTAAACTTTCTGGCACATTTACAGCACTGACATACATAAAAAAAAATAAACGGAGATAAGACTTGGGTCTATTGGTGTGTGTGCGCCATTACATGCAAGGTTTCTGTATTTATAACCACCTCAGAGGATATTGGGGGGTCACGAGTCACTGGCATTGTTATTTTGGGGGTCACAGGCTGAAAAGTTTGGGAACCCCTGGTTTACATAATACCTGAGCTAATGCTCTCACTTGAGCAATTTCAAAAATTCAGTCCTTGCACCTGCAGCAGTGGACCAAACACCACCTGCCAAATGGACAACATGCAGAGCAGTTGTCTGGCGGCCTCTGTCTTTGCGCAACTGTCCTGGCAGATCTCTCTGGTGAGCCCCGGCAGATGCTTAGCCAGAGAGATAAGAGCCCCAGCGGCGTTTGAGACGCGCTGACAGGATGCTCCATTACACGGTGTAATTACAACCAGAAGCGGCACCAAGTGTGAAAGCGACTGATAACATCAGGTCAAGCAGTGAGCCGGGAGTTCAGCGGGAGGTGGAGGGGGAAAGATGCATCCCTGACGTGTTAAGTTTCCACAGCCTTCAATTCTGAGCATATGACCAACAACACACACTCAGACCTCCTCATATGATGTTTTTTTAAAGGAGTTTACTCCAAAAAAGTTTCTTTTTTTCTGTTCAACAGTGACAAGTGTTATAAAATGTTTAAAATAACAACACTGTAAAAACATTACTGCCTTAAATTTATTGGTTGAATCAAATGAGCTTGGTCATCTCAACTTACATCAATCAAACTGACTAAAATATTAAGTTAACTTTACTCCAAAAAATAGTTTTGCTGCTTGTTCAAACTATTTATTTCAAATAAGCTGAATCTACACAATTCTTGAGGTTATTTTAGGCGCAACTTACTCAAAACACCCATCAGATTATTTATTATACCTTTTTAAATCTCGGAAATGTAAGCTGTTAGGATATTGAGCTAGTTCTCCCTGCCTACCATTCCCACGCGCACGTAGATAAATAGCACAATAATAGACAAGAATGAAGCAGATCTCCTTTACTACAGTTAGAACTTTCCCAACTGTTATTTGATGTATTTGTTGTGGAGTTAATTCAAGCCTTTCTGCAATGATGAGACACACAACGTCATTATAAGGTTTGCGCACACACACACACACGCGTTTAGTTTTGCACTATTTTGCAAGGCAAATGTGACAGGATACATATTAATATCCACTGCTGTATGGACATTAGTTATGGTAATGTACAAAATAAACCTGATTTAAATCCACAAACCGGGGTTAAAGCGTCTTCTTTTATAATTGTACTGACATTATGCAGCTGTGGTGACGAATTACGGTGATTTTACTGTATTTATTATAAACATGCACTTTTTAAAAATGTTTTAAGCTACGGTCACACTGGACTTTTCTCCCTATAGACTTCCATTCATAAGAACGTGAATGCGTCAGACCGAAAACGCAAGATCGTGGATCAAGTTTCGCAGTTCACTGCGTTGGAAAGTTCAAGCTTGGTGAACTCTGACCTGAGAAATCGCATCACTTGTCTTCGTGAGACCATTAGAGGTTCAAAACATGACCTCTCTGGGCAGATATTTAAGATATGGAGCAATCGCTTGCTTTTTTAAATGTCGAATCATCCTGGTTAATCCCGCCCCTTTTCGCAGCGCCGTACGACAGAATTTCGCATGCTGAAACTCTAGTGTGACCGCAGCTTTAAACTTGTAAAACTCATTCTTGAGGATTGATGATCACAGAAAGTCAAACAGATCTTCCCAGTTGCTTTGCGCACGTCCTGTCTTGTGGATATAATTATATTTGTTACTACGGAGACGTGTTAATACGCGGCTGTCAATTAATTTGGTCAATCAAGTTGCAAACTGTCATGAGTTTTTGCACAGAAAGGAGGTAGATATGTCTAATTAGCCTAGTCTGATTTCTAGACTGGAAGAGAATACAAATGAACATAAATTCAGACTAAAGAACAATATGGCCCAAATTAGATTTTTTTTTTTGTTCTGCCCATATGTGACCCATATTTTTTTAAGTGAACAGCACATACAGTATGTGGAATTTTTCGATTCTAATTTGAGCCACTTTCACATGTGGCCGTAAATCCACAACCTCACTCTTATCGAACCTTAGTCATATCGAAGTTCTGGCATGTTTACATCACTGAATGGCAATCATTTATCATTCTGCACTGATATGAATCTCTCCAAATCATTGTATACACTCAGTGAATTTGACATACATGTCTAGAAGTAGTTGCTGGATGAATCGAGAGTAGTTCAATTCACAATCATTACAGTGAGAGATCTATACAAGCTAAACTTATTTTCTATATTGGGAATATTGTTGACACTTTATGTTTGAGAGCCAATTATTACTATTAACTAGCGACTTATTATCTGCCTATCATTAAGATATTGTTTTTTTCTATTTGCATATTTTGAATGTACTTATCTACATCTGAAATCCTAGCTAATACCCAAACCTAACTACTGCCTAAATAATAACTAATAAAAAGCAACAAAATTAAGAGTTTATTAAGCCAAAAGTCATATAAGGGCTTGTTAAAAGCAAACATTGTACGTTAACCCGTTCATGCGTACAATCACACCGGTGTGATTAGAACGTTCAGAACGCACGTTATAAACTGCTAAAATGTCAATCTGATGGTGCACACTGAGGCACTTATCATAAATGACAATTTATCCGTAAAACATTTATTTTAGGTTGTAGACATTCAAATACACACAACTACAAGCAAAACCTACCATTTAAGGTTTGTAAAATACACACGGATGTTTATGGAGAGGGCAATAATAATCATTTTTGGATATAACTGGACGATGTGCTTTGTTCGTGTAAGATACACACTGTTTATGTTATTAGAATATTTTCTCTATTCCTCTCCCAGATAAACAGTTGCTTACCTTCATGTATTTCAGAAGAATATTATGAATAAACATGATATAAATCCAGCTGGCATCCCTCCTGTGGTTGTTGCTAGAAGGGATACAGCTGTGATCGGAGAAGTATTTACATTATTCATTAAATTACACATTAATTGTATTTTATTAGCATCTACCCCTACCCTAAACCCAACCCTCATGGTAATGTAAAAATATTATTTGTTGTACAGTGTCACAAAAATTATGCTATACCGACTTAAGTGTCCTAAACTGTATCCCATCCAATCTAGACTTTTAGTCTACAGTCTAGATGGGATACAGCTTATTAGCTTATCACGTCAATAAAGCATAATTTTAGTGACAAACAAATAATATTTTTACATTACCGTGAGGGTTGGGTTTAGGATTGAGGTAGCGGAAGCGGTAGACACTAATAAATTTATGTGTAATGTAATAAATAATACAAATACTTCTCGTTAACTTTTGATCACAGCTGTATTCCTTATAGCAACAGTGGCGCCCATTAGCCGTCATATAACAAATAATACGATTATCATTAAGCTGTTAATAGTAATAATATTATTAATATATACAGTTGAAGTCAGAATTCTTCTTCTTTTTTAAATATTGCCTAAATGATGTTTAACAGAGCAAGGAAATTTTCACAGTATGTCTGATAATATTTTTTCTTCTGGAGAAAGTCTTATTTGTTTTATTTCGGCTAGAATAAAAGCAGTTTTTAATTTTTTAAAAGCCATTTTAAGGTCAAAATTATTAGCCCCTTTAGCTTATATTTTTGTTCAATAGTCTACAGAACAAACCATCATTATACAATAACTTGCCTAATTACCCTAACCTGCCTAGTTAACCTAATTAACCTAGTTAAGCCTTTAAATGTCTCTTTAAGCTGTATAGAAGTGTCTTGAAAAATATCTAGTCAAATATTATTTACTGTCATAATGGCAAAGATAAAATAAATCAGTTATTAGAAATGAGTTATTAAAACTATTATGCTTAGAAATGTGCTGAAAAACTCTTCTCTCCGTTAAACAAAAATTGGGGGAAAAATAAACGGGGGCTAATAATTCAGGGGGGCTAATAATTCTGACTGCAACTGTATATATGTTTGTGATATCTGGGAATCAGAGTATCAGAAATTTCACAATATAATTACAACTTTTGTCAATATTTACAGAAAATGACAAAAAAAAAAAATACGATATATGCATCATCGGGGCTGGTGGGTCACATGATAAACTTGAAGCATCGCCATTGCAACATTAAAACGCACTGGATTCTAAGTAACAGTCACAAAAAAACCTCACGCACGAGGGTCAGCTGGAGTATTTAAAACTCACGCATGAAAGAGATCAAATAAAAAGTTTAACTAAAGTATTTTTAAAAACAAAACCTTGATACATTGCCTTATAAATAAAGTACACTCAGAAAAATGATTTTGCTGCTTGCTCAAACTTATTTAACATAAGCTGAAGCAACACAATACTTAAGATTTTAAATGCGTTTATGTTCAATGCGTTTAAATTGGTTAACTTAATCCATTTGTGTTGGGACAACATGAATGACTTGTGTGTAACCCTGCATTTTTTTTTACAGTGTAAATATATAAACGCTGACCTCAGTGATTTCTATGTTTACTTCCTTATGAGTGTGCTGCGTGCCGTCATTATCATTACTTTGCACATGCAAGTCAGTTCAGGGTCATGATCAGTTCACACTGAAATCAGATAGTGGCAACAAAATCTGAGTAATCTGAGTAATAAATCAGATTGGAGGACTAATGATTGCAGCGTGAACATATACCCATTTGTTTATTCATATTATGCCAACACAGTAAATACGTGCTTCAGCCTACATTTTTGTAAAACCGCAAAAACCTACTTCAACATACATTTGAGTGTAGGTAAAATGAATGCTACGGAGTGCATAATGCCAACCAGCTTTGTGATTTTCACACATGATATTTACAGGGACATATTATTGACAAATAAAGTATTTTTTTCATGCAGTTTTTTTCGCCACACCAAATAAATACACAACTCAACGATTTCTATGATTTGTAATCGAACACATTCACCTCCCATATCTCAATATGAAAATGTTTCTGGTGTGCTCAGTTTACTTGGTAGTTCACTTTATATAATTTTGTACTTGTGATGCAGAGCATGGTTCCACAAAAGAGGTAAAAGCAATGTAAAATCAAGTTAAAACTATGTGGTTGCAGTGCATTTTTCTCTCACGTTTGTTTTTGAGAACACCAGAGAAGTGTTTAGGTCAGTGATTGGCTATGTGATGTGTACGACAAAACCCAGCCTTTTCTTTGTACAAGAAGAATGTTAATCCAAAATGTACAACAAAATATAACCTAAGTAACATATTTCAGATTCGCAAAAATCTAGACAGCGCCCTCTAGTGGATTTTGCATCTAAAAAGTGCAACAAAACATATTTTGTATATTTTTGCAAAATGCAAAATACTTTGCTCAAAGTGCCATCTAGTGCATTTCACATCTAAAAAGTGCAATGAAAAAAGTAGTCTGAACAATGTATTTTACATTTCGCATAAAATGTAAAAAGCACCCTCTAGTGGATTTCACATTTAAAAAGTGCAATGAAACGTACTCTGACCAATGTACTTTACATTTCGCAAAAATGTAGAAAGCGCCCTCTAGTGGATTTCACATTTAAAAAGTGCAATGAAACATACTCCGAGCAATGTATTCTACAATTCGTAAAAACGTAGAAAGCGCCCTCTAGTGGATTTTACATTTAAAAAGTGCAATGAAACGTACTCTGAACAATGTACTTTACATTTCGCAAAATTGTAGAAAGCGCCCTCTAGTGGATTTCACATTTAAAAAGTGCAATGAAACATACTCCGAGCAATGTATTCTAATATTCGTAAAAACGTAGAAAGCGCCCTCTAGTGGATTTTACATCTAAAAAGTGCAATGACACATACTTTGAGCAATGTATTTTACATTTCGTAAAAATGTACAAAAGCACCCTAAAGTGGACTTCTCATCTAAAAATATAGAAAGCGCCCTCCAGTGGATTTCGCATCTAAAAAGTGCAACAAAACATACTCTGAGCAATGTATTTCACCCTTTGAAAAATGTAGAAAGTGCCCTCTTGTGGATTTCTCATCTAAAAGGTAAAACAAAATGTACTCTGAGCAATGTATTTTACATAACACAAAAATGTAGAAAGCGCCCTCTAGTGGATTTATCATCTAAAAAGTGCAACAAAATCTACTACAAGAAATGTATTTTACATTTTCCAAAAATGTAGAGCACCCTCTAGTGGATTTCTCATCTAAAAATTAAAACAAAACGTACTCTGAGCAATGTATTTTACATCACGCAAAAATGTAGAAAGCACCCTCTAGTGGATTTCACATCTAAAAAAGTGCAACAAAACATACTTTTAGCAATGTATTTTACATTTTCCAAAAATGTACAGTAGAAAGTGCCCTCTAGTGGATTTATCATCTAAAAATTAAAACAAAATGTACTCTGAGCAATGTATTTTACATTTCACAAAAATGTAGAAAGCGCCCTCTAGTGGATTTCGCATCTAAAAAAGTGCATCAAAATCTACTACAAGAAATGTATTTTACATTTTCCAAAAATGTAGAGCACCCTCTAGTGGATTTCTCATCTAAAAATTCAAACAAAACGTACTCTGAGCAATGTATTTTACATCACGCAAAAACGTAGAAAGCACCCCTCTAGTGGATTTATCATCTAAAAAGTGCAACAAAATGTACTCTGAGGAATGTTTTATATTAGGCTACGCAAAATATAGAAAGTGCCCTCTAGTGGATTTTGCATCTAAAATGTGCAATGAAACATACTCTAAGCAATGTATTTTACATTTTCCAAAAATGAAGAAAAGCGCCCTCTAGTGGATTTCTCATCTAAAAAGTGCAACTAAGTGTACTTCAAGCAATGTATTTTACACTTTGCAAAATTGCAAAAAGAGCCTTCTAGTGGATTTTGCATCTAAAAAGTGCAACAAATTGTACTCAGAGCAATTTATTTCACACTTTGGCTATATTATTTACATTATTAGGAAAGACTAACAATATTCTGATCACTGTCTAGCAAAATCTAAATATGTCCCTTTGCAGTGGTCACTTTCAGGTCATTAGCACGTGTGTAGATGTGAGAAAACACAACACAGGTGAAGCAGCACAAGGTCGGTGAGGGGACAACCACAGGAAAGCTCTCATAAAGTCAAACACAGAGGGTGGCAGTATTGCCCTCTCTCTCTCTCTCTCTCTTGCTCGCCTCTGTCCTCGACTTACCCTTACCCCCCTTCAACCCTGGCCTGGCGACACGTGCTGATTCCACAATCAGATTTGTCCGTTTTATTTTGAGGTCCTGACCCCGCCGCCTTTGGGAATGTGAACTTTTCTTGTTTATTGGTGGCCATCAGGCTACGAACAGCTGCGTGTGTGTGTGTGCATGTGTGTTAGAGAGAGCCAACGAGAACGGGAAGTGTGCAAAATGCCTCCATTTGGCTAGACGTGGATTGCTCCCATTAAGCAACAAAACCAGTCCAGATTTCACGCTTGTCGCGGGTTGTGTAGAATCCAGCAGTTTGCCATCTCAGCATCCGCTTATCATTTGGATGAACGGAGAAGAGGAATAAATGAAGACCTGCAGAATTTGCTATCAGGGGAAGGGTGCGTTTGGCTGCTTCACCTGTGCTCAGTCCTGCTGGGATATTAGGCAGGCTGCTGCTGGGCTGCTTGTATGGAGAACGGCTGAGGCGGAGCAGTGGTTTGCAGGAGCTGAGGAGGTACACTGTCTCCTGTCGCCAGGCTGGATTTATGATGCTTCCTCTCACTTTGAAGGGCAGCTCTGTTTGCTTAGTCCCTGCTAACTACTTTGCATGGCCTGTCCCAGTGCATGTTCATTCACAATAACCCAGCCGGCACAGAAGAACAAGGCTGACATGCTGGAAAAAAGCTGCAGTTGTACACTTATAAAAATGACTGGTTCTAATTACTTATTTAAAATGAGTTGAAACAACACAATTCTTGCGGGTTTTTGGGGGGTGGGTGGGGGGTTGTTTTATGTTCAATCCACTTAAATTTGTAATAAACGATTAAGTTAATTTAATTTCTGTTGGGACAACATGAATGAATTGTGTGGAACCCAGCTTTTTTACAGTGTACTTTGTCTTTCTCCATCTTTTTTATTTATTAATCATGAATAAACAAAAAGCGGCCTGTGTTCCTGGACTGTTATGATTATTAATATTAATAATTTTTTTGCATGGTGACATTTTTTATGCCAGTTAATTACCTAATCTCTACTAATATGTGGAAAAAAATACAACTACATTGTAAAATTGATTAGTTAGCTTTACTTAAAAAGTGAGTAAACCTTTTGCATTAAAATAATTAAGTAATGAAACATTTGCATGGCTCAGTGGTTAGAACTGTCACCTCACAGCAAGAAGTTCGCTGGTTCGAGTCCTGGCTGGGTCAGTTGGCATTTCTGTGTGGAGTTTGCATGTTCTCCCCATGTTTGCGTGGGTTTCCTCCGGGTGCTCCGGTTTCCCCCACAGTCCAAAGACACAAAAATGTAGAAAGTGCCCTTGGGTTGATTTCGCATCTAAAAAGCGCAACAAAATGTTCTCCAAGCAATGTATTTTACATTTCCAGAAATGTAGAGAGCGCCCTCTAGTGGATTTTTCATCTAAAATGTGCAACAAAATGTCCTCTGAGCAATGTATCTGCACTATAGGTGAATTGAATAAACTAAATTGTCCGTAGTGTATAAGTGTGTATGGATGTTTCCCAGTACTGGGTTGCAGCTGGAAGGGCATCCGCTGTGTAAAACATATGCTGCATAAGTTGGCAATTCAATCCGCTGTGGTGACCCCTGATGAATAAAGGAACTAAACCAAAAGAAAATGAATAAATAATGAAAAATTTGCATAATTCTAAAAATTAATTTAACAGTTGTGAATTACAAACTGTATTACTTATTTTAAGTGAACTGAACTTGAATTTATTCAGTTTTTTAATAAGGAAAGTAACTAATCGCTTTCTACAGTGTATGTAATTCAAATCCTTTTAAATTTGAAAGAGACTATACATTAAAGTATAATTTTTTGTACTCGCTTCAATTAACTTGATGAACTGAATCAATTAATTATGTAGCACTTCACAGAATAACATCTGAACTTTATAAAAATACAATGAATTCTGTTAATAATCATGTTATGTTAATATGTTAATTTGGGTCAACATTTAGTTTCAATTTCATGAAAGTGGCAAAGTATTGATATTAATCAGTAACATATACAGTTGGAGTCAGAATTATTAGCCCCCCTGAATTATTAGCCCCCCTGTTTATTTTTTTCCCCAATTTCTGTTTAACGGAGAGAAGATTTTTTTCAACACATTTCTAAACATAATATTTTTTTTTTTATAATTTTTTAGGGGTTTTCACCTTTAATGGACAGGACAGTGTAGGTTGACAGACAGGAAAGTGTGGGGAGCAGAGATAGGGGAAGGATCGGCAAAGAACCTCGAGCCGGGAATCGAACTCAGGTCGCCGCGAGCACCTGGGTGCTATGTGTCAACGCACTAACCACTAGGCTATTGGCGATGACAAACATAATAGTTTTAAACACTCATCTCTAATAACTGATTTCTTTTATCTTTGCCATGATGACAGTAAATAATATTTTACTAGATATTTTTCAAGACACTTCTATACAGCTTAAAGTGACATTTAAAGGCTTAACTAGGTTAATTAGGTGAACTAGACAGGTTAGGGTAATTAGGCAAGTTATTGTATAATGATGGTTTGTTCTGTAGTCAATCAAAAAAATATATAGCTTAAAGAGGCTGATAATTTTGACCTTAAAATGGATTTTAAAAAAATTAAAAACTGCTTTTATTCTAGCCGAAATAAAACAAATAAGACTTTCTCCAGAAGAAAAAATATTATCAGACATACTGTGAAAATTTCCTTGCTCTGTTAAACATCATTTGGGAAATATTTAAAAAAGAAAAAAAAATTCAAAGGGGGGCTAATAATTCTGACTTCAACTGTATATATTATACAAATATTTATACAGGGGTGACACAGTGGCTCAGTGGTTAGCACTGTCACCTCACAGCAAAAAAGTCGCTGGTTCGAGTTCCGGCTGGGTGAGTTGGCATTTCTGTATGGAGTTTGCATGTTCTCCCTGCGTTCGTGTGGGTTTCCTCCAGGTGCTCTGGTTTCCCCCAGAGTCCAAAGACATGCGTTATAGACCATTTTGAGGGATGTAAACAATAACAATGGTCCTAACGTATTTCCTGTTTAACATTTTTATTTTCCATAGCTTCTGAGAATCCAAAAAGGTCCACTTATTGATAAATAACCCTATGACAGCGGTTTAAACGTTAGGATATGATTAAATTGCCTCTTGTTACAGTTATGAATAGTTTGACAACAAGCAGGAAATGTTTATGGGGCAATGACATCACCACATTGAAATGGTCTATAGGTGATTGAATAAACTAAATTGGCCGTAGTGTATGTGTGTGAATGAGTGTGTATGGATGTTTCCCAGTACTGGGTTGCAGCTGGAAGGCGGTTTATTTCACTGTGGCGACCCCAGATGAATAAAGGGACTAAGTCGAAAGAAAATGAAGGAATGAATACATATATACATAACCTTAAGTATGGTGAGAAAATGTAGCTTTTAGCCTAAATGTAAGATGTGGTAATGAATGAGGGTTTAGGGAGAAAATTCTGGGAATTGGGAGGCAAAAAATCTAAATAATCTTAATAGACCTAATCATAAGTCTTTTTTTGTGCTTCAAAATATACATGCTGGGTCAAACATAAAAAATATCATTAAAAAAGACATAACCCAATGTTTTGTTTTGCCTATATTTCAGTTTAAACAACTAAGTTTAAACACACAGCATTTTTACAATCTATGTACCTGAAACACAAAATCAGCTCAAATAGACTCTAAAAATGGACTAATATTACACCAGCAAAACAATTTGTAGGAACGTCTGACCTCGCAACACCATCCTGCCTATTTGCAGCACTGACATATTCACTCCAAACAAATAAGTGCGAAAACCAGTGGGTGACAATAACAGTAAATCTGATGATGCGCGGCGATCTAATGGAGGCTCCGAAGCGAGGGAATGGGCAAATAGAAGGACAGATCGTGCCATCTGCACCTCTCCACGGCACAACACACTCTGTCTACAGCAGCAACAGGAAATCTCTGCAAAGTTCAGCCATGGGTCAGAGCAAACATCGCTCCTCCCCTCCACACACACACACATATCCACCTGAGCGGCCTTTGAGGGGTCATGAGGATTAGCGATGGGGCGGGGGCTGGGGAAAAGGGGACACAACTACCATATAATTCAAACAATTAAGGAAACATTTAGTTAATGGTGCAATGCGTGGTAAGTGTGCGACTGACCTCTTCCTGAACCCGTTTATGAACTTCTGTTTTGGTGTGTGTGTGTGTGTGTGTGTGTGTATGAGCGCCACACGGGCCCAATCGCCTGCAGAGAGCAGATAGCTGTAAACTTTTGCCACATATTGTTTGTCTTATGCAACCGCATGGCATAAGTCTTCCGCTTGACGGGAGGTAAACTAAACTGTTGTCTTTCTCGCTGATATGCCAGCAAATTCTGCAGGCGATCACTAATGTCTCTCTATAAGTGATATTAACATGCAACCGCAGTTCCCATGCAGATAATATCTAGCTGGGCTCATTGAGGTTATGATTATGACTAAATGCACAACCTAAAAATCACAGAGACCTTAGTTCTAAATGACAGAGAACAAAGTACACTTGGTTTTACTTTTAAACAGTGTATTTATCACCGGAATTAGTTCAAATTTGTGTGAACTAAATGTTTGTTTTTAAAACACTTAATTGCATGGGCTTTGCAATTAATAAAAAAATGTATAGAAGATGAAATTTATATTAAATACAATAACTTTAGGGAATTTGACCTACAAAAATAGGAATTGAGTTTCTTAAATGTGGTTTACTAAAACATACTTCAATGTCCCCAGCAGGCACATAACATCATAAGAAGTTAATATTAGATTAGATTTAGGTCGTGCTGTCGGGTGAACAAAATTCTGTCTAGCCAGCATCTAATGACAATGTTATTTTGATGTCGTCAAATGACGTTGATATTTGGTTGATTTTAGGTTGTGTTGGAAAGTGACCAAAATCCAACATCGAGCCAACATCTTAAACCAACGTCATATTGACGTCAAATACTGACATTAATTCATCAGGTATGGCAACCAAAATCCAACGTCTGATATACGTCATATTGGTAACGTCCACTCAACATCAAGCTGTAACATCATAAGACGATGATATTTAGTTAGATTTAGGTTGTGATGTCGGGTGAACAATATTCTTTGTCTAAGCAGCGTCTAAGGACAAGGTTATTTTGAAGTCGTGAAATGACGTTGATATTTGGTTGATTTTAGGTTGTGTTGAAAGTGACCAAAATCCAACATCTAGCCAACATCTTAAACCAAAGTCATATTGATGTCAAATACTGACATTTATTCATCAGGTATAGCAACCAAAATCCAACATCTGATAGACTTCATAGTGGTAACATCCACACAACGTCAAGCTGTAATATCATAATAAGTTAATATTAGATTAGATTTAGATCGTAATGTCGGGTGAACAAAATTCTGTCTAGCCAGCATCTAATGACAATGTTATTTTGATGTTGTCAAATGACGTTGTTATTTGGTTGATTTTAGGTTGTGTTGGAAAGTGACCAAAATCCAACAGAGCCAACATCTTAAACCAACGTCATATTGACGTCAAATACTGACATTAATTCATCAGGTATGGCAACCAAAATCCAACATCTGATAGACGTCATAGTGGTAACGTCCACTCAACATCAAGCTGTAACATCATAAGACGTTGATATTTAGTTAGATTTAGGTCGTGATGTCGGGTGAACAAAATTCTATGTCTAGCCAGCATCTAAGGACAAGGTTATTTTGATGTCGTGAAATGACGTTGATATTTGGTTGATTTTAGGTTGTGTTGGAAAGTGACCAAAATCCAACATCGAGCCAACATCTTAAACCAACGTCATATTGACGTCAAAAACTGACATTAATTCATCAGGTATGGCAACCAAAATCCAACGTCTGATATACGTCATATTGGTAACGTCCACTCAACATCAAGCTGTAACATCATAAGACGTTGATATTTAGTTAGATTTAGGTTGTGATGTCGAGTGAACAATATTCTGTCTAGCCTGCATCTAAGGACAATGTTATTTTGATGTCGTGAAATGACGTTGATATTTGGTTGATTTTAGGTTGTGTTGAAAGTGACCAAAATCCAACAGAGCCAACATCTTAAACCAAAGTCATATTGACGTCAAATACTGACATTAATTCATCAGGTATGGCAACCAAAATCCAACGTCTGATATATGTCATATTGGTAACGTCCACTCAACATCAAGCTGTAACATCATAAGACGTTGATATTTAGTTAGATTTAGGTTGTGATGTCGGGTGAACAATATTCTATGTCTAGCCTGCATCTAAGGACAAGGTTATTTTGATGTCGTGAAATGACGTTGATATTTGGTTGATTTTAGGTTATGTTGAAAGTGACCAAAATCCAACATCTAGCCAACATCTTAAACCAACGTCATATTGATGTCAAATACTGACATTTATTCATTAGGTATGGCAACCAAAATCCAACATCTGATAGACTTCATAGTGGTAACGTCCACACAACGTCAAGCTGTAATATCATAATAAGTTAATATTAGATTAGATTTAGATCGTGATGTCGGGTGAACAATATTCTGTCTAGCCTGCATTTAATGACAATGTTCTTTTGATGTCGTCAAATGACGTTGATAGTTGGTTGATTTTATGTTGTGTTGAAAGTGACCAAAATCCAACAGAGCCAACATCTTAAACCAATGTCATATTGACGTCAAATACTGACATTTATTCATCAGGTATAGCCACCAAAATCCAACGTCTGATAGACGTCATAGTGGTAACGTCCACTCAACATCAAGCTGTAACATCATAAGACGTTGATATTTAGTTAGATTTAGGTTGTGATGTCGGGTGAACAAAATTCTTTGTCTAAGTAGCGTCTAATGACAACATTATTTTGATGTCGTCAAATAACGTTGATATTTGGTTGATTTTATGTTGTGTTGAAAGTGACCAAAATCCAACATCGAGCCAACATCTTAAACCAACGTCATATTGATGTCAAATACTGACATTTATTCGTCAAGTATGGCAACCAAAATCCAACGTCTGATAGACGTCATAGTGGTAACGTCCAAACAACGTCAAGCTGTAACATCATTAGACGTTGATATTTGGTTGTTTTTAAGTTCTGACGGCAACCCAATTTTCATTTCAACCCAAAATGCAACATCCCCCGACATTGGGGTACAAAATCAATCTGACGTCATATTGAAGTCCTGTGCCTGCTGGGTCATTTCTACCTAAACATGTATGCCATGTATTATATATATTTTTATTATATATTATATAATAATACCATATATAATTATCAAATATCACATTACTGTTAAAATTATAACTAGCTACTTTAAAAAAAAAGAGCAAATGTAACATAAATAATATACATAAGTTAAGGGCTTAAATTATAATTGACCAGGAACCACGTTTGAGAATACTCATGATGGAATCATTGCAATGTTTAGCCATAAAGTTACCAAAACATTTATTACTTTGTGTGTGTTTTGGGATTGTGTGAGCATTTCAAGTCAGTTTAAAGTACACTGTCATTCTCATTTTAAATAAGTAGTTTAAACAAACTGCAAACATTATTTTTTGAATATATTCAGGCACAAGAAATGACGCGTCTAACTTTAACAGAGAATAATTGCATTTGTGTAAATATACAATGAAGACTATAGTATATTGTGTATCTGAATATTGCCAGAAAATCATAAAGCACTGTGTATTTGATTTATACAGTATCGTTGCTCTACTGTATCAGTGTTTGTGATTGGCTTGTGATTATATTCTATGCAAATGCCTTACAAAATCATCTCAAAGTTTCTAAAATTATGAATTCTTTCCAATTAGAGACATTCATTTCATCTGGTGATTTTATATTCAGTATTGCAATGTATCATTTTTTTTCGCAAAATGTAGTTTTTTTCTAGTATCGTGCAGCCATACATACATTTTTTTTTTACTTCGATTGCTTTCTATTTACAACTGATTTAAACTCTATTATATTTAAAATTGTTAGTAATTGCAATTAGTTAAACAGAAGTGCTTTTTTGACCCACTTAAGGTCCCTGTGAAATCTAAATAAAGTTTTTTAGATGCAAGTTTCAGTATGTTAGTCTTAAGGATATCTTTAATCTCGTGTGCTCCAAAATAGTGACAAATTCGCATTTAGAAGATATTAACATCAAAAGCTTGCAGTTTGTCACTTCTGCCTAAATGGATCATCAATTTATTTGACATCATCTCATACTTCAGTTTCTCATCAAATCTTCTGACCAATCAAATGCACTCTAATATCTGCCATGTCCCTGCCCCTTCAAGATGTTTCTCGTTTGCTTTTCATTGGTAAATTCTACAAGGAGACATCTGCGGCCGGAAGTTAGAGAGTTACTTATATTATTACAACAATAGAATTACCGTACAACAATAATTACTGTTTTTACATTCCTTACTATAGTTTTTACATTACTGTGAGGGTTGGGTTTAGGGTTAGAGTAGGGTAGACGTTGACAAAATACAATTTAATGGGTAATTTAATAAATAATATGAATCATACTCTGTGTAATTACTGTTTTATCATTACTCTGAGGGTTGGGTTAGACGTTAATAAAATACACTACCTGATAAAAGTCTTGTCATCGATCCCAGTTGTAAAAGCAACAAATAATAACTTGAGTTCTAGTTGATCATTTGGAAAAGTGGCAGAAGGTATCCCAAGCATCCCAATCATCACAAATACTGCAGAGGACCTATTGGAAACCGCATGGACCCAAGATTCTCACAGAAATTAGTCAAGTTTGGTGAGGGAAAAATCATGGTTTGGGGTTACATTCTGTATGGGGGCGTGTGAGAGATCTGCAGAGTGGATGGCAACATCAACAGCCTGAGGTATCAAGACAGGAGAGGGCAAATTCTTCAGCAGGATAGCGCTCCTCATACTTCAGCCTCCACATCAAAGTTCCTGAAAGCAAAGAAGGTCAAGGTGCTCCAGGATTGGCCAGCCCAGTCACCAGACACGTACATTATTGAGCATGTCTGGGGTAAGATGAAGGAGGAGGCGTTGAAGATGAATACAAAGAATCTTGATGAACTCTGGGAGTCCTGTAAGAACGTTTTCTTTGCCATTCCAGATGACTTTATTAAGAAGTTATTTGAGTCATTGCAGAGATGTATGGATGCAGTCCTCCAAGCTCATGGGAGTCATAAACTATATTAATTATTTTTCCACTGCAGCATGACTTTATATTCTATACTGTACATTATTTCTGTTAAGTGACAAGACTTTTGTCTAAGCAAAGTCAGACCTTACTGTCCTAATTAAATGATTAAAGATCAAGACTTGATCATATTTTATTTTGGTGAAATAAGTGTAATCTAGAGGCCTTTGCCTTTCATATAAGCCACTTCTGATACCAAATGATCAACTAGAAGTCAAATTATTATTTGTTGTTCCTAAAACTTAGATAGGCAACAAGGCTTTTGTCAGCTAGTGTACAATTAATGGGTAATTTAATAAATAATATAAATCTTGTCAACATCTGACTGCAGCTGTATCCCTTCTGTATGTCTTCATCTGATGTGCTCGAGCTTGACCACTCTTCACACTGGCAAATCTATGATAAAAACCAAACTCTACAGGCTGTTTTTTTTAAGGGGAGGGGCTCTATGTCCTCTATGTCCTGCCCTGTTTTCCTGTTTTAGTAGAAATTCCATCACACATTGAACAAAAAAGCACATTTCTCAGCACTTCATTTTTTTTTACACCGCTAGGAGTAAAAAAAACATGATTCAGATTCAGTCAGCAACTCGTATTATTCTTATATATTATAACAGGCCTTTACATAATCGCACATATTTGCTTTCCATTCAATACTTTAAAAACAAGCTAAAGGGATAGTTCACCCAAAAATGAAAATGTACTTACTATTTACGCACCCTCAAGTGGTTCCAAACCTTTATGAGTGTCTTTCGTTTGCTCAACACTAAAAGAAGATAATTTGAAGAAAGCTCACAACCTGTAACCATTGACTTCCATAGTATGAAAACAACTGGAACATAGTATTGAAAACAAATGGAAGTCAATGGTTACCGATTCCAATGTTTTCAAAATACAACGGTGATTCAAAAAGAACACCACAACTTTCAGGTTGATGTCACTTGAGTGTCTGGAGGGGGTCATATTGAACATCTATGAACTTGTTTTCCACTGAAAATCTTTAAGTACTCTTCACATTGATAATATACACAAAGTTCCATCATTTTTCTTTGATTAAATACAGATTTTCAAAATTTTCAAATCACCCTGTATCTTCTCTTGCATTCAACAGATGAACTTGAATCCCGTATGATGCAATAAGAGACTACAACTCCCATGATTTTTCAGTCATGGCATCATCAAAATACGCCTTTGTTTGTTGTGAATATGCACCCTCTAATGGTGAAAAGAACATACTGTGCCTTTAAGACATACCTGTTTGTTGGAATACTCACCAAGACCGGGAATGTGGACATGATTTAGTGTGTTTCCATCTATCCAAGTCCAAGCAGATGTGAAAGAAATCTCAGTTTCTGTTCTGGATGAAAACAAATACACAAATATCAATGCAGTGCTTTTGAGAATGGATACAGTACCACTTTTTGTCAATTTAATTTGACCTTTAATAAATGTACTCTCTTTTTAAGTACACATTAGCAACCTTTTTTCATTATCATTATATTTTCTACAAGTTTTCTGATATACTTTCAAGATTTGAAGAACCCTAAATAGGGCTGCGAGATATTGGAAAAATCTGATATTGCAATATTTTGTTTTGCTGCGATATATATTGCGATAATTTCACCAGATGATTCGAATAGCTTTATTTAGAAAGATTTCATTAATTTATATTGACTGGGGTGATCAAGTCTTTTTCTAAAATAAGAAAAATTACTATCATATATAAATACGACAGAGCAAAAATAAAAGTTAAATAAACGGTGCTTTATGGTTTCTGGGGAGTCTAACAGTATTCAAATACAAAAACTGAACAAATTAAGCATAAAATAACATGGTCATCATCGTATAAATAATTCATACAATAATATCAAATATTTAATAATATGTTTAATAAACAATGTAACCCTGCGACGTGACTATTGCGGATAAACACATTGCAATATCGATGCTCAAACAATTCATTGTTCAGCCTAGTGTTTCATTAAAAATAAAATGTGAACGTATGTTGTTTTGTATTGGTTTATTATCCAACTAATTAGCTCTGAACCAACAATAATTAAGTCTTAATGTTTTATAATGCATGACTAGAACATTGTGTATTGCATTTCTAAAGTATGAGAATAATTACTGATAAAACAAAAGATAAATATTCACTTCTTGAGCCAGTGTTAAATTGTTAACACTTATGAAAATGTTCATTTACCTCTGGCCAGTGTGGATTATATATATATGTATACACACACACAGTTAAAGTCAGAATTATTAGCCCCCCTTTGAATTTTTTTTTCTTTTTTTAAATAATTTCTAAATGATGTTTAACAGAGCAAGGACATTTTCACAGTATATCTGATAATATTTTTTCTTCTGGAGAAAGTCTTTTTTGTTTTATTTCGACTATATTAAAAACAGTTTTTAATTTTTTAAAAGCCATTTTAAAGTCAAAATTATTAGCCCCTTTAATCCATATTCTTTTCGATAGTCTACAGAACAAACCATCGTTATACAATAACTTGGCTAATTACCCTAACCTGCCTAGTAAACTTAATTAATCTAAGTAAACCTTCAAATGTCACTTTAAGCTGTATAGAAGTGTCTTGAAAAATATCTAGTCAAATATTATTTACTGTCATCATGGCAAAGATAAAATAAATCAGTTATTAGAGATGAGTTATTAAAACTATTATGTTTAGAAATGTGCTGAAAAAAATCTGCTCTTCGTTAAACAGAAATTGGGGAAAAAATAATCAAGGGGGCTAATAATTCAGGGGGGCTAATAATTCTGACTTCAACTTTATATACACACACACACCGGTAAATGTTAAAATGAACTCTCTCAGAGTTGAATTAACACTGGCAGTTTTGCTGCGTACTAACAAGTGTACTTTTTATACAGCTAAAGGGATAGTTCACACAAAAAATGTAATTTACTCATTTACTCACCACCAAGTGGTTCCAAAATTTTTTAGGTTTCTTACTTCTGGTAAACACACAAAAAATATTGTTGGAAACCAGTAGCCACGGACATCCATAATAGGAAAGAATCTATATACTATGGAGTTCAGTGGTTACAGGTAGGCCTGTCACGATATCTATTTTTTGTTGTACGATATATTGCACCAAAATATATTGCGATAAACGATATTATTTTCATTTTAAGACCATTTTATGCCACTCATTATTATGACAATGTAATATGACAATGAATGACAATATAATATCACGATGCAAGTACACTCTTTCAAAAAACACACGATATTTTATTCTTAAGAATATTTATTTTAATTATAGTAATTTTAACAATTCAATAATTAGGCATTGGAATCAGAATGTGAAAACGCAAAGCCTAAATGAATAATAATTAGTGTTAACAAAAAAGTGCAAGGTGAAAAGTAGTATATCTGCTACCAGATCTATTTTCAGTTGTCAGACATCCACATAAAAATATGCTATCGTAATTTATAGTACTGTAAATACTATAGTGTTTTTAACAATACTGACACCTCCAGTAGAGGTAGAAATGTTGCACAATCAGTTAAAATGTTGCTAGAATTGTTTTTATGTATGGGCGATATATATTGCATCACTAAAAATAATTGAATTGATGTCTATGTGTTGTGCGATAAGTCAATATATTGATTATTGTGACAGGCCTAGTTACAGGTTTCCAACATTCTTCAAAATATCTTCTTTTGTGTTTAAACCGATAGTTCTATAAACCGATAGATCTAAAAAAAAAATTCTGCCATCGTTTACCATCCCTTCACTTGTTCCAAACCCGTTAAAGTGTTTTTCTTCTGTTGAACACAAAAGAAGATATTTTGAAGAAAGCTGAAAATGGGTAGCCATTGACTTCCATAGTGTTTGTATTCTTCAATGGATGTCAATGGCAGGGGCGGATTTATCTGATAAGCGAAGTAGGCTGCCACTTAGGCCCCCAGGAAAATTGGGGGCGCCCAATAAATACCTAGAAGTATAAATTATACACATAACATTGCTTTCTATGTATGGTGAGGGTCTAACAAAAAAAAAATTAATGTAATTATAACATCTACACAAATTCAATTCGATAAAAATTCTACGCAGTCCAGCAGTCAAATCAGGTAAAAATTTAGTTTTAAAAACAATTTATTATTTTCGATTTATTTATTTTCATTCATTTTCCTTTGGCTTAGTCCCTTCATTCATCAGGGGTTGCCACAGCGGAATGAACCACTAACTTATCCAGCATATACTTTACACAGCGGATGCCGTTCCAGCTGCAACCCAGTACTGGGAAACATCCATACACACGCACTCATACACTACGGACAATTTAGTTTATTCAATTCACCTACATGTCTTCAGCACCCGGAGGAAACCCACACCAGCACGGGGAGAACATGCAAACTCCACACAGAAATGCCAGCTGACCCAACCGGGACTTGAACCAGCGACCTTCTTGCTGTGAGGCGACAGTGCTAACCACTGAGCCACCATATCGCCTGATTTATTTAGTTTTTTAGTAATGGAGAGATTTCATTAAGATAAAACATAGAAATGCAGATACAGCAAAATGCGGTGGCGCAGTGGGTATCGCTGTCGCCTCACAGCAAGGTCGCTAGTTCGAGCCTCGGCTGGGTCTGTTGGCATTTTCTGTGTGGAGTTTGCATGTTCTCCCCGTGATCGCGTGGGTTTCCTCCGGGTGCTCCAGGTTCCCCCACAGTCCAAAGACATGTGGTACATGTGTATTGGGTAAGCTAAATTGTTCGTAGTGTATGTGTCTGAAGAGTGTATGGGTGTTTCCCAATGATGGGTTGCAGCTGGAAAGGCATCCGCTGCGTAAAACATATGCTGGATAAGTTGGCGGTTCATTCTGATGTGGCGGCCCCTGTTAATAAAGGGACTACGCCGAAAAAGAAAATAAATGAATGAGTTCAAGTAAGGTATATTTTCATTTTGGGGTGAACTGTCCCTTTAAAAGACAAAAGAAACTCAATCAGGTTTAGAACAAGTGAAGGGTGAGTCCATTTTTTTGGGGGGGGTGAACTATCTCTTTAAGAATACTATTTTTACAAGAAGGGAATTACCTGTGCTGCCTGTTATCTCCATAGAGCAGCACTGTATGATTCCATAGCAGAACATGAAGAGCCAGCAGGGGCCGCCTGACCTCTCGCTAATGGTGGAGTCAAATCCTGGTCAAACCCTGAGGGACAGCCGTGACGGAGGAGGCCGGCCTGACTCCATACATGTGTTTGGAGCCGTGATTAAGCATTCCAGGAATGTGGTGAGAAAATAAGCAGCTTTGATTGAAAACAAACAAACAAACAAAAGATTATTCATGTAATCTGACTCGGGCTAAGCGAGGACATTCGCTCACATGGAAAACATTAATGTTGCTTTAATGGTGTTTGCTGTCAAGATGGTTTGCCGTTGTTAATCGGCTACTAGAAGGGGTGTCATATTTTTGCAAGCTAAAAGCTAGAGTTGAGTTAGCATTTTAGCGCTTATGCTAACTTTCATGTTTTATTCTGTGACATGAACTTCATCAGTAATATAGCTTTTTGAAATTGTTTAGATTTTACTACAGAAGCTGTCAGGAACAGTAAATGACATCGATCTGGACAGGTAATCTCATATACTCATTATTTTCAGCAGATTAAAGCATTAGTTTACCCAAAAATACAAATTCTGTCATCATTTACTCAGCCTTGACTTGTTCCATCTATTTTGAGGGTTTTTTTTTTCTGTTGAAAATGTTGTAAACCTGTAACTATTGACTTCCAAAGTAGGAAAAACAAATATTATGGAAGTCAATGGTTACAGGTTTAAAACATGCTTCAAAATATCTTCTTTCGTGTTCAACAGAAAAAAAATCTAACAGATCATGGGTGAGTTAATGAAGGCAGAATTTTCAGTTTTGGGTGAACTATCACTTGATGTTGAAGTCACTGAAACTTGATGTTCATTAACCAACACTTAGCTTTTAACAACGGTATTATAATATTCAATATTATAAATATATAAAATTATGATATAACATAATATAATATAATATATAATATATTTAAATTACATTTAGGCTTCATATGATTATTACTGGAAATTATTTTGCGAACCAGAAATGTATTTTTCTGCAATAACCCAGAAGCCAATAAAAATATTATATTTTGGGCTTCTATGAGGGAACCTGGATGATTGTAACTTCCAGGTTAGCCAGCAAAAAAACAAGTCTGCGATGGGTATTAAGACATACTTTTCATATCAAGTTGTTAGATTAGAATAGTATTCCAACTCATCTTTCATCTAATAACCTTGCTGAAAAAAAACAGCTTAAACCAGCCTAAGCTGGTCAACCAGCATGGTGTTAGAGGTGTTTGGGCCATTTCCTGGCTAATTTCAGCCATTTCCAGCCTGGTCTTAACTGGTCAGGCTCTGAGATGACCAGCTAAGACCAGCTTGACCTGCCCCGGCCTGGGAGACCAACAAAAACCAACTATGGCCATTATAAACCAGGCTGGTCAAGCTGGTTTAAGCTGGTCATTTCCCAGTCTGACCAGCTAAGACCAGGCTGGACATGGCTGAAACCGCCCTGGAAATGACAAAAACCCCTCTAAAACCAGGCTGATCAACCAGCTAAAACTAACCAACCAGCTTAGGCTGGTTTAACCCTGATGAAAAATCCAGCTTAAACCAGCCTAAGCTGGTTGGCTGGTTTTAGCTGGTCAACCTGCCTGGTTTTAGAGGGGTTTTGGCCATTTCCAGGCTGGTTTCCAGCCATTTCCAGCCTGGTCTTAGCTGGTCAGGGTGGGAGTTGACCAACTAAAACCAGCTATGTCCAGCTTAAACCAGGCTGGTCAAGCTGGTTTTAGCTGGTTTAAGCTGGTCATTTTCCAGCCTGACCAGCTAAAACCAGGCTGGAAATAGCTGGAAACCAGCCTGGAAATGGCCAAAACCCCTCTGAAACCAGGCTGGTCGACCAGCTAAAACCAGCCAACCAGCCTAGGCTGGTTTAAGATGGATTTTTCAGCAGGGAAGCTGGGTTTTTTTAGAAAATAAATCAGTGGCCGAAAACAAAGGCAATATTTTGCCTGAAGGACAAATTATGCTTTTTGTTTTTAAGGATCTCTATATGGCATGTAAAACCTTTAAATCATAGAATAGGTCCCAAAACACAATAGAATACATTACAATTGACCGATTTCGGTGGTTAAAATATGACGGTTTGTATCTTTTTAATTGCACTTTTATTTTGTATTTATTTTGGAAACTTATGTAATTTATTTGATATTTTCTATATTATTCTCCATGATGTTGTGTGATGGCTTGTGTCCAACTTAAATTAAAGTGAAAATCTCGTAAATCAACTTGCAGAAATTCCGAATTGACATTGTGTGTACATGAGGTAAACAACTAACTAGACAACAAAACATCCTCACGCGCTATAAAACTTGGTACTTTCTAAAACATCAAGTTTTCAACCTTGAGAAATGTTCAATAGCTCACCTTTTGTGTTTCACAGAAGAAATAAAAGCATGTTATATTCTTTAGAACGACGTGAGGTATGATGGCAGAACTCACAATTTGGTTTTAGCCCGGAGTCACTTTCTACTCTTATAGCACCATCGTGTGGACATATAATATAATGCAACTCCTAATAGCTGTGTCAGGTCTGGAGTGAAGTATGGAGTAATGGACAATATTTGACATCTGTAGAGCCACTATTAGCTGATAAAACGAAATGGCACTCAGAAAGAGAGCCAAAAGTGTCAAACGACAGCACTGAATTCGTTCCCGGAGCTCTTAAATGCTCTCAATATAAGTCAACCACAGTGACTGATGGCAGTTTGGAGAGATGCAGTCAGTGGCAGCCATCGTTTAGCTTGGTTTGGATTGGAATTCAATATTTAAAATATGTATTAAATATAAAAACTGTCAGTGCTTAAGGTCAATATTATTAGCCCCCACCCCCACCCCTATAGGATTCCCCCTATTGTTGTCCAATAACCTGCCTAATTAACATAATTAAGCCTTTAAATAGCAATTTAAGCTGAAAACTACAATATTATGTGCTGTCTTCATGGAAAAAGACAAAAGAAATTAGTTATTAATTATAAAAACTACTGTGCTATAAAATGTGTCTTTATAATTCAAGATTTTAGACGTTTTTATGCTTTATAAATGGATTTATAAATGCTAAAGGCTTCTTAAACTAGTTTGAAACAAGCCATTTCGTCATTTTTACGCAGAAAGACCACATAAAATTGTGAGATGCAGCATTATTATATAAAATGAGTGCTTATTAACTTGACTGATATCAAAATTATGACGCTGACGGATGAATTTACTTGGAGTAGAGACTTTTAAGTGAGTCTGAATCACCATTTGTTGAGTTAAAAACCTTTCTACTGTATATTGGACAATGGTTTGTATAACATAAATACAACTGCGCCTGTAATAACTTGGTAAATCACTAGCCAGTTGGATTGAACAAAGTCTGACATCTAGTGGACGACGCCCGTAATAACATTTGTTTTTAACATTTGGGTAAAGCCTAAAGTCGGAAGTTAACGATTATTATTTATATTATTACAATTATAGATTTACTGTACCACAATAATTGCTGTTTTTATATTATTATTATTATATTCAACACCAATTTAGAGTCAGGAACTTGAAAACATTAAGCAGCCTACACATGAGCTCCTGGATAGAAGACATATCATATGATAAGATAATGAAGGTGTAATGAAGTGTGTCTGATGGATGCTTTAGAAATCTTCTCTTCTCTGCTGTCTCGGCTTCTGCTCTGGATCTCAACACGCTTCATTAACAGTCATAAGAGCTCAAATTTTTCCACAAGAGCAACGCAACATCTGTCCTGAACTAATGCCTGTCCTGCTTGAGGATATGAGAGTCAGATGTCTGCGCACACCTACTCATTCATTATTAATATATGCCATCAATCAGTGTCATTGAAAACAACTTCAACAAGTAGTATGGTGGATTTGAAAAATGTCTGCTAAAAATAAATTTTGTACAAATTCATACACATGTAGAGCATACCTGTCAACATTGGGATGTGAAAATAAGGGATATGCCCACCATAATAAGGGATTCCCCCCACCCTCCTTAAAAAATCCCCAAATTACTAAATATGTTGATTTTGAGCTGTTTCATTGTAAATAAACAGTTAAATGGTCAGTAATATGTTTTATTATTATTATTTACAAAAACAAAAATAAATAGTGTACATTAGCAGCAAATACATTAGCAAACAGCTTATTAAAATTAATAGATATTATAATTAAATAAAATCAAGCTATCAAATCTCATTAGCCGTTTCTTCACTGTATAACTTACACATTCTGATTAAAGAGCAACGAATGAGCAACGATTTTTTTTTTTGTTTGATTACATTAAATAACAGGTGTCACTTTAAAAATGCAACCATCTAAAATTATAATGGACGGCATCTGTAATAAAAGGAAAGAAAATCCCGCCGTTTTTATATTTATTTCACAGTGTTTTCATGCATAAACAAAGCGAAAGCACAGAACAGACGCACATTTAAGAGCAAAGGGCGGCCCCTGGTGGTTTGGCGGTATGGGTTGCTGTTCTTTAATGTTTATTGCCACGCTTCAGAGAAAGACTGAAAATACGGGAGAAATACCTTCACGGGATGATAGCGAGATAGAACTGTAAAATACGGGAGAATCCCGGGGAAAACGGGAGGGTTGACAGGTATGATGTAGAGTGGGTATAAGTCTACGCACTAAAATGACAACTGTTTCTGTGATGTATAAAATGAGTCGTTTCGATTTATTTAGGCGATGTTTTTCATCGGGTCACACAGTCAATACAAGAAAATGTACATATAAGGCTCGAACCAGCGACCTTCTTGCTGTGAGGCGAATGTTCAACCCACTGCGCCACCGCGTCGCTATAATAATACATTAGATACATTTTTACTAAAGGGGACGCCTTACAAATGTACACATTAAATACCTTGTCACCTAAAGGTTTAAGGAATATGATTGGAAACAATTTTTGGAAAGTTTTTCCCCAAATGTATATGCATTTTTATATAGAGTTTTTCACGTCATTTGTTGATTGATTAAGTAGGACTATTGTTGGTTTCATGTGTGATATGGGTAAGATATATCTTAAGCTACAGTCACACTAGAGTTTGAGCTTGCGAAATTCTGTCATACGGCACTGCGAAAAGGGGCGGGATTAAACAAGATGATTAGACATTTCCCGTTTTGGTAACACTTTATAATAACTACACACTATGAACCATTTATTAATGATTAGCATCTAGTGAATTCATTATCTGTTAATCATTAACTCTACATTAACAGACGTTAGTAAGCAGTTTATAACTGCAGCTACAAATGCTCTATTCTTGACTTACAACCACATTTATAATGTGCTTAATAATTGTACTTTCATACTTTGTTAATGATTTATTTTTCATTACTAAATTAAGCATTGCATTATTTACAAACCAGTTATTTAAGCATAGTTAGTGTTTTTTTAATTACCATTCAGAATGAGTTAGTAAATGATTATTAAACTATTAAAATTAGCATTTATAAATCTTATTATTCAGGCATATACGAATAGTTAATTTGTATGTTAATAAATGCTTTATTAACTCAATTTCATGCAGTTTTGTGACCTAATCTAAAGTGAGGACTGTTTATGCTTTATAAATCCCTTATAAATGACAATTAAAGGCTCAGTTAAATGTCTAAACAGGAAAAAAGAACACAAACGACATTATTAATTTCTATTCGTTTGAAGATACACAAATAAAACTGTATTTAAAAAGAAAATATTCTTTGCAACCTTATCTAAAATAAAATTACTGTACAGTTTAAACTTTGCATCTTATTATATTGTTATATTGTTGTTGTTTTATCCAATTTTATGTCGTATTTTGACACTCCTGTTATTCAGCAATGTTTAAACTTTACAGTCATTTTACTTTTTAGATAAGATTGCAATGATTATTGTTCATACTGAGCCTTTAATTGTCATTTATAAGGGATTTATAAAGCATAAACAGTCCTCACTTTAGATTAGGTCACAAAACTGCATGAAGTTGAGTTAATAAAGCATTTATTAACATACAAATTAACTATTAATATATGCCTGAATAATAAGAGATATAAACGTTGATTTCAATAGTTTATTAATCATTTACTAACTCATTCTGAGTTAATGATTAACAGATAAAGAATTCACTAGATGCTAATGATTAGTAAATGATTGATAGTGTGTAGTTATTATAAAGTGTTACCAAAATGGTTTAAATTTCTGTTCAGAGAGGTCATGTTTTGATCCTCGGTTGGTCTCACGCAGTCACGTAATGCGATTTCGCAGTTCACAAAGCTTGAACTTTCCAACGCAGCAAACTGCAAAGCTTGTGGCACGAGCTTGCATTTCCATGCGTATGAATGAAAGTCTATGGGGAGAAAAGTGCAGCGCGACTGCAGCTTTAGTGTGCACACTCTTAAACTATTTTTGGGTAACATACCTTTTCAAATTATTACAGCACTCAGTTTTTTTTAGGGTATGAGTCTATCAGCATGCATGGCACATCTCAAAGTTGTTAATATTTGCTCACTTTTCTCAGTAGAAACGCTCCAAATCTGTCAGATTGTGAGGGCATCTCCTCTGCACAGCTCTCTTCAGATCACTCCACAGATTTTCAATTGGATTCAGAGGTCTGGGCTCTGGCTGGGCCATTACAAAACAAAAATCTTCTGGTGAAGCCATTTTGTTGTTGATTTGGATGCGCCATGCTGAAAGATTCCTTGCAGAAGCCTGAAGGTTTTGCACCAGTTTCGATTGGTATACGGAACTGTTCATGATTTCCTCTACCTTGACTAAGGCCTCGGTTTCAGCTGAAGATAAACAACCCCAAATGACTGGGGATATGGTGTTCTTTTGGTAATGGGCAGTGTTGTTTTTCACCAAACACGAATGCTTAACCTTTGTTTTATCAGACCAGAATACCATTTTCCCACATGCTCATGGGAGATTTCAAATGTGTTTTTGTTGGCTTTGATGTTTTCCTGTGTATCTTCCAAGATATATGAAGAATACAGAAGATTTTTGGCCATCTATCCAACCCATCTGTTCATCCGTCTATCTGAACATCAGTCCGTCCATCCATCTTTCTGTCCGTTCTTCCATCAAACTATTAATTCATCAACATATGCACCTAATGGGCACTTAATATAAAATATTGTCATGAATTTCACTGCTAATTAATTTAATAAATAACACTTATATAATAAATACACAAAACAATTAAATGCATGAGACTCATTACAACATTCTGTCTTTATTCATATAACTGCATTCATTTTAAATGACACATTCAGTCACACAATAGCACAGCATCACCTGCACACACACACTCTCTCTCACACACACACAGCAGAGGTGTTTCATTAATGTAGACATTCTCCCAAATAAAGAACATTCTGCATTGAGACCAGAAGTGAAGGCTTTACATCGAGGATTTAAAGAATGTGCAAAAAGGGTTTCTTTAAACCCACTTACCTTCAACAATAAAGAAAACATTGGATTTTTTTTTTTTTTAACAAAATGGAATTAAAACATCTTAGCATTACCGCAAACACTGCCTTTTGTTCTCTTTGGTCATTTCTCCATTACTGATAAGAGACACTTTTGGTCTGATGCTGACGAATCATTTTCAAGTTTAAGAATCGGAATCTAAACTACAACTGTAAAAACTACTTAAAACACATCATCTAAAAGGCAGCAAGAGATGTATGAAAACAGAAATATAAAACCCACATCCAAAAGGAGGACACACTTCTAAAATACTGAAGCTAAAGGCATCTGAATAATCTAACTCAGACCAATAAAAGCCATGCATAACAAACAAATTCACCCGTCAGTCAAACCCCATACTCTAGCGCAAGATACTCACTGTATGTACACAATTGCTGGTAATAAATAGAACTGCTGGTATATTCATGAAAAAACTTGGGAAATAAAGAGTCCACAGCCCTTGCGAAGAGAGGTGAATGCGCTGATAAAGTGGACACATCTTCCCACACATCAGTAGTCAGTTCAGTTCTCCATGTTGGAGTAAGTCGTGGCATTGATGCCTGGTCTTTTTCTCCCTTTGATCTTCAAAGATCCATATCGTGCCTGTGGTCGGTGAATGACAAGCATATGGAGCCATAATTAAAATCATATATGGAGAAAATCAAAAGGTAAAGAAAGAATCGGTTGTAATCTTAAGGCTATATGAGTGGGTGAGGACTGTAACGAGTAATCAAGAAAAACTGAATGATGAAATTATCACAATGTTATCATTGTAGTATTCAAATTTTTTCTTTTTTATAATTATTTTAGGGGTTTTTAACCCCTTTGGACACTGTGTCCATATCAATGGACATCACATGTCAGTAGGGCTGCTCGATTATTGGTCATAATTGTAATCACGATTATTCAAAACGATTATCAGTTGAAGTCAAAATTATTCGCCCTCCTGTAAATATTTTTTTATAAATATTTCCCAAATGATGTTTAACAGAGAAAGGAATTTTTCACAGTATTTCCTATAATATTTTTTCTACTGGAGAAAGGCTTTTTTGTTTTATTTTGGCTAGAATAAAAGCAGGTTTAAATATTTTGAAAACTATTTTAAGGTCAATATTATTAGCCCCCTTAAGCAATATATATTTTTGACTGTCTGCAGAAGAAATTACTGTTATACAATGACTTGTCTAATTACCCTAATTAAGCCTTTGAATTGCACTTTAATCTGAAAACTAGTATCTTGAAAAATATCTAGTCAAATATTATGTACAGTCATCACAGCAAAGATAAAAGAAATCAGTTATTAGAAATGAGTTATTAAAACTAAATGGGTTAACTTTTATTTTTATAGGACAGTATAGTTTTCCCAGTACTCTCTTGCAGCTGGAAGGGCATCCGCTGTGTAAAACATATTCCAGAATAGTTGGCGGTTCATTCCGCTGTGGCGACCCCTGATAAATAAAGGAACTAAGCCAAAGGAAAATGAATGAATGAAGGACAGTATACAGTGAAAACAGGAAAGCACTGAAGCCGGGACTCTAACTCGGGTCCCTGCAATCACCTCAGTGCTGTGTTGAAGCACTAACCAATAGGCTATTGGTGCTTACTATTGTAATATTTAAAAAGTTTAGTTCATTTAAAAGTTAGTGCATTGCTTAGCCCCTCCCCTTTGGTTGACTTTATTCAATTAAATCTGCTAAAATCAGAGTAAAGCCGCGGTCACACTGGACTTTACTCCCCATAGACTTCCATTCATACGCACGCGAATGCGTCAGACCGGAAACGCAGGGTCATGCGTCAAGTTTCGCAGGTTGCTGCAGTGCAAAGTTCAAGCTTGGTGAACGCTGACCTGCGAAATCGCATCACTTGACTGCGTGAGACCAATCCAGGATCAAAACATGACCTCTCTGAACTGAAATTTAAAACATGAAGTAATCGCTCGCTTTTTTAAATGTCTAATCATCTTGTTTAATCCCGCCCCTTTTCGCAGAGCCATACGACAGAATTTCGCAAGCTCAAACTCTAGTGTGACCGCGGCTTAACTAGAGGATTGTATTATTCCACTTAGAAAAACTTGTTTTGGTATGAGCTATTCTTTTTCTTTTAGAGCATCAAATTAGTGGATGTTGATACCACAAACCATTAAGGAATGTGTATCATTTAATTCTTTTATCTATGCGGGAGCAAGTATACAGGAAATAAATTATTATAATTTTTTTTTCCAGCCATAATATAATGTTTATTGAACTATCAGTGTGGATTTGGTGGACTTACATCTCTGCGGAGTTTTGAGCGTGTGACTTTGACACTCTGTGATCGTCTGAGTCCATGATGAGACACGGCTTCATCCTCTGAGAACACCGGCTTACTGTCATCATCACTCCGGTCATCGTCATCACCATGATAATACTCTACACAAAAACACAAGAAAGAAAACATCAACATGCAGATCAAACATGGCAGCGGATACTGATGATTTATGCCAGCACTCCTCCACAGCTTTTGCCTCAATGTGCATCTGCCATGACATGGATAAATGTCACTTAAAGGGCCAATTCTTTGTCTGAAGAATGATTCACTAAATGATTCACTCAATTCGTTCAAAAAAGATGATTCAGTTAGAAAATAAGCTTTATAAATAGATCATTGGAACACTGACTCACTTGATTTGTTAAAAAAAAACTCAAATGAAACACTGCAGTGTTGAGATGAAAAAAAGTCCTACTCAGGCTTTAACTACTTTAGAAAATAAATAAATACTGTGTTTAAAATGTAAATCAACTCATCATTTCTTGAGCTGTTGCATAAAATGAACTTCATATTTGCAATCATTAAGTACGTTTACATGGACACCAATACTCCGATTTTAATACGATTAAGACAATAGTCTGATTAAGAGTCTCATCTCATCTCATTTTCGTCTGCTTATCCAGGGTCGGATCGCGGGGGCTGCAGTCTTAAGAGAGAAACTTCCCTCTCCCCAGACACATCCTCCAGCTCCTCTGGGGGGATCCCGAGGCTTTTCCAGGCCAGCCAGGAGACATGGTCCCTCCAGCGTGTCCTGGGTCTTCCCAGAGGCCTCCTCCCGATGGGACATGCCTGGAACACCTTCGGTAGGCGTCCAGGAGGCATCCGAAACAGATGCCAGAGCCACCTCAGCTGACTTCTCTCGATGTGGAGGAGCAGCGGCTCTACTTCGAGCTCCTCCCGGGTGACAGAGCTCCTCACCCTATCTATAAGGGTGCGCCCTGCCACCCTGCGAAAGAAACTCATTTCCGCCGCTTGTATCCGGGATCTTGTCCTTTCGGTCATGACCCAAAGCTCACGACCATAGGTGAGAGTAGGAACGTAGATTGACTGGTAAATTAAGAGCTTTGCCTTTCGGCGCAGCTCCTTCTTTACCACAACGGACCGACATATCGACCGCATTACTGTTATATATACTAATATACTTATATATCTTATTCAGATGAAGGCAAATAATTAGATTACTGATGTCCAATGTAAACATAGAATTTCTTGCTTGGGTGATACCAAGTAATAATAATAACAATAATTTAAACAAAGATTTGTTTGTGCTTTGTTTGTAACTCCAATTCAGAGGTATTTGAGCTGGATTCATACAGTAAATTGTCTTTTTTCTACTTTCTTTTTGCAAAGCAGCATACTTGATCATTTAAAAAAATAACAATTATTTCACATCACTGCATATAATAATGTTGTACACCCCAAGGATTTTTATAAGAATTTAAACACAGTTGTGTGGCAACATTCTGTGAATATAAGCAGCTTCTAATGGTAAAATTGTATTAATTTTATTCTTTATAAATATTATTCTTTCACAGTTTATAAAAACAGTTTGTAGAAACACTTTGATTGACATTCTCCCTTTGTACGTGTCATCAGAGAAAGCCCTGCCCATTAGTGACGATCTCTCCCTCATAAGCATAGGATGTTAGTAGTGTTTTTGAATCTGCCACTATGCTGACACACAGGCATTAGTATCTCCATCCTCTTTTGAAAAGAGCACAATCTCATTTGAATTTAAAGCGACAGTCACCAAAATGGCACAATTTGTACCAAAGCCTAAAATGGGCAGTTACAAAGAGTTATAAAAAATATTTGTGGGGTATTTTGAGCTGAAACTTCATATACATACTCTAGGGACATCAGGACTTATTTTACATCTTGTAAAAAGGGGCATAATAGGTCTCCTTTAAATATTTATTAATTAATATTGCATAATCGGACCTAACGAAATGTACAATTATTAAGATGGGTTTTATCCAGCATAACAGCCGAGTGGCAACATACCGCTCTCCCTCATTAAGCCAATACGGGAAACCATTACTGAAACTGCGATTCATATAAATTCCGCTAGGCTCCATAATGGAGCACATTTCTATTGACCACTATGTTAAAATGATGTTTTGGTGTATATAGCTAATATTATACTTAATGACAACTGTGAGGGGGTGAATTTTTTTATAACTCATTCATTTATTTTGAGTTATATTAAGTCTGCATAATTAAGGGCGTGGTCACTTGAGTGACAGATATGTCTCGCTGGTCACCGTCACATCACCTCAGCTGATTCCTGCTGATTAGCTGCTAAACTCAGCATATACATCGTATTTTTGTTTTATTTCATGTGTCTTTACACAGTCAATTGCCTTTAGGAATTATTACTTACAATTATCAGATAATATGGCATGCTGTGCACTTGATTGTGCTCACAAACCATTCACGATGCCTCCATTTCCCAGTTGAGTGAAATTCTTATTTACTTAAATACCATATCTATAAATGTATTTGTTTTAAGATAATTTATAATTTATAACTTTCTTTAGACCTGTAATGCACTCCAGAATCTGACAGATTGATTAGCTCCAGGCTATAACAGTCATCTGAAACAATGTCATACAGGTTTATGTCTGGATTTCATAAATAGCCTTGCATTTACTAACACAGACTATATCTGAAGTGTTTGGAAGTAATCTTCCTGTAGAAAAAACGCCATAAGAACAATGCTTAGTGGCTAATGTATTACATAAATTTATTATTATTGATATAGTTTACAGGTCGTCTCACAGCAAGAAGGTCGCTGATTCGAGCCTCGGCTGGGTCAGTTGGCATTTCTGTGTGGAGTTTGCATGTTCTCCCTGCGTTCGCGTGGGTTTCTTCCGGGTGCTCCGGTTTCCCCCACAAGTCCAAAGACATGCGGTACAGGTGAATGGGGTAAGCTAAAATTGTCCGTAGTGTATATGTGTGAATGAGTGTGTATGGGTGTTTCCCAGTGATGGGTTGCAGCTGGAAGGGCATCCGCTGCGTAAAACATATGCTGGATAAGTCGGCGGTTCATTCCGCTGTGGCGACCCCAGATTAATAAAGGGACTACACCAAAAAGAAAATGAATGAATGAATGAATGATTTAATATAAAAGCAAGCACATGTGGTCAGAACACAAACGAGTCGCAGGCAATGAAGTATTAAGCGTTTCTCCCAAAGAAAAGCCCATCTAAGCAAAATGCTAGCAGGTGTCTGTAGCTTCACTCATGCCCCGCACCTTATTTTTCGTTACCCCAGGTTGGTGCGATGGCGCACGAACAAAATCGTGATGGTTGGCCACGCCCACTTGCAGCTCTTCAGTACCCTATGGGTGACGTCACAGATACTACATCCATATTTTTTGCAGTCTATAGATAAAACCCAAGCGGCAACATTCCGCTCTCCCTCATGAAGCAAATACGGAAGTAACTGAAACTGCAATCCATCTACTGGCCTTTAGGGGCTGGCTCCAGAAACTCCAGATGTTCACAAACATGTTTGGTACAAAAGACTTTTTTCATAACTCATTTGTTTCAGTTATATTAAGTCTGCATAATTAGGGTCATGGCCAGTTGAGTGACAGCTAGGTCTCGCTGGTCGCAGTCACATCACTTTTACACAGTCGATTTCCTTTATATGACTATTTCTTACAATTATCAGATAATATGGCATGCTGTGCACTTGATTGTGCTCACAAACCATTCACGATGCCTCCATTTCCCAGTTGAGTGAAATTCTTATTTACTTAAATACCATATCTATAAATGTATTTGTTTTAAGATAATTTATAATTTATAACTTTCTTTAGACCTGTAATGCACTCCAGAATCTGACAGATTGATTAGCTCCAGGCTATAACAGTCATCTGAAACAATGTCATACAGGTTTATGTCTGGATTTCATAAATAGCCTTGCATTTACTAACACAGACTATATCTGAAGTGTTTGGAAGTAATCTTCCTGTAGAAAAACGCCATAAGAACAATGCTTAGTGGCTAATGTATTACATAAATTTATTATTATTGATATAGTTTACAGGTCGTCTCACAGCAAGAAGGTCGCTGATTCGAGCCTCGGCTGGGTCAGTTGGCATTTCTGTGTGGAGTTTGCATGTTCTCCCTGCGTTCGCGTGGGTTTCTTCCGGGTGCTCCGGTTTCCCCCACAAGTCCAAAGACATGCGGTACAGGTGAATGGGGTAAGCTAAAATTGTCCGTAGTGTATATGTGTGAATGAGTGTGTATGGGTGTTTCCCAGTGATGGGTTGCAGCTGGAAGGGCATCCGCTGCGTAAAACATATGCTGGATAAGTCGGCGGTTCATTCCGCTGTGGCGACCCCAGATTAATAAAGGGACTACACCAAAAAGAAAATGAATGAATGAATGAATGATTTAATATAAAAGCAAGCACATGTGGTCAGAACACAAACGAGTCGCAGGCAATGAAGTATTAAGCGTTTCTCCCAAAGAAAAGCCCATCTAAGCAAAATGCTAGCAGGTGTCTGTAGCTTCACTCATGCCCCGCACCTTATTTTTCGTTACCCCAGGTTGGTGCGATGGCGCACGAACAAAATCGTGATGGTTGGCCACGCCCACTTGCAGCTCTTCAGTACCCTATGGGTGACGTCACAGATACTACATCCATATTTTTTGCAGTCTATAGATAAAACCCAAGCGGCAACATTCCGCTCTCCCTCATGAAGCAAATACGGAAGTAACTGAAACTGCAATCCATCTACTGGCCTTTAGGGGCTGGCTCCAGAAACTCCAGATGTTCACAAACATGTTTGGTACAAAAGACTTTTTTCATAACTCATTTGTTTCAGTTATATTAAGTCTGCATAATTAGGGTCATGGCCAGTTGAGTGACAGCTAGGTCTCGCTGGTCGCAGTCACATCACTTTTACACAGTCGATTTCCTTTATATGACTATTTCTTACAATTATCAGATAATATGGCATGCTGTGCACTTGATTGTGCTCACAAACCATTCACGATGCCTCCATTTCCCAGTTGAGTGAAATTCTTATTTACTTAAATACCATATCTATAAATGTATTTGTTTTAAGATAATTTATAATTTATAACTTTCTTTAGACCTGTAATGCACTCCAGAATCTGACAGATTGATTAGCTCCAGGCTATAACAGTCATCTGAAACAATGTCATACAGGTTTATGTCTGGATTTCATAAATAGCCTTGCATTTACTAACACAGACTATATCTGAAGTGTTTGGAAGTAATCTTCCTGTAGAAAAACGCCATAAGAACAATGCTTAGTGGCTAATGTATTACATAAATTTATTATTATTGATATAGTTTACAGGTCGTCTCACAGCAAGAAGGTCGCTGATTCGAGCCTCGGCTGGGTCAGTTGGCATTTCTGTGTGGAGTTTGCATGTTCTCCCTGCGTTCGCGTGGGTTTCTTCCGGGTGCTCCGGTTTCCCCCACAAGTCCAAAGACATGCGGTACAGGTGAATGGGGTAAGCTATAATTGTCCGTAGTGTATATGTGTGAATGAGTGTGTATGGGTGTTTCCCAGTGATGGGTTGCAGCTGGAAGGGCATCCGCTGCGTAAAACATATGCTGGATAAGTCGGCGGTTCATTCCGCTGTGGCGACCCCAGATTAATAAAGGGACTACACCAAAAAGAAAATGAATGAATGAATGAATGATTTAATATAAAAGCAAGCACATGTGGTCAGAACACAAACGAGTCGCAGGCAATGAAGTATTAAGCGTTTCTCCCAAAGAAAAGCCCATCTAAGCAAAATGCTAGCAGGTGTCTGTAGCTTCACTCATGCCCCGCACCTTATTTTTCGTTACCCCAGGTTGGTGCGATGGCGCACGAACAAAATCGTGATGGTTGGCCACGCCCACTTGCAGCTCTTCAGTACCCTATATGGGTGACGTCACAGATACTACATCCATATTTTTTGCAGTCTATAGATAAAACCCAAGCGGCAACATTCCGCTCTCCCTCATGAAGCAAATACGGAAGTAACTGAAACTGCAATCCATCTACTGGCCTTTAGGGGCTGGCTCCAGAAACTCCAGATGTTCACAAACATGTTTGGTACAAAAGACTTTTTTCATAACTCATTTGTTTCAGTTATATTAAGTCTGCATAATTAGGGTCATGGCCAGTTGAGTGACAGCTAGGTCTCGCTGGTCGCAGTCACATCACTTTTACACAGTCGATTTCCTTTATATGACTATTTCTTACAATTATCAGATAATATGGCATGCTGTGCACTTAATTGTGCTCACAAACCATTCAAGTGGCCTCCATTTCCCAGTTTAGTGAAATTCTTATATACCTTTATTCATTCATTCATTCTCTTTTCGGCTTAGTCCCTTTATTAATCCGGGGTTGCCACAGCGGAATGAACCGCCAACTTATCCAGCACGATTTTACGCAGCGGATGCCCTTCCAGCCGCAACCCACCTCTGGGAAACATCCACACACACTCATTCACACTCATACACTACGAACAATTTAGCCTACCCCAGGGGTCACCAAACTTGTTCCTGGAGGGCCGGTGTCCTGCAGATTTTAGCTCCAACCCTAATCAAACACACCTGAACAAGCTAATCAAGGTCTTGCAAGGTATACTTGAAACACCCAGGCAGGTGTGTTGAGGCAAGTTGGAGCTAAACCCTGGAGGGACACCGGCCCTTCAGGACTGAGATTGGTGACCCCTGGCCTACCCAATTCACCAGTACCGCATGTCTTTGGACTGTGGGGGAAACCGGAGCACCCAGAGGAAACTCACGCAAATGCAGGCAGAACATGCAAACTCCACACAGAAACGCCAACTGACCCAGCCGAGGCTCGAACCTGCGACCTTCTTGCGGTGAGGCGACAGCACTACCTACTGCGCCGCCTATATACCTTTATCTATAATTGCATTTGTTTTACTTAAGATAATTTATTTATTGTTTATAATTTTATTTAAAACTTTAATGCACTCGAGAATCTGAGAGATTAACAAACATGTGAGTTGAAATTATTGTGAAAATTAGTAGAGATTTGGTTTCAACAACACAATATATAGGACATAAATTTATTTATTTGATTTAATTGGGCATGATCATTTGTTTGTTGCTTTGTAATTAGCACTGCTCTGCTCTGCCCACAAATTTATTCAACTTATTTTTGGCTTGTGATTGACCAGTAGAGAACCACTGATCTAGATTATTGAGAAGGGTGGGAATGTGATTTAGGCCGTAGAGAAAGGACAAGCGGGGAGGAAGAGAGAAAGAGAAGGAGCAGCTGCCAGGTTCAGGCCGCTCCTGGCACCATCACCTCTGGGCTCCCCGGGTAGCGCTGGGAGCTAGGCAGAGCCAGCCTGTGCCAGGACGCCCAACAGCATATCCAGCCAGAGCAGAGTCACGGCACACTCCATCACACAGATGATGCCACCAAAAGACAGGCCATAACAAGACCATACAGCACTGCACAAAACTGGAGGGTGAATTCTGTACTGTGCATGAAGTTCTACGTTTCTCCATAAGGGGGCAGAATAGATACAGAGACCAGTGGAAAAGCTTTCCTTTGTTTGTTTCCACACCCACCTCTGTTTTCAATTACCGAAATATAACAACTTCTTTGGGATTTGTGAAAGTATGCGATTAATTTTCCTATTCTAGATCTTTTCTAGTTCTGTTTAAACCTTGTGCAAGCTAAGCAGAAAGAGCTTTAAAAGCCGACATATATAAAGAAGAAGCTGGCAGGTCTTTGTTATTTTCTTTGGAGTGTTAGCTGCTCCAGTCAACCACATAACAAGGAGAAAAATTATTTTACACTTGAAGTGAATAAGATATGTCTAGATGTACACACACATAGATATATAAACACACAAACATACATATATAAATATATATGCATGTGTGTTTGTCCATGTATGTAAATGCATTAAAAAGCCCCTATTATACATTAAAAAGGGTCATATTTTGGTTTTAAGGGTCTCCAACAACAAGCTGATATGCATGCAAGGTCAAAAAATACTTTCATTGTCTTATAATATGCATTTATTTTTACCTGATTATGCCAGCGACTCCTATATGATTTGTTTAGCGATTCATTTGCTCCCAAACCCCTCCTTAGTGCAAAGCGAAGCTATTCGTCATTTTATATATATATATAAATATATATATATATATTTATATATATTTATATATATATATATATATATATATATATATATATATATATATATATATATATATATATACATACATGTATATTTATCAAGCTTGATGTGAATGGGCCTGAATTAGTACTAAATTGAAAACGCTGGGGAAAAAGTTTGTTTAATTATCACTACACCGACCGCAATCACTAAACTCGTTTGACTGGATTAATAAATTTGATTGGATTGATTACACGAGCTGGATTCACTGGTCAGATGCACTAGTAGCACACTGACATCTGCTGATTACAAGTGGGTACTGCAGATTAAAAAGCATTAACAAAAATAAATAAATACTTATCGTTTGTCAGTGTGGATGCATTTATTTATTTAATTAATTATTTATTGTGCTTGACGTTAATGGGCCTTAATTATTACAAAATATCTAATCAAATAAAAATTGTGAACATAACCTAACTTTGTCGAAAATGTAAACAAATAATTATTTCTAACTTTTGGCTGTGTAAAAGCAAGCCTCTTAAAATCATTGCAGAACTAACAATGTTCCTTAAATTCATACTGCTAGCGCAACAATTGCAAACACATGCATTCAAAAGCACAGCTCTACTCAAATATCAGACGCCCTCCTACCACTTGTATGAATATGACTGGCAGGGGAGCATAAAAATATACACAGGCGTGTTTTATATCATGCCTGTCATTCAAAGCTAACCTCTTGCTTCTTTGGAAAAAAAAAAAAGCAAAGCCCAACATTAAAGGATGGGCGAATAAATAACACACTCGAGCCCCTCTCTTTATAGGCTACATCCCGTTTTTAAATTCAAACCGCAATTAGCAGCTCGTTTGATCAGTCGGGATCTTTCACCTTGGCTTTGAGCCTGTGGAAGGGAATGCCATTTTGGAAGAGCTGGCTTTCTGATGGCTTCATTGCAGACGAGATGAAAATGACCTGGATGCCGGCGGAATTTCAAACGCGGCGGGCGCATTAGCATACTGAGATAGAAGCACATTAGGTATTCTGCTCAGAGGCTCCCTGAGCTGTTTTTTCCTCTTCTTCATCTTCTCACAAAGCGGCACTAGACCTTTCATGCTAGGAACGTGCCACTATTACTTATTACCCTTCTGTGCTTGAGACAAACACCAAATCCATTCCATTTGCTCCAAAACCGGTTAACGCGGCGGTGCTTTCCAGAAGCGTGTGAGATTTGGTTGAGATATCATTATGAAAGCTCTATGGCTTTACTCACGCTACTGAACATCTTTACAGATGCCTTCTCAGCTCCCGCTAGCTGTGTTTGCTGGAACACAAAAGCTTTGTATGAAACCTCGACACGCTGCCTTCGTAGGCGACATAAAAGTACACCCAAATTCTATCTTTGCATGACGCACTGGTATGGATTTATCTGGTTTATGAAGGCAGCGTTGAATGTATTCTTCACTCCCTGTAATATGCAAAAAGTCAGAGCGGCAGATGGCTGAAAAAATAAACATAGCGTCTGATAGAGCAGTTATTTCATAAACATCTATTGTTTTCATCTTGTTATTGATTTACTACTGGGTATGAAGCACTGTCATGATTAAATATGTGTGTCATCGCCTCTAAATCACACTTGAACTTGTTTGGGATCATTAGACGTGGAGCTATAAAATGTTTAAAGTAGTGATCTACACACAATTACATTTTATGAAGTAAATAACATGCATAACTGCTGCAACAAACTAAATCATGATGCAAAAATTTATTTAAACATAACAAACGTGTGAAGTAAACATTTATATTAGTGGTGGGCAAAGATTAATTGCATCCAAAAATGTACAGGGAGTGCAGAATTATTAGGCAAGTTGTATTTTTGAGGATTAATTTTATTATTGAACAACAACCATGTTCTCAATGAACCCAAAAAACTCATTAATATCAAAGCTGAATATTATTGGAAGTAGTTTTTCATTTGTTTTTAGTTTTAGCTATTTTAGGAGGTTATCTGTGTGTGCAGGTGACTATTACTGTGCAGAATTATTAGGCAACTTAACAAAAAACAAATATATACTCATTTCAATGATTTATTTTCACCAGTGAAACCAATATAACATCTCAACATTCACAAATATACATTTCTGACATTCAAAAACAAAACAAAAACAAATCAGTGACCAATATAGCCACCTTTCTTTGCAAGGACACTCAAAAGCCTGCCATCCATGGACTCTGTCAGTGTTTTGATCTGTTCACCATCAACATTGCGTGCAGCAGAAACCACAGCCTCCCAGACACTGTTCAGAGAGGTGTACTGTTTTCCCTCCTTGTAAATCTCACATTTGATGATGGACCACAGGTTCACTATGGGGTTCAGTCAGGTGAACAAGGAGGCCATGTCATTAGTTTTTCTTCTTTTGGACCCTTTCTTGCCAGCCACGCTGTGGAGTACTTGGACGCGTGTGATGGAGCATTGTCCTGCATGAAAATCATGTTTTTCTTGAAGGATGCAGACTTCTTCCTGTACCACTGCTTGAAGGTGTCTTCCAGAAACTGGCAGTAGGACTGGGAGTTGAGCTTGACTCTATCCTCAACCCGAAAAGGCCCCACAAGCTCATCTTTGATGATACCAGCCCAGACCAGTACTCCACCTCCAGCTTGCTGGTGTCTGAGTCGGACTGGAGCTCTCTGCCCTTTACCGATCCAGCCACGGGCCCAACAAGACTCACTCTCATTTCATCAGTCCATAAAACCTTAGAAAAATCAGTCTTGAGATATTTCTTGGCCCAGTCTTGACGTTTCAGCTTGTGTGTCTTGTTCAGTGGTGGTCGTTTTTCAGCCTTTCTTACCTTGGCCATGTCTCTGAGTATTGCACACCTTGTGCTTTTGGGCACTCCAGTGATGTTGCAGCACTGAAATATGGCAAAACTGGTGGCAAGTGGCATCTTGGCAGCTGCACGCTTGACTTTTCTCAGTTCATGGGCAGTTATTTTGCGCCTTGGTTTTTCCACACACTTGCGACCCTGTTGACTATTTTGAATGAAACGCTTGATTGTTCAATGATCACGCTTCAGAAGCTTGGCAATTTTAAGAGTGCTGCATCCCTCTGCAAGATATCTCACTATTTTTGACTTTTTGGAGCCTGTCAAGTCCTTCTTTTGACCCATTTTGCCAAAGGAAAGGAAGTTGCCTAATAATTATGCACAACTGATATAGGGTGTTGATGGCATTAGACCACACCCCTTCTCATTACAGAGATGCACATCACCTATATGCTTAATTGGTAGTAGGCTTTCGAGCCTATACAGCTTGGAGTAAGACAACATGCATAAAGAGGATGATGTGGTCAAAACTAATTTGCCTAATAATTCTGCACTCCCTGTATATATATATATATATATATATATATACACACACACACACACACACACACACACACACACACACACACACACACATACACACATACACACATACACACATACACACATACACACATACACACATACACACATACACATACATCAAAACAAACTTTTATTTTGGATGCTATTAATCAGAATTACTTTTTTGAAAAGTACTAAATTATATGCTTTTCTTGAATTTCTTTATATGAATTTGATGATTCTATAATAATGTAGCCATTTAAATACAACAAAATTACTGAAATCATGAAGATTTCAGGAAAATCAGGTGCTGCAATCTCACCACTGTCAAAATAAAAGTCCTGGTCATTATATGGGTCAACCACTAATTAAAATACCACAGTGTTTTTTCATCTTGTTGTGCGTTTCTGTCTCTTGAATTATTTTTGTTTTTAATTTTTTTTTTAAGTCGTTTTCTTTTATCTTTTAGTTATTTTTCGTTTGATTTTATTTATTTATTTATTTTTATTAGCTTTTTCTGTTTTAGCTCCAATTAAGTATAATAACCCTGTCTGGAATGGCAGCTTCATAAAAAACGCCGTCTGTCAAGTTAGTGATTGAATAGGCAGAGCGAGGCATCTGCCTTCTGTTGTGGACACAGCTGAGAAACAACAGAGCGAAAGGAAACAAAGGAAGGTGTGTTAATAATTAATCGGAGAGGTAACACTTACCAGCTCCATCGGGCTGGTCCATGATGGCTCGTCTGGCTGGGTTGGAGGCGTATGACGAATAGCCGTCGTCTTGTGGGATCTGGGTAAGGTCGTGCATGCTGAAGCTCCTCAGCTTCTCTGTGATGGCACCTTGACCCTGTAGAGACAAAACAGCCCTCGGTTACGATAAACACGTCGGAGCTGACAACACACAGACTGCATGAACATCCACGATGATACCATCACCACATGCATGTATGGATGAATGGATGCTGAAAAGATTTGGCTCTGTTCCAAGTGACCCTTTACCAGGTGAGCGGCCCTGTTGTCAGCTTTGTCACCTCTGGAACAAATGAAGGTGTTTGTGTGACTGTTTTTATTTCAAAAGTGTTGGCATTAGCATGTATGCAGTGCATTTTTGGACCAAATTTTAGCCCTTTTCACACAGTGATACAGGTAAATATACAGAATATTTGTCGAAACAACTTTACTTTTTTGTTTACATCTTTACTTTTATTCAAAGCTTTAGCATTCATGCAGCTGCTTTGTCCCAGAGACATCCAAAGGCAGAAGCACAAACCGCAGCTAAATGTTTACACATTTGACTACATTACAAATTATGTGGATGGATAAGTATTGTGAACAACTTCGATGAAAACATATGGAGGAACACTTTCCCATGACAAAATGTTCATAATATGTGTGTGTGCTGGCGCTCACCGGAGCACTCCTTCACGTGCACACGCGTCAAGCTATGAAGCAGAGTTAGATGGTAAACAAACAGCGCTTTATCATAAGCATTGTATCGATAATTTTTTACATAGTTGGCATTAAGAAGGAACACAGAAACATTATCTAACTAACATCAAGCAGCTAAATGTGCCCCTTTTATTTTCAGCACGGATGTGAATGCGTCTGAATGTTCTGATTGGCTGGAGTAGACGTCAATGCATTCTAATCGTGAACGCGCTCTTTCCAGTAATTTTCCTTCTGCGTTCTCACAGAGCAGCATTCCAGCAAATTACTGTTAATGTTACACTTCTCTTTTCGGAAAATTTCCAGAAGGAATTTACCGCTATTTTCAAAAAGGGCCTGATCACACAAAACCCCTAAAGGAAAATGGCAGGTAATTTTCCAGAAAGGTCTGTATGTGTGATAGGGGCTTTTGATGACTGGGTACAGAAATAAGGTGCTAATATAGCTACGGTATTTTTATCACTTATGCATTTACTCAGACAAAATCAGAATACAGATTTGGGTGCTATTTAAAGGTATGATGTGAATTGATATCAAAGGCACAGTTAATAGGGGGTTGGGAACATGTTTTTTTTTTTATGAAAAAAAAAATTTAAAATAAAAAAATCAATAGGTTACATTTTAATTTATTAAACCAAAAATAATATAACTGTAGTTAGGCGGTTCATTTAACTGTGGCAAATCCTGATGGATCAGGGACTAAGCCGAAGGAAAATTAATGAATAATAGAACTGTTATTTGAATTTATTGTTAAACCTTGTAACTGTAGATACTGTTCTGTCTTCTAGCTTGCAAATGTGCTTTGAATTGTTTTTTGGATTCAAGTCAGGTGATTGGCTGGACCATACTATTACTGCTGAAATGTCCACCCTGGTTTTATCTTCATCATCTTGCTAATGTAGATGTTGGACTGAAGCAGCTAATATTAACTTACAATGACGAAGGGCAGAGGGTTGCTGAATAATACTGAGAGATTTCAGCTGCTGTCTGGGCTTTCACTGCCTTTCTACACCTCACTTTGTTCATGTGTTCAATACTTTTTCCCTGCGTCATTTAATTTTATTACGCAAAACCTAATTTGTAAACTATTAAGATTTGTTTTCTTTGCATGTATGGATTTCCTTGATTGTTACCAACATCCGGAGAAAATTTCAAGTTTCAATTTCAAAATTTCACTGCACTTTTAATAACATGTTTGCTGCGGAAAACGATGATGTGTTCAATACTTATTTTCCCAGCTGTATCTCAATAGGAATCCTTGCAAAAACAGAATTCCCTAAACAGATTTTGTAGATGTTCACGGAAATTGAGTCACATTCACTCCACAAATTGAAAGTGTGCTTTATACATCACTACACTATTAAAATGGCCTGTTCACTTCTGTTAATTGTCCACATTTTTAACCACATTATAGGCAGCTGAAATTAATTTGTTTATTTGATTAATAACTCGGATTTGGAAGAGAGCTTAAATGAAAAGAATATCAAATAAACATAAAAAAAATGTTTTGGAAAAAGACTTTTTAGCACAATAGCTCCATCTGAAAGCTTAGGCAGCTGACTTGTTGCTCCCTTAACAGGCAGTGAGTGACTCTGGAGGAACTGTTTGTTTACCTCATAAAACACATTTCAGACAAACCTCAGAGAGAGCATAACGTTTAATTATGTACAACTAAATAGAGAGAGCTTTGGTGATAACTAAGGGAATATTCGCTTACTACAATAGTAACTTCTCACTTGAAATGCCAACGAAAATGAAAATAATTTGATCAAAATAATACAATTACACAAATTCATATGCAAGCAGCACTTCGAGATGCTATGTTGACTTCTTTTTTTTTTTAAGCTCAAATGTCAGAAATGGAGTTCACAGGATTGTGGAATACCGTAAGCTGCAAAGGACACATCTATGCTGCCTTTGAAATTCAATCAGATCAGTACCTCCTGATTAGGGCTGTGCGATTTGGGGAAAACATATAATTGCGATTTTTTTTGACAGATATTGCGATTTGATTTGCGATGTAATTTTTTGTCAAGCTTCAGCTCAATCTCAACAATTCTGCGATCTTTTTGTTCGGTTTCTGTGACTTTGAAACCAAAATAATCCCATATTAACAATGCTTTTTCTTTGATATAAATTCATTAATAATGCTTCTGAAGCAGTAGACGCCATTATCCCACTTGTCCGCGCTGTCCTGTTTGTTTTCTTCTTTTGTGGGCTTCCGCATTTGGTTGTGCAATTTTGATTGGACAGAACGAAAGTGTGCTCACTCAATTGGCTAGTAAGACTATTACACACAAACGACAGTCACACACTTGCGCTGGGCGGGGGAAATTATGTAATACATATATATTTCATATCACAGCCTCTTGCGATCAACTAATCGCAATGTTTTAAATTGCGATTCGATTTTGATTAATCGCACAGCCCTTCTCCTAATCCAGGAAGTGAAGGAGAATTTGGGTTTGGACGTACCTTGATGACTTCCTGTCTTAAAATGGAGCCTTCGAGCTTTGGATTGAGCCAATGTTTTAATATAATTCTAACTTAGTACAAACACAATATTTGAGTCAATGAAATGTAGAAAATGGAGAAACCATGAGTTAAAACATGTTAAAATGATGAAGCTTTTCCACATGCTGTGTAGACGCTCTATGGAATTACCTGCGCTGGAGAGAGCAGGGCTGCAGTATTCCTATAGGGCAGTACATGTCAGTACAATGTAACAAAAAGATCAATCACCAAAGATAGAATTTCACAAACAAGATAAAGAATCTGCCAAAAAGAGTGTAAAAGGAGGTATGATTGGAAAAATATGGCAGTGTCCAATAATAAAGATCGAGAAGTTCTTTCAAAAGCTCATTGGCTCCACTTTAGAGACGTCTATCAATGATGGCATCCTCCGGGCTGGGCAGTGCCAAATGAAAACTGGAATACTGTTGAGCATGTTCTGCTTCTGATTAGAAAATCAGCACGATTACATTTACTACTGCACTAATACTAATGGCCTTGGGTTAGTTTCACAAAGGAACGGTGACCTTTGCTTGCAAAGGAAAGTCATTAGTATGTAATTTATTGCTGGTACTGCAGGTTTGTGCCAACGCACTTATGCTCTTTGTTGCATAGAGGATAGGGAAAAGGAAAGAGGTTAAGAGTGGTTAAAATGAGACAACATTTGCAAACATTTTACCTTTAAAATGTGATGTACATTAAGATTAACTTAATATTAAATTTTTTCATAAAATGTAATATTTAAAATGGTCAAATTGTAAGAAATGACAATTTTACACAGCAATTTATCGTTTAATTATTATTTAAAAAAATTTAATGAAATTATTTAAAGTGGTCAATTTATGAGAAGTGACCATTTTAAAACATCAATTTAATGTTTTCATTTATTTTTAAGGTTTATTATTTATTAAATTAATTATTTAAAGTGGTCAATTTATGAGAAGCAACCATTTTAAAATGGCAATTTAATGTTTTAAATTTATTTTTTAGGTTTATTTTTATTAAAATAATTATTTAAAATGGTCAGATTGAAAAATGACAATTTTAAAACAGCAATTTAATGTTTTAATTAAATCTTTTAAGTTATTTTTTTATTAAATAATTTTTTTAAAATGGCCAAAATGTAAGAAATGAAAATTTTTAAACTAAATTATTAATTTATTTTTTATTAAATAAATTACTTAAAATGGTCAAATTGTGAGAAATGACAATTAATTTATTGTTTTACTTAACTTAGTATTTTTTTTTTATGAAATTAATTAAAGTGATCAAATTGTGAGAAATTACAATTTTAAAACAGCAATTTAATGTTTTAATTTAAGATTATGTTTTTTATTAAATGAATTATTTAAAATGATCAAATTGTGAGAAATGACAAAAATTTGAAAACAGCAATATAATGTTTTAATTAATTTATATGTAAGATGACCAATTTTTTTTTCAGCAGTCATTTCTCCAGTCTTCAATTGTCACATCATTTTCCTTCAGAAATCATTTCAATATGTTGATTTGATGCACAGGAAACATTGTTACCATTAACGAAAATAATTATATAATAATTACCAGGTCATAAAATGTTTTTTTCTTTACAATGTTCTGTGGTCTAATTTTAATGTTAGCAAGATATTGGCCACAATACATATCTTTTATAAATATTTCCAATCAAATGCTTCCTAACTGAATAAAAGTATCAATTTAATAAATATTAGCATAAAAAACATGTGGAGATCTTTATCCATAAAAAAAAAAGATTATATATATATAGAGGTGGCAGACCTGGAAGCAATTTTGCAGAAGATTATGGAGGACTACTCCCTTTCCCAAAAAACATTGACATCCGCTTTCAGACAGAGTAAAGCTGATAAAGCTTTTATTCCAAGGCTATAACATGCAGTATTGACTAGGGATGTCAGTTTCTACAAAATCCCATGATCGATGATCATTTAAATTAACGATCAATCAATCGATTAATCGTTAATCCTTATAAACCATATGTTTATAAAATACATACGAATAGGCTACTGAAGAATGAGCCGAATATGCAATGCATTATGGTTCTTGCTTAATCGTCACAACGAAATAAGCTAAGCATTCATTTTATAGATATAAACTATAAAAATATAAAATAAGACATTTTAAGTAATCAACATTATATGTAAAAAACCCAAACTAGGCTACAGGCTGAATGCGTCAGAGGTGAACATGCGGCACACGCTTCTGTTAAAGCTTCAGTGAAGAACAAACCATTTAGGCTATGACAGACCAATGCTATCTCACGGCTAGTGTTGGACAATATAAGACATTTTCAGATTGCCATATTGTCCCCCTGTGAGATCGCCGACACGATATATGGGCGCGGCAGTGTTAGGTTTCTAATTTGCTCATTTATTTAACCATTTTTAAACGTATTTAATAGGCCTAAACTTTCGGCTGCTTTTTAAAAACTTATTTAATAATCTACTTCATTTGCATTATGTTTTATCTCAGAAAATAATTCAAACCAATGCAAATCACCGCGCTCTTACAGCTAAACTGTGTGGCGCGGGACAGGATTTGATGGTGATTTCGGGTGGTTCGATGGCTCCATGCCGTTATCATGCTGCAAAATGCATATAATATAAATGGATGCAAGCAAATGAAATTATATTTATCTGCGCACGGAAGAAACAAGGATGCATGCATTAAAGTCCTTTCAGACGGGAGGCGGACGGAGGTCTCACCGCCTGCGCGTGTTTCTATGCGTGCGTTTATACATGTTTTGTTTTTCAGAGCGCACCGCGGCTTCAGGTCTGATCATCATCACAAAAGTAGTCATTAACAGTGTTACCTCTGTATTTGCTAAAATCGAACACAATGTTGCGCTTGGGATATGGGTTTATTGTTTGTCAGAGTTTTGTTTAGACTATTGCCGACGCGCCGCAGCTCTGGCTCTAATATTAGAACTGAGCTCAGTAAAATGTTGTTTGATAAGTTATTAATAATCTGTTCAATAATTCGTTAAAGCCAAAACGAATGGTAATTTAATATAGACTATTAAAAATATATAATAGAAAAATTTATATATATATATATATAGCTTATATAAATAAATATAGGCTTAACATATTTTTTAATTAAATAATTGGGCTATTTTCTGAAATATGTGCATGTCTGTTTTTATCATTCCATCGAATTAATTCGATTGCAGCACCTGTTCATCCAGAACAGATCAGCTGGTTTCAGTTCTTTTTATTTTTTTTCTGTAGTTTCATTTTTACAAATAACTTTATTTAATTTGTTTATTAATTAAATTTAGTTTGCAAATTAATCTGCTATGAGATGGGGCTGTGTATGGCTGTGCCCTCACGTGCAGAGCGCGTCGGCTGCTGCGAGAGAGAGAAAGAGCGCAATGCAAATATTAAATTTTTCACATGCTGATGTGTGTGAAATTGCGAATACATGTCTATAATCGCCTTGCAATTTAAAAAATTATTGTATTTTTCCCTTTAGGAAGGAAACTCTATTTAAATTCAAGCTAAATATGCGTGGTGCTGAAGTCCAAAAGTGCCGGTCAAGTGATGTTGATGTGAACAGCTGAAGCTGTTAAATTATTTGTAGTTCGTTTATTATTAATGGTGATGATTAAAATAATAATGCCGTTCATTTTATATAATAATGTAATTAAAACATGTAATATATTATCCGAAACAAGCTATATCGTCTTTAAAGTCGTCATGAGTCTCAGCTCTCTGCGATATATTTGCCTATATCCTCAATACACAATATCCTCCATTAAATCAAGTAATTTTGTTAAGCAGGACAGGCTTAACAAAATTCGCAGCACTAAACATGTTCCCAGACTGAGATTGATTGATGACGAGAGAGCAGAAACCTGTAAGAACGGAGATGTTCACCGCATGTCTGGCCGTGATGAGCGATTTTTAAAATGAAAGCATATTTGTTACAGTCTGTCAAGATTGCTAAAACATCTTAATATTTCAGAGAAAATAGTTAAAGTTTGCATAACCAATGATCTCATCCACGCGTGATCTACCCATACTTAAATATCATGCGACCTATTTTTTCATTACCTGACCCGCAGATTAACATCAGCACCTGTAAATATAACCGAGATCCCCGCGGGTCTTATGCATCGCCCAATATGCAGTCAAGAGACTGACTCCATGGTCATGTAAACTGTACACACTTGATTATGTAATGTGTAAAGTCGTGAATAAGTGTCTCGCAGCGCAAAGCATGTCTTATCCTTTATATGTCCATGTTTAATCGGTCATCGATAAGGTCGATCGATTAAAGGCTTATTGACAATTAATCGATGATCGAGTAATCGTTAACATCCCTAGTATTGACATAACCTTTTTACACTAATGTCAAACACATTACTTTCCTGTGTTCAATATTAGCAAGAAATAAAAAAGGCTGCATTACTGACTGTGTTGGCATTAAAAAAGAAATCTATTTGGCAATTGGTTAACCGTTTTAGAAGAAGATTAAGTTATTACATCATGATGAAAGACTATGAAGAGAAATACTTTTGTTTGCTTGTTTTTTAAATAACATGACTTGCAATCACCCAGATTAAATATATCAGAAGCAAATATAAACGAATTGTTTCTAGGAGCTTTTACTTATTTACTTCACACACACACACACACACACACACTTGCCTTGACAGCAGCAGACACAGCAGCAGTTGCAGCGATGGTCAGGCCCTGTTTGCCAAAGTTCACCATTGTCTCATAGCTGCGCTCTTTGGCCTGGACTATGTAGTCGTCAATTTCCTTCAAAAACATTAGGACAAGATTGAAAACTCAAATAATATCATCAAAAAATAAAATATAAACGCTATATTGCAAAATGAGGAAAGGTGGTACTAGACCACTGTTTTTTTTTTTCTCTTTAAAATAGGAGAACATGGCATGCTCTCCTAACTCCTGATTGATGATTATTAACAAAGGCTATACATTTAATAGATAAAATCTCCTTTTATTCGCAATTATACTGAATACTAAGGGTGTAATAGTACTAGGGATGCAACGATTAACCGATTTCACTATTAACTGCGCTTTAATTCATCATGGGTAATTAATCTGTGTTTCTGCACAGAACAAAACTGCTGCAACGAAACAAAGTTATGCCAACTGTGCGCTAGTTTAAGGTTCCGAGCTTATACCGTGGCTATACACACACTGGATTAACTATGGCCGAGGCTGTTAACTATAGACCGTTCACGTTGCACCTTTTCGCGTGCAAGTTCGTGATTTCTTTTGTTGCATGCATATTGGGAGTGATGTGCACACAGTGTACACGTGGTGCACACGCGGCATGACGCACTCATGGTTTCCAGGCGCTCCTAGTTGCAAAAATGTTGAGACTGCACCACGAGTCACGTTCTTGTGCACACATGGTGCGGATGCGGCATGATGCGCTCACGCTTTCCAGGTGCACCTAGTTGAAAGAATGTCGCGAGCGCACCGTAAGTCACGTGACAAGAACTGACCGATCAGCTTTATACTTTGTATGAAATAAACACATTTCTACTCCAAAGAGGAAAAAAAATGAAAATAATGAAAAAATACCAAAAAATTTTGTAATATAGTTGATCAAAAAAGCCTTTCAGACAGCCTTTATTTATTCATTGTTCTGTCGTTTATTTTCAGTTTAAAATTATTACTTGTTTAAATGCCAAAAAAACTTTTTTCACTTATTTTTAAGTCCAAAGAAAACTGGACTATTGCTTGTTTTATATTATTACATTATGACATTTTGTGCTGTATTATTTGGTCACTGAGCAGCAATAAAAACACTTTAAAATATGAGGAGTTTTCATGTGATTTTGTGATTGAACTAGTGTTTTGAAACTAATGAATGCATAATAATTGTGAAACCGTTATTATTCCTCAGACTATAATTGTACAACCAAAATCTATAATCGTTGCATCCCTAATCAATTCTTTTTTTTTTTTTTTTAAGGGGGGTGTAACTTTATGTTCACAATCCACTTAAATTTGTTTGTTTAGATTTATTAATCCCAAAGGGAAATTTACATCACAGCAGAGTTCACCAAACTATAAAATAAATTAAATATTAAAAGCGCAATAATATTGATAAAATCACATCCATACTGCACATCTTAGTTTCAAATAAGAGTACAAACGAAATTTGTAAAAACAATTAAGTTGACTTAATCAATATGGGTTGGGACATCATGAATGACTTGTGTGGAACCCAGCATTTTTTACAGTATATAAAGATTTACATTAAACAACACAATTTGTTGAAACTTTGTGAATTAAACTGCACGACCCAAAAGAAATATTGCTAATCAAATAGATAAGACTTGAACAAAAATGATTCATTTGCATTTATTTGACATTTCTGCATTTATGTGGAAAAAACTTGGTTATGGACAGGGCTCAACAATAAGGACTGCCTGATGGCCCAGGGCCAGCGCGAGAGACGCTTGGGACAGTAGACAAGATCATTATTGGGCCATCGCTGCCTTGTCACAAAAGTTTAATTTGCCTGCGACTATTTGTCAATTGCGTGCAAATACAGTCTTAGAATTGAGAAACAGTTTGCACTTTTAAGCCTTTAAATTCTCCTACTCTGTGAAGTCATAAACACCATATTGCTTTTCGGTTCCTTTTATCTGATTGGATGTTGTGAGCACGTTTTTTTTTTCTGTAACCAAGAGATGGCAACATGATGGCTTTCTAACGGTTTCTAACGTCTTGGTAGCAAACATTTATCTGGGTACAGCACAACGAAAATGAAGAGATGTTTTGCAGTTTGTCGACAGACATCTTTTGCCTTGCAATAAAATACCTGCACATTTTCCATATTGTGATTTTGTTTACATAACACTTTTAATTTGGCTCATTATACATTTATTAACATTTTTAAATATAGATTCACAGATGTTATTTTGACACATTATTTAAAACCTGACTAAGAAATAGCTATTAACTAAATTTTTTGGTGGGGTTAGTGAAAATTTTGGCAGGGCAAGTAAAAATCTGAACCACAGGCGCAATTGAAATATTGAAAGAAATAATCCTTAGCGTTGAACCCTGGTTATGGATGTGACTTATGTGAAATTGCCAATTGTGTGACTTTAGTAAATCAAATAATATGATGTGCTCACGCTTTCCAGGTGCACCTAGTTGAAAGAATGTCGCGAGCGCACCGCAAGTCACGTGACAAGAACTGACCGATCAGCTTTATACTGTACTTTGTATGAAACATTTCTACTCCACAGAGGAAAAAAAACTAAAATAATGAAAAAAAAAATACCAAACAATTTTGTAATATAGTTGATCAAAAATGCCTTTCAGACCAAGGTTCAGCAGCCTTTGACTACGTTTGCACTATTTAAAAGGAAAATACTTAGCTAATATGATGCTTAGATTTATATTAGACAAATACTATTATTTATTTATTCTTATTTTTATTTATTCATTGTTCTGTCGTTAATTTTCAGTTTAAAATTATTACTTGTTTATATTTTTAAGTCCAAAGAGAACTGGACTATTGCTTGTTTTTAATTATTATTTTGTGCTGTATAATTTGGTCACTGAGCAGCAATAAAAACACTTTAAAATATGAGGAGTTTTCATGTGATTTTGTGATTGAACTAGTAGATGACAACATGACGACTTTCTAACGGTTTCTGACGCAAACATTTATCTGGCTACAACACGACGAAAAATGAAGAGTTGTTTTGCAGTTTGCCGTCTGTTTGGCAAGTCAGCCATCTATTGTCTTGCAATAAAATACCTGCACATTTTCCATATTGTCATTTTTGTTTACATAACACTTATTTTGCTCATTATACATTTATTAACATTTTTAAATATAGATTCACAGATGTTATTTTGACACATTATTTAAAACCTGGCTACTAAATAGCTATTAACTTTATTTTTTGGTGGGGTCAGTGAAAATTTTGGCAGGGTAAGTAAAAATCTGAACCACTGGCGCAATCGGGCCAGTAGAAAAAATCCTTAGCGTTAAACCCTGGTTATTGATGTGACTTATGTGAAATTGCCAATAGTGTGACTTTAGTAAATCAAATAAAATTGTTTGAAAACATTGACAGAGACATTTTCTGAGTCTCTGTACAGTACTGTAAAATACAAGCCTACACAAACAACCTAGAAAGAGCTTCGCTAATTTAGTGAAAACTTCTTTCATGGCAAGGTTGACATTCTATATGGAATTGCTCAAGCATGACCAAGATGACCTGTACTTAAACTGTACTGCTCAGCAGGAAAATGTATACCATTAAACACTGAATGAAAACAAGTTCTTTGAAAACAAGTGTATTAAAAGAAAGACAAACATAAAGACAAAATTCACCCTTTCTTTGGACGACAGCAAAGGATGAAGGGCTTTTCTGTAGATGACACTAGCTCCTCTTGTGTAGGGAGACAGAAGCCAGATCACAAAGGCAATCTTGATCTCGTAATAAAGGGGAAACCTTCAGATCAGAGGAGAGAGAGAGAGAGAGAGAGAGAGAGAGAGATAGAGAGAGAGGACCCACGTTACAGTCGATTAATCAGCTGACATAATTACACTCATTAAAGCTGTATTCCGACAAATTAATTTGCGCTACTCTAAATTAAAGCGGCAACTTTGTTTCATTAAAGCCTGATTGCTTCCCTGCATTCCTTGGTCTGGGGAAACAAACAAGATCTTCAATGAAACGGCTCGCTTCTTTATTCTGACATGAATCACTTGTAATCAGGTAACTGCAGCAGTGGTGTGGAGGAAGACTCAAATCAGGAAGACTCACCAGGCTATGGTTAGATCTGCGACCGTCTCCACTACTGTAAACAAGGCAAAGACAATCCAGTACATCATCCATCGTACCTGAAATAGACAAGAAATCATGTGGAATATTTAAGACAAACCAACAAACATATACTAGTAAATAAATAATCCCTATAAATATTTTTAAATATATGATACTACCAAGATGTGTTCACATATATTTTTTCAACTAGCAAACAGTAAATATATTTATAGTACACTACCTGACAAAAGTCTTGTCGCCTATGCAAGTTTAAGGAACAACAAATAATAACTTGACTTTTAGTTGATCATTTGGTATCAGAAGTGGCTTACATGAAAGGCAAAGGCCTCTAGATTACACTTATTTTACCAAAATAAAATATATTCATACCTTGATTTTTAATGATTTAATTAGGATAGTAAGGTCTGACTTTGCTTAGACAAAAGTCTTGTAACAGAAATAATGTACAGTATAGAATAAAAAGTCATGGTGCAGTGGGAAAAGATTTAATATTGTGATTCCCATGAGCTTGGAGGACTGCATCCATACATCTCTGCAATGACTCAAATAACTTATTAATAAAGTCTCAATAAATCTGGAATGGCAAAAAAAGCGTTCTTGCAGGACCCCCAGTTCATCAAGATTCTTTGGATTCATCTTCAATGCCTCCTCCTTCATCTTACCCTCAATAATGTTCATGTCTGGTGACTGGGCTGGCCAATCCTGGAGCACCTTGACCTTCTTTGCTTTTAGGAACTTTGATGTGGAGGCTGAAGTATGAGAAGTAGCGCTATCCTGCTGAAGAATTTGCCCTCTCCTGTGGTTTGTAATGTAATGGGCAGCACAAATGTCTTGATACCTCAGGCTGTTGATGTTGCCATCTACTCTTGCACACCCCCATACTTAATGTATGATTTTTCCTACGCCAAACTTGACTGATTTCTGTGAGAATCTTGGGTCCATGCGGGTTCCAATAGGTCTTCTGCAGTATTTGAGATGATTGTGGTGCTGTTCAACAGATGATTCATCAGAAAAATCTACCTTCTGCGGTTCTGCCACTTTTCCAAATGATCAGTAGAAGTTATTGTTTGTTGCTTTTAAAACTGCAATCGACGACAAGACTTTTGTCAGGTAATGTATGTTAAAATGTTGTTAAAAGTTCAACAAATTGGCTCCTAAAGTAAAAATCCCAATCATTTAGTCAGCAGGGAACTAAGTTTAATTATAAAATTATAAAGTGTTCTAAACAAATCAACTATGAGCAACAGGATTTATAATTTTTTTTAAGGGTTTAGGCATAATTTTAAAGCTTATTTTCTTAAAACTAGATATTTTTTAAACTACCCAAGATTCTGCAAATATACACTACTGGTTCTAAAAATTTGGGGTCAATTTTATTTTTAATGTTTTTTTATTTACTTATTTTTTTAAAGAAAGTTATTGTTTATCAAGGCGGTTGTATTAAATGTAAAAAAAAAAATTACTCCAGTCATTACTGCTTTTATCACTATTATCATTAATAATAATAATAATATTAATAATAATTTTAAGAAGAAGAAGAAGAAGAAGAAGAAGAAGAAGAATTAATATTAGAGTAATTTCTGACAGATAATGTGACTCTGAAGACTCTGAATCAAAATCACTGGAATAAATGATTAAATTAAATGATAAACTACTTTTAAACAGTTATTTTATAGTACAACAACAATATCAAAATTTTACAATTTTTACTGTATTTCTGAGTGAATAAATGCAGCATTGGTGAGCAGGAGAAGCTCATTTTAAAACATTTAAAAATCTTACTGACTCCAAACGTTTGACCAGTAGCGTATATCTAAAGTTCCCATCCAATTCCATGAATCAAGGTGGACCATGAAGAATTTCAAACCTTTTACAACCCCATTTTACAATTCATTTCTAATTTTGACATTCTGAAAGTTATGATTCTAAACACTTAAAATAAAAAACCTGATGAAAATTGCTAAAATAGTAAAAAAAAAAAGAAAAAGAAAAAATGGTTTACACTAATCTTCAATGACATACGAGGATCCATCAATAAAATTAGTCTGAGCCACATTACATTTTTTTCTAAGGCTTGTGCACCAGTAAACAAGTCTAGTATGGCCCTGGGCAAGATTCTGATGTGTGTAAACTGTACCTTACGATCCCATGAGGTCACCAGAGTGCATTTGTGAACAGCAGTAAAGTGACACAATTGACCCTGGTATGTCACATGACATTCTCGCTACATAGAGCATACATATGTTGACAGGTCGCAAAGACAGCCTATACAGCAATAACATGAAAGTGATTGGAGTTTATAATTTAAAAACTAGAAATATTTCTGTAATAAAAGCACATTGATCCGCTTTAGAAGATATGTCTAACCTCCTGGGTTAGTTTTACGACAGATTTATGTGCTTTTGGAAGCTTCAAAATAAAAGCCACTATCCAACACAATTGTCCTCTGTAAAAAATATCTGTTAATGAACAGTTTCTGCATGTTGAGGTTCACAATTGTTTTCAGTTTATTTATTAATCCCGTTATGGGACTTTGATCTCTGCTTTGTCGACTTTTGATGTTGAAAATTCAACTCTACAGTTTAACAAAGTGGCATTTATTGACATTTTAGTAGTTGAAAATAATGTACAAGAAATAATATATAAAGAAATAAGTCTGTAAAATAACAGAAAAAGTACTGCCAGTTTATAACCAGGTTTTTGTACCATAATATACAACATCAACACAGATAATTGATCACTTTAAACTAATCTATATGGCAACTAGCTCTCTGAAACTCTCACATGGTTGCCCACTGAAGCTAAGCAGGGCTGCTCCCGGTCAGTACCTGGATGGGAGACCACATGGGAAAGCTAGGTTGCTGCCAGAAGTGCTGTTAGTGAGGCCAGTAGGGGTCCTAATGCCCCAGTATATTCACAGGGACTCTATACTGCTAAGCGAGCGTCGTCTTTGGATGAGACGTTAAACCGAGGTCCTGACTCTCTGTGGTCGTTAAAAATCCCAGGATGTCCTTCGAAAAAGAGTAGGGGTTTAACCCCGGCATCCTGGCCAAATTTGCCCACTGGCCTCTGTCCATCAGGGCCTCCTAACTATCCCCATACCATAATTGACTTCATCACTCTGGTGTGTGGTCTGGCGCAATATGGCTGCCGTCGCATCATCCAGGTGGATGCTATATACTGGTGGTGAATGAGGAGATTCCCCCAATGTGTAAAGCGCTTCGAGTGTCCATAGAAGCATTATATAAATGTAAGGAATTATAATAATAATAATTATTATTATTATTAATAAAAATGTTTTATTAATGCACTTTTTCCAACTTTTCAAGGTTAAAAGATCAAATGAAAGATCAATGTCCAATAATGCAATTTAAAAGCATAAATGCACAGTAAAAAATAAAAACATGGAGTTAAACTACGAAAAAATGCTAATTTATAGATATTTTTCCGTAATACAGAAGAAGAAAAATCATACACACCAATGATTATTTTTTATAATTCAGTAAATTATGGGCTGATTTTCATTTCTAGGTGAAATATTTCTACTTCTATCTTAAAGAGCACTATTGAGATGTGAGAAGACGTTCAAACAGCATAACAAAAAAAATCACGTATAATGCAGAACAGTTCACCTACAGACAAGGCCGGCAGATGCGTCACACTCGCCCAAACAAAAAACACCTGGAAGCATGCTAAACAATATTAAAACAAAATCCATGCAGCTTTTTCTCTTCAGTACACTGAACGCATAATCTCTCCACACTGAGTGCTTCGCTTACACAAATCCAAGCGCGCCTCTTTTCCTAGGAGGAGACGGAAACACAGTCGAGTGTAACAAAAAATCATTATGGCCGTGACATTAATTTCCATCCCAGCTCTCTCTATGTGTATGTGTGTGTGTGTGTCTCTGCTGCAGGACCTGTTTGGTATGCTCTACCTCTCCTCTGCTCTCAACCACAGCGAGCTTTCAGCCGGCTTCTTAGCATTTCAATTTCAAACACCCGTGCAGACAGTCATGTGATCCCCAGCCTTGAGCTGCAGCTCTCCGAGGTATTAGGTGATATTTTCAGCCTCGCTGAACAAAGTCAAATGAATCCATGCAGAGGCAGCATTACCAGCCTGACAGGAGGCGTCAGATTTAATTGGTGTCCTCCCAATGAACCTTCAGCGGTCTGAGAGAGATCAATGCGTTGCATCAGCCGCAGTAAAGCTGCCGCTCCGTGACAAACCGTCAATCGAAATCCACCAGTGGTGATCTTTTCTGCCAGCCGGAGCGCTGACCGCATCGATATGAAAAATCTAATCAGATCTAGAAGTCTTCCTCCCAGACAATCCCATTTATTACAAGTCTGCAATTATTACCTGGCTTTAATTAGACAAGTATGTAAGATGTAAACAGTATTGCTTTGTTCCATCTTGCTGTGCGATTCAAGAATAGGCAGGCGCCCAAGACAAGCATGCCTTTCCTGTTCAACGCTGCATGTGGATAAGAAGTTGTATAGCCTGGATTTCCAATGAAAAACCTTTGAAGTATCCTGATTGTGAATGGACGTACTCCTTTCCTGCTCCATGTGTGTGTACCATGGAGTGGTTTCTTTGTTCAACATTAAAATTGAGCAGCGAGACATATGAGCTGAGCCACTCTGTTTATCTAACAAACAGGAGTTGTAGGCATTGTACAGATTTGCTCTGGGTGGAAAAAAAAGCCACACTGTGGTTTCTAAGAGCATCCAGTCCATGCGAGCAAACATGGGCTTTGTCAAGCTGCCTTTAAACTTTATTTTAACTCCAACATAAACCAGCAGCTCCAGTCGACCGGGCCTATAAAAAGGCTTGCAGCACAAAGCATCGCTTGTCCGGTTCTATTTTGAAAATGATTTCTCAATTACCCGTCTGCGCTCAAAGGCGAAAGCAGAAACCGTTATGACATGTTTTCGAAAAAGCTGCTTTTGTGGTCTTCTTTTTTTTCAAGGGTTTGCTATTAAAAGGCTAAGTTTACCTAAATTGGCTTTCCGCTCAAACATTCAGGAACATTCAACGTTCTAGCAAAGCATATAAACATCCGTGATCTTGTGCTGCCAGCATCTGAGCTCCTGAGAAGAGCGATCGTGCTACTGCTGTTTACATAAACGTGTCCTTATACTGCATCATTCATCTCTCCAAAGATCAAATATGTCACCGGCTTAACAATAATGTTAGCCTGATGGCTAGTTTCGCAATGATTCAGACCAGCGTGTAGGTTAAATATTAGTACATCAAACATGGAACTTGATTGACAGAACTGCTTATTATTACTCTTTAACTTTACATTCAAATTGTACAAATGTGGAAATCTGATGCTGTCCCCACCTTTCAAGTGACACATTGTCAATTTTTAACAAGATTTGGAAACCATTCATGCTATTTTTGCAGATAGACTGAACTGATATAGACATTTACAAAACTATTGTATGCTAATTTATTTATTTATTGTATTTCATTATTTATTTCATAATCATTTCTCTTTTGGTCTCGTTATCCATGTACACCTTGCTTTAATTTCTTAATTTTTTGTTCCAGCCAGTTCCATACTATGATTGTAAATGTTATTCATATATACTATGTCGTTTATTTTAATTTTTATGAACCTTCTACAAACATTTTGGTCAATGTTAAACGGATGGGGTAGGGGACAGGGTTTTGAGTTCCTTTTTGTATTAAGCTAAATTCATTGTGATAGAGTATTTCCAAGAGAACTTTGATATATGGTCCATTTCTTTCTTGTAAGGATTTAGGTGGTACTGTATTCTGTATATGTATGTTAGGTGTGTTAATAAAACTATGATTTATAAGTAGTGCATCAACATGATTTCCTTTACAAAAAAAAGTTAACTATTTATATAGTGCCTTGCCATACATGGTGAATAAACTTTTACAGGTCTAACAGCTCATTTTCATGAAGCAGTATGGTTCAGTATTGTATGATACACAATTATTTCCGTTCACACAGTCAGAAGTTGTAAATGGTGCCAAAATAGCAAACTAGTATGATATACTACTTTTTGGGACCCTTACATAAGGGTACCTCGCACAATCACACAGTACATATTGACCTTATTCTTCAATGCGGAAGTGCACTCGTTTTTGCGATTGTTTTAGAACTTTCGATTCAGTTGCCTATGGGAGAAATAACTAGGAATAATAAACGGCAGAAAACGGTCAAACTGCTTGCTCTACAAACAAACGTTTGCATGACAATACAGACAAAATAGAATAATATAATAAGAAAATATCCGTTTGCAACCTCCCACTCTCCCTCATGAAGCCAATACGGAAGTAACTGAAACTGCAATTCATTAAAAATTCTGCTAGTACTAGCTCCATAACAGAGCAAATTTCTATTGACCCCACTTTTAAAATGGCCAACTTCACAACAGAAAAAAAAGGTGTTTACAGCCTGGTACAAAGAACGATTTTGGTTCATATAGCTAGTATTACCCTTCATGACAACTGTGAGGGGGGTGAATTTTTTTATAACTTATCCGTTTTGTTTTTATTAAGTTATATTAAGTCTGCATAAATAAGGGCGAGGCCACTTGAGTGACAGCTACGTCTCGCTGGTCACCGCCACTTCACCTCAGCTGATTCCAATACTTTGAAATATTATAATTAGATCAGTAAGTGTGTAATATATATATACATATACATACAGTTGAAGTCAGAATTATTGGCCCCCCTGAATTATTAGACCGCTTGTTTATTTTTTTCCCAATTTCTGGTTAACGGAGAGAAGATTTTTTCAACACATTTCTAAACATAATAGTTTTAATAACTCATTTCTAATAACTGATTTATTTTATCTTTGCCATGATGACAGTAAATAATATTTGACTAGATATTTTTCAAGACACTTCTATACAGCTTAAAGTGACATTTAAAGGTTTAACTAGATTAATTAGGTTAACCAGGCAGGTTAGGATAATTAGGCAAGTTATTGTATTATGATGGTTTGTTCTGTATACTATCGAGAAAAAATATAGCTTAAAGGGGCTAATAATTTTGTCCTTAAAATGATGTTTAAAAAATTAAAAACTGTTTTTATTCTAGCCAAAATAAAACAAATAAGACTTTCTCCAGAAGAAAAAATATTATCCGACGTACTGTGAAAATTTTCTTACTCTGTTAAATATAATTTGGGAAATATTTAAAAAGAAGAAAAAAATTCAAAGGGGGCTAATAATTTTGACTTCAACTGTATATATACTGTGAAAAATACATACTGAACTCTTTTAAGTGCCTTAAAAGAATGCAATAAATCTAAAAACATTTTGTTGGTTTCTACCAAATAAAGCCTCTTGTCTGGAATTATTTGAAAGGAATGGTAATGTTTAGACAATAATTACCCTGTAAATTTACATTTTTAGATACACGTTTACGGATCATAATTTTTGTTAATGCACCATTGCAAAGATGTGAGATTTGTAGCTGCTTCATATTTTCATTTGGGATTTGGTTTTAATTAAAGGTGTTTTTGCAGGCTGATGCTATTTCTTTCTTAGTTTGATTTGTTTAGTCATGTATGAAACTGCAAATCACACTCACCGAACAGAAAAAAATGGCCTAGAGATTGCCTGATCAAGGATGAAAGAATAAAAATGAACTCTGGAGCTATCTGGCTGAAGTGAGAGAGCAATCTGACCCAATGATCCAACAAACCAAGCGTTATAATTCATAACAGGGAAATGTGTTGAGTCTGTGTTAGTGAGCACGTTATCACAGTTGAAAACAATGGATTGGCTTATAATTTTAAAGGGGTCTAATTTTTTTTACTTTTTCAATTTTGGTTAGTATTAGGGTTGCATAATACATTTAAATAAATTGTCTATTTGTACTAGGAATTGTACTATGAATTGTCTAATGCTTCTCAACCACGTTCCTGGAGGACCACCAACACTGCATGTTTTGGATGTTGTCTTTGTCTTTTACACCCATTACAGGTCTTTTAGTCTCTGCTAATGAGCTGATGATTTGAATCAGGTGTATTTCGTTAAGGAGACATGGAATATAAGCAGAGCTGGTTTTAAAAGTAAATGATGGCAGCATTTTTCATTTTTGGATGAACTATCTCCTTAAAGAAAAATCTATGAACAGCAAACAGCTTGTAGAAATTTAAAACAATTTTTCTGGATATTTTTTCTGGACAAAAAGTCCCTCATTAACATTTGTTTTAAAAAATGGAACAAGTTTAGTTGAGCTTTGCCACAAAGAAAGTATGAAACAAAGATGAGTTTTGCACATTGTCACCTTTGTTCTTATCTTTTAAAAACTAGAACACATCACTTATATTTTTATATACAGCTGAAGTCAGAATTATTAGCTCACCTAAATTATTAGCCCATCTGAATTATTAGCCCACCTGCATATTTTCCCCCCAATTTCTGTTTAACGGATTGAAGATTTTTTTCAAAACATTTCTAAATATAATAGTTTTAATAACTCATTTCTAATAACCGATTTATTTTATCTTCGGCATGATGACAGTACATAATATTTGACTAGATATTTTTCAAGACACTTCTATACAGCTTAAAATGACATTTAAAGTTTTAACTAGGTTAATTAGGTTAACTAGTTAGGTTAGGGTATTTAGGCAAGTCATTGTATAATGATGGTTTGTTCTGTAGGCAATCGGAAAAAAAAATACTTAAGGGGATTAATAATATTAACCTTAAAATGGTTTTAAAAAATTAAAAACTGCTTTTATTCTAGTTGAAATAAAACAAATAAGACTTTCTCCAGAAGAAAAAATATTATCGGAAATATTGTGAAAAATTCCTTGCTCTGTTAAACATAATTTGGGAAATATTTGAAAATAATGGGGATAATAATTGTAAATCTAAAAAAAAAAAAAAAAAAGCATAATTAGTAATTAAATGATTAATCCGAAATTAATAACAACACATATGCATTTCTACATGTTTGCAATTACAAGACAAGCTATAATAAGCTCACAGAGCAAACTTCTCAATCATCTCTGTGCACTCTCACCAATGAGACGACTTGCCAATGTGACTTGCATAAAAACATTGTGGTGTGTTCTGAATTGTTGATTTGTAAAAGCGACCTAAACCAAGCAGAAAATGCAACATTGTAACAAATTAAGTCGCTGTTTTACAGAGCAACACAAAAGATCTACAAGTCCAAAAATCATCTAATCGTGTATTCTGTAAGAAAATAGGAAGATGCATCTTTTGACAACTCCACAGAGATTCATAGCATATTATTCTCCAAACTTTTTAGGACTTTCTGAAGTGATGTGATGAATAATATAAAAGACGCTTGTTTAGGAAAGGTAGTGCAGGTGTTGTTTATATGAGTGAAGAGCAGGATGCATTACTTAGTAGAAGTAACTCAGCTCACTGCAATGCAGCACCATACAAACAGACTCGGGTTACTAGGGTACTGAAATAGCACCTGCACAATGACTAAGGAAACCTAAAATTACCAATTAGAAGTAGACAAAAGCATGAGAGTGAGGAAAAGCAAATGTTTAAACTGATAGTTTACCCAAAATGAAAACGTATGTAAAAAATAAAACAAAAAATTTAATTATGAATGCAAACCTCGAAACACTACAAAGGACATTTCTTAAAACTTCACAAAGCATGAAACAACAGGAGGGTGAGTAAATAATTAAAAACGCCCAAATCTAATTCTGAGAGGGAAAAAAGCATTTCACAAGAACACTGACACATCATGACAGGTAATCCACAATGAGGAAAAACCACATTTAAAGGGATGGTTCACTCACAAATTAAAATTCACCATTTACTCAACTTTGTTTTGTTCCAAACATTTATAAGTTCTGTTGAACACAAAAGAAGATATTTTGAAGAATGCTGAGAACCAGTAACCACTGACTTCCATAGTAGGAAAAATATGGAAGTCAATGGTTACAGGTAGGGCTGGGTGATAAAACAAGTATCGATATTTATTGTACCGAACACCATTGTCAATATTAATGAAAAAAAAAAAAGACAATTCGGTTTGTAGTTTCGGTATGAAGCGCTATAGTTTTATTAAAATGTGGCTGCTGAGCACGTGCCTTGAAAGCAGTGCCAATAAGCTTACGGTGTAAGTTTGCCATTTCCAATGGAGGCGAGCAACTTGCACGACGCGCAAATGGTAGCAACGCGCACATGTTGTGCAAGAGATGCGCACGTGAACCACGTGCATTTTCCAGGTAAACCTAGTTGAAAACATCTGAACTTTTCCGAATGCTGCAAGGGCACCAATCTAGAACCAATCTGCATCACACTTTATATGGAATATACACATTTCAGTAATAACGGCAGACTAATTACCTCAGAAAAGCACAGCGCACCCAAACACTGCAGCGCTTTTTACTTTTCTCCATAAACCTGCATCGGAGCTGCAGCAACGATTTGTTAATTTGTCATTCTCTGAAAAAACACTTGATGGTCACCTAGTTACAAGAGAGGCCAGAGGAGCTCAAGCGCAAAGTCCATTGTAAATGGTCAAGGAATCCACGAGCACACGCTTGTCAGTTCGGGTCAGAATAACAACACATGCTAAAATGAGTGCCATGACTAGCAACAGTGAGGAGATTGTAAATAAAAAAAGAATGTAAGGATGTCGCCAGAGTGGCTTTTTGGTTTCTTTTCTTGTGCATCCCAGCCACTAGCTCCCCTTCTGAAAGCTTTTTTAAGCATGGGGGTAATGTAGTCATTCAACTTCACAATTTGTAATGTTGCAGTATGTATTTAAATAATGATGGTTGGTTCCTTTACTTGAAAGCTCAGATTTGATTATAATAATTTGAGCTGTTGTGTTTGAAGTTTACTGTATCGTTATTATTCACACCTTACAGATGTTGGTCTACCTTTACCATTGCACACACTTTGTAACATTTTATTTATCAAGTTTAAGAGTCTCTTTAACACTTGTTTATTTTATAAAGAGATCAGATATTTTGTTGAAATATTTTTGTTTTTGACTATTTAAAATATTTGCCTAAGTAATGTTGGTAAATTAAAATAAAGTGGTTAAATAAAAAACCCTAATATTTCTAAATGTATTGTTAAAAATATTTAATAATTATCCATATCAAATGATATGAAAAATTATATTGTGATGTATATATATATATATTTTTTTTTTGCAATATCGCACAGCCCTAGTTACAGGTTTCTATTTCTTTAAATATCTTCTTGTGTTCAACAGAAGAAAAAAACTCTAACAGGATTAGAACAAGTGAAGGGTGAGTAAACGATGACAGAATGTTCAGTTTTGGCTGTACCATCCTTTTAACATGTTTCCCCAATACATCCTGATCTGCAGGTTCATAACAACGCTAAAGGCATTGCTGACTATAAATGACACCAATTCTGGCCAAACCTGAACTAGCGTTTCAGTGTAACATCTGCATTGATCTTCTACTGAAGATCTAGTATGTGCTTTAAACAGGGCAATCCTTTAAAACAAGTAAATGCAAAGAGAATGTGTCACCTGATCGAGTCAAACAAGCCAAAACACTCCCTCCCCAACATGCCCAGAAACAATACTGTATTCACATTTCATTTAAAGGACAGGTGTGAGTTAGAAATCTCAACTACTAACCCAAAAGTTGTAGGAAGTTGATGATTAATGATGGTAATTGAGCTCTTGAGTAGGACCTCAAGTTAATTCAGGAATAATTAATACTAAAATGAAACTTCCCTCAATTCAGTAACTCCAAAAAACGTACTTGCCTTAACTTGTTTCAAACCGTAATGAGTTTCTTTCTTTTGTTAAACAAAAGATGATGATGCTGGAAACCTGTAACCATTGACTGCCATAGTATTTGTTTTTTCTACAATGGAAGTCAATGGTTACAGGTTTTCAGCTTTCTTCAAAATTTCTTTTTTCGCTGGTGATTAAAGGTTAGGAATCACCTTTAAAAGAGTAAAAGTTATTGCACACTGAACAAGAAATTTTCGTCCTTAATTTTTGCACATTAAAAAACACATTCAACCTCATGTTGTGTCGATCGTATTGACACATAGATATATACACTAGATATCCAAAGGGACCCTGAAGATGCGTCAATAGCGCCGCCACATTGGTACAGTGCTCCTAGGACAAACGTCATTCAACCGCATTAGTCAAGACAGTGTGACAATGTGAAGATGCCGGACTTTAGCGCTGTGTACGGGTGTAGTAACGAGTAAACAAAGAAAACAAAGCACAAAGTCATCACATTTCATAGGTAAGATTTCGTTTTTTATGTTTTTGTATGTTTGTATGTTATTGATGATAATACAGTCTCTTACTGCAGTGACCATAAGGCAAAGTAGCACCAACTCGCGCTAAATTTTAAGCTTATGCTAGTTTTGTTGAATAAAATAAGCAAACAATGTTATGAAATATGACAAGAAGACGCTGAGCTGCCAGAAACTTGTATTATTGTTAGCTAAGTGAACGAGTCGTTCATAACGGAGATTCATTCACAAACGAATCGCTCCCTCCGTCAGAATGAGAAGTGAAGGCAGGAGAGGGGGTGTGTTTCAGGACACGGATTAGATCAAATTAAACAGGGAAGGAGGGTAATGCATTTCCATGCACACAAACACACACTCTTTGTCAGGAATGCCCGTGCGGTCACATCCATCAATGTAGAAAAGTGATGTAAAATTATAATATTTCGTAATTTAAAAAAATATTTGCATACGGACCACCAGGGAAAACTCCCGATCATAGATATATGTGTATATGTGTATTTCTCTGGCTTTGGATGGCCACAGTCCTCCACTTCAACTTGGTCCCGCATTCATTTCAAACGACCGATACCCTGTACCAAGATGGCGGCTCTATTGACGCATTCCTTCCAATAGACAACAATAGGCCAGGCGACATCTAGTGTATATATCTATGGTATTGACACACTGCCTTCAAAACTTTCATCCGTCATGAAAAGATTCGAATCAGGTTCGATTTTTTTTTTCCACTTTTCACATCCGAAAAAGCATTTTGAGAGGTGTTTTGACAGTTTAGAGCCACAGTACAAGCGAAAAGCTAAATACAGATAGTATGTTTTACCAAAGACTGTAGAATACACAAGACATGTCACTCGTATACTTTTAAATGGGGAAAAGTGTAACTGTCAATATGGCGAATGAAGCCCCGCCTTCTAGTACATGAGCCAATCAGCGATTACTATATGACGAATAAAGCCCACCTTCTAGTACAGGGGCCAATCAGCGATTGCTATAGAATGACAATTCTCCAGGGGAGGAACTCGGACCAGGCGTGAGTTTCAGCAGATTTTGTGTGATCCGAACATTTAGACATGAAACTAAACAGACAGTTGTTGTAACATTTTATTGGTTATTCCTAATATGAAATGTAATCGTAAGCTTGGCATGTAGTTTTGGAAAATTTGATGTTTCCCCATTGAAACAGAATGCCCGTGCATACTGCCCGAGAGGCATTTCATTTCAAAGTAAACTTTAGTTTTACTTTAGAAAATGTGGTAGGCCCATCAATTTGTTCCATTTAGCGTTTTAGATTCTTTTGATTTCCTTAAATAAAAATTGCATCTGGGGTTAATCCAGCACAGATCTTTGATAATGATCAAACTCGCCTTCCTCTTTATGCAGTATTGGTTGCACAAAATAGCCTATTCCTTTCTTTTCCTACTTTGAAGAAGAGAGAAGAGAACAACTTTCCTGAATTGACTCCGAAATGTTTCGCGTTTTCTGAATGGAATAATTAATACACATCGGACTTCCTGTGCAAGGCTTGTGTAACTGACGAATTTTCGCATATGGATTTTAAAAAAACGCAAACAAACATTTCAGACTTCAGTGTGCAAAGACCTTAACAATTATTGAACACAATCCGAAATTTTCATTCGCAATTTTCACACCTTAAAAAATAAATTTGACCTCACGTTGTGCGAATCGTATTGACACACTGCATCCGAAACTTTCGACTGTCATAAAAATAATAATAAAAAAATAAAAATAAAATAAAAATAAATCTAACCGGGTTAAATTTTTTCCTTTTTTTCGCATCCGAAATAGCACTTTGAGATGTGTTTTGACAGTTCAGAACCACCTTAAAAGTGAAAAGCTAAATACAGAATGCCGTCATTTAAGCTACAGATAACTTTGACAAACACAGTGCATACATTTGACGTACTGCCCATAAACATTACAATAGAAAGCATGATTCGATTTCGGTCCGTTTGTTTGACACGTCAAAGCGGCCACCATCTGTTATAATGTCTGTAGGTACTGCCAGTCTCTGCTCAGGATACGTATGATTACGTATGTGAATGTGTGACGTATTACAAGCAATGTATCAAAATTCCTGAAATAAACTTTGCATTTGGAGATAATCATAGCGCAGCATATAATAATGAGCCTTAACTCATTACGAAATGTTGAACTGATTCCGAAATGTTTTGTGTTTTTTCGTAATGGATTAATCGATATGCATCGGACTCTGTGCAAGGTTTGTTTACGTGACAAATTTTTCGCATATGAATACGAAAAAACGCATGCAAACTTTGGACTTCAGTGTGCAAAGACCTTACGAGTAAATTTTTGGGTGAATCTCTCTTTAATTCAGGGCCTGCAGTAATTTACTAGTAGATGGTTTAGAGGATCAAATGTTTCCTAAACGAAAAAAATTATAATAATAATCAAAAGAAATGTACATGCGCATGAATGAATGCAGTGTTTATACTTACGTATTCTTTGACATTTTTGGTTTTCACTGCTTTGTAGGAGTAATATGCTGGGTACAGGTTTCCGAATACCAGCCTGTGTAAAGAAACAGAGGGCAAAATAAATAAACGAAGACAAAACAGCTGTAATACTACTGATATTCTTCAAAAGCAGGATGATTAATGGCTTCAGATCCTCCCGTCTGTGTGTCTAGCTCTATTAAAAAGAACTCGCTTCCTCTGTCTGATTGTTTATAAGGTACACAATGATTTCCTTTTCTTCCTTTCCGAAAGAAAAAAACATGGGAAATAGGAGAGGACAAAAATGCAGGAGACACCTAATGTGAAACATGTCCTAAAACAAATTAAGTCCATGTGGACCGCAGTCCACAGAGAGCTGCATGCGCTTTTGACAGCAGAAAACTTGCTCGTTTTGAAATGCCAAAATGGCAACAATTTGTACATAATGAAGCCAGAAATTCATGCAGATTTCCTTTTTTTTTTTTTAATCATGAAGCAAGTTTCTTCCAGTAGAAGCTGGCCTTGAAATGTAAACTGAAGGCTGATATACACAATTTTTTTGCACATATTTTTTCTCCCATTCACATGATGCTAGGTTCTGAAAATTAGAGCCAGTATGCAGATTTTGGGCAAGCAGAGTTGACAGATTTCCCAGAAAAAAACAGAGTAGTTGTGTATGATGAAGAAAAACTCAGATTTTTCTAGCTTCAGACTATAACTTTCATCCAGTCTGAAGATGTCAAACATGTTTGAAATTTACAGCTGATTAATAAACACATTTTGAAAGACAGGGCTATCCCTGAGACTTAAAGTTTGATACAATTTCTTTCTCTGTAAATAATCGTTTAAAATCTGCAATAAATTACTAATAACAAATGTTAAGTATATGTGAACAGCCTTTCTAAGTGTACACTGGCATTTTAAAGTGTGCATGAACACTAGCACTTGACACATGCACTAGAATGATTTGTTTTTCTCCAGTGTCTGCACTTTTTCCTCTGCAAAAGCTATAATCAATAATAATGTCTTTGTACTGGTTTAAAGGCACAATATGAAATTCTGACCACTAGAGGGTGCATATTCATCACAAACAAAGGAATAGTTTGATTATGCCATGACTGAGTGTGGAATCATGGGAGTTGTCGTCTTTATTACATCCTACGGCACTTCTTATCCTATACTTATTATTAGGGCTGCACAATTTATCATTTCAGCATCAATATCGCAATTTGCACATCCACAATAATCACAACGCAAAGATATGCAATGTTAAGTCTGAATTATAGTTGACCAGGAACCACAGAATTATATTTAATAACTTTATTTATATATAATTTATATGATTTATGCCAAAAAACACTTCTTTCTTAGACTTTTTGTCCTGTTTCTAGTCCAAATATCTACATTTCAAAGCAAAAACAAGATTATTTCACTTAAATAATTATGCTTGTTTTAAGGAAATACTCGTAATTTTCACTTATTTCTTCTGATGGTGAAAATAAAACAATATTTTGACTTTTTTAAAAATATTTTACTCTTTATTTTTAGAATGTTTTTGATATTTGGATTATTCAATCTCGGTACCTGAATACTGTTGGACTCCCCAGAAAATCGTGAAAAATACAGCTATTTAAACCATCTTGTGAAACTGTGTTCATATAGCAATATTTATCAGAGAAAAACAAAGCATTGCAATATCAGATTTTTCCAATATCGTACCCTACTTATTATCATACTATTATACCTATTATCATGGTAGAATGAAGGTAAGGCTGAAAGTGGTCACAGCGAAACAAGAGTGGTGAAGCAATTGCTGACAAGAGATGTAACATGGCATGAAAACATCAGAGCTTTATTTATGCTTCCAATTGTGATCACGTGGACAAGTACTGTAGTATTGCTGTACTAAATACATTGTAAAGCCTGGTTTATACTTCTGCGTCAAGTGATTGGCGTGACCCACGGCGCAAGCCTCGCATGTAGCCGTGCATTTATACTTCTGCACGCTGTTTCTGTTGCTCTGCAATAACAGTTCCAAAACGCTAGCTGGCAGTAGGTATTTATGTTCCTCTATGTTGAGTTTCTTCGCTGGTGTTTTTTTTTTTTTTTTTTTAACACTTCCTTAAAATTCGCTCATTTTGAGGCGGGAACCGGCGGACGTGCAACAACTTTAATCATAAGGTAAACACAAAACAACAGTCTCCATCCGGAGCTCCTTCACGGGACTCCACACTTATAAACACTCGCTGCATCGGGCACACGGCTCTCACCTCCGCCCATACTCGTCAGCGATACCAAGCCGACCAATCACAGAGCTTGCGCTACGCGTAAGCGTTAAATTTTTTGAGAGGTGCGCGTCAACGTCGCCGATGGCCACGGCGAGGGGCTATGCGTCCACGTGTAGGCTGTGCCGTAGCATACGCGTGCGCTTGACGCAGAAGTATAAATCAGCCTTTAGGTTCTGTTATGATGCTGCTTTGTGCAGTCTAATAAAGCACACAACTTATTAAAGCATCTTTGGTGTTTCCCAGTTTTCTATATAATTCAGTAATCAAAGCTTTATGACATCAATAGCATGGCCACACAGGACACAATCCATATCACTAGTTAAAGCAGCTTATTTCTGTGCATTTGAACACTCTTTAATGAAAGTACATAAGGGAGCAAATATAAACACTAGTGGTTTTTGGATATTTTAATGAAGAACTGCGAACATTTTGTGCCATTAAAATATTTCCAGATTAATTCGCTCACATAAACACACTTGTCAACAATGGTGTGTAATATTTTTTAATTTGTTATTCGTCTACTACATTTCTTTTCCAACTGAAACAATGGCCCAAATCAGTGTTGACACCTTGTGGACAAACTAAATAGTGCACAAACAATTCAAAGTGCAAATGTGAGCTGTGCACATATGCAAGGTTTCCGCTACATTCATTCATCCGTGGCGGGCCGCCACGCCAAAATTCATCCCGCCACGGCTACATCACAGCTTCTTTTTTAAAACATTTAGTCGTGTTTTTTTATAGCGGATTATAATCGCACCAAAACATATTAGAGGTAAACCGCGCAAACTTTTCTGTAACCGTAGTAGTGCTGTGCGCTATTTGTTCAAGGTGACATGCTGACTGACTCTCTGACAGACTGACTGACAGGTGCGTGAGTCTAGCAAACACGGCGTAGCTTTCAGTTAAGATGAACACAGTTTCCATAAGTATACTTTATTGATAAAGGTCAATGGCTTTGCATACAATGACTTTATCTTGCTGGAGTTTAATGCCGTTTCACTTTACTTCAGGACGCGTTAATGTCGGAAAACACACAAAAACGCACTAAATCGCGCTTCAGTAGCGCTTACTGGAGAGCGCACAAGAAGATCTGCGTATAAATTGGAGTGCGTGCAAGAAGTTCTGTGCTCGAACAGAGGAAATCGGCGGGCAAGCAAAGATATTCGCATGCTCGTATTACATGAATGCTATCTCGACTTTTAATGCCACATGTAATATTTGTCTTTGAAATAGTTGGCAGATCTGTGTAAAAAAAAAGTCCTGCCGCCACTGCTGGAAAAAATCCTAGAGGAAACACTGCATATGTGTACAAAGATTGGACAGTACACGTATTCTACTCTGAAGACTCATTTTTCATTTGGACCCACAAGTAAAACCTGCAGTTTAGGCTTCAAGCTTAATAGATTAACAGATCCATACACAGAAACTGTCCTCATTGGCCAAACTTAACCCAGTTTAACTGGATTTCTTGTAAACACAGGTGAAGGTGAAGATAAGTTCACAATGACCTGTTCATTTGAGGGAATGTCCTGAGTTCAGCAAATAAAGCAGAAGACAGGCCAAGTGCCAAACTTTTTTTTCCTTTTTTTATTTTGCAGCGTGTCGCTCTCACACGAGGCTCATTTAATATGTTCCACTCTACTGAATTCATTGAGTAACTTGAGGAATAGCCAGAAGAAGCCACTTACTCCCCTTCCATGTGCAAGACACCCATTGGCACTGAGCAATTAGTGCACATTCAAGGGTGCCAAACACAAAACCAATCCTTTTCTCATCTGGACACTCCAGATAAGATAAATAAGATCAAGAAGATAAATTTGACAAAAACCGGATGAACACAGAAGTTAAAGTGCCTGTGGGCCAAATTCAGACAAAACTACTTCTAGCATTCATCTTGACATGCCATGCAGACTTTTCCAAGGTTTCACAGGCAGGAACCAGCCTTGATGTTTGCCAGATGAATTTTTTTTTTTTCTTTGAGACCAGTGTTTCACTTTAATACAAAAACTGTGCCTTAAAAAAATGCCATTTTCCCTGAAGGCTGAAAGAGTCGTTGGAAGTAGCTTTGTGGTGAACGGCCTCCGATTGAAACATTCCTCGTGTGCTGGGATGATTTAGAGGTGCTGTGTCTACAGACAGACAGGCTACTTGACTCAGCAGCGCAGCTAAATTTGGGGACAGCTTGTGCTGTTTCCAGCTGCCAATTATAGACAAAGCGTGACCCAGAAATTCAGCCCTCTCCATTAGCAGCCTGAAAACTCAGCATTTTTACACTTACACCGTGTCTTCACCATTGTTGCTTATGACGCAACATCAACAGAGCTGCCTACAATGGATGAGAAAATCACCAACTACAAATCATCTGTACATCATAAACAGAACAAGGTATCGGATAATGGATATTGGAAAAATGTAACATTGCGTTATTTTGCGATATATATTGCGATATGAATTAGGGCTGCACGATTAACCGAAAAAAAGATTGCAATCTCGATTCGACCCTACACACTATCTTAATTCAACTTTTCTACGATTCAGCCAATTACAATTTCAAGGTTCGGACAGAAGCGTTAAGGCGGTCGCACAAGTCTTTACATTGTTTTACATACGTTGCTCAGCAACATGGACACCTTTAAATGGTGTTAAAAGTGTCACATACTGGTGTAATTCACCCCAATGTCATTTCTGTCTTCATGTAATGACGTATTCACGGCTGCGGAATCAAATGCGAGCTGACACACTAATTGTTAACAACCGAGAGGACTCACTCATGCACGCTAGGGTTGGGCAATGTTGACCAATTTAGCATCGTACAACGTCTAATGTGAAACAACGTGATGGACGATGGCATTGTCTTCATAGGCGGAGGTGAATTCATTATTTATGAATAATGAATTAATTCATAACAAATTAATTATTTGTAGCCTACAGTTTCAACTACCTGGCCCAGATGGTCTTTGTTATACTCATAACCAAATCATAAATAAATATACACACAAATTACCACCTGTTAATCACTTTTTCCGCGGGACTCTGGCATGAGTAGGTAGAGTGATCTGTTTCAGTATAATAGCGTCTACAAACTTGGTTGGTAAAAAAGGTGCACATCCAACGGGAACCAACCAACAGTATCTCAAGGTTTCACTAAAATTACTAAGTACAAGCGTGAAAGCGAAAGATTGAAGCACTGTACTGATGCTGTGACACGTTACCTGATAGATTCAAAAGACTGAAGAGTCGTTAGATAGAGACAAGATGAATATCACGTTTAAAGGGCCACAAAACCCCCATCTCAGCAGGGTGTTTTCACACCTCTAGTTTGAAAAAGTCAGGAAAGTGGGCGTGTCCAGCTCTGTTTAGGTGGGAGTGTCGGGGGAGGGAAAGAGGGAAGGATTTGCAAATATGGGAGTTTCCATTTGGGCACGCGCGAGGCAAAACAAACACACAGACGCAGGGGAGAAAGACAGTGACTGTTTACATGGACATCAGTAATCAAATTATTTGCCAACTTATTAATTTGTCGACTTTACCTGCAGTTTGGCACTTTCACTTTTTATTCAGGATTATTTCCTACATGTCCCCCGTGACAAACAAGATATTAAATGCGAGGAACTGCTGGAGAGTGCAGTTTTAATAGTATGTTTGATACCGCACGGCGAAGGGGAGAAAAAAATCCTCCGCATTTCTTGGTAACTTAGATGCACTCGGTAGGTAGCATCAGAATGTCGTGTGTTTATAGACTATCCTGTCACAATATGCGTCAAAAATTCTACACAACAATACGAGTTTGACTGCTGTGTTTACATGTTTACACTCAAAGAGCAGCCTTTACAGCGGATCTTTCAGTCTATAATATTGTACTATACTGTAATATTGCAGTGATATTAACATACTGTAAACTTAGTAACTAAATCATTTTGAATGAGGTATGTCTTTAAAACTGAAAGAGCACTGCTGACCACAAACTAACTTTGCCATCTGAATGAACAAACAAAGGGCACTGCTCTCACACACACTTACCAAATCTGTAGAGACAGGACAATCAATTCAAACTGGAGCAGAGTATTTTTTTAAAAGGAGACGAGCAGCAAATCCGGATTTCACCATTTACAGATGCGAAAAGCTCTCGGGTAAAAAAATGTTCCTTACAAACGCATTCTGTCGCATGCACTGTAATCCACACGTGAGTCCAGCTGCGCTTTCATAGCGGGAAAATGAAAGCAAAACCTTCGTTGCAGCACAATAATAAATGCAACACTGACGACCCATATATCCAAATTCTCGTTCTTTCACTTGTTTTGGCAACACAACGTGGCGTCTCTCTGTCGTCTGAACACTGTAACAGGTAAAACAGTCTTCGAAGCTATCATGCATATTAATGAAGTTGCACCGCATACACAATAGAGCGCGCTGATCAGTTTAAACCAAGTCTTTCTCATGAATTAATGCCGCACACTCAGAGACGTCACAATGTTCTCGCAGGTACAGACAGCCACTCTCCATGCTGGAATGCACACAAGTATCTGATCGCCGTGACGCAGCTTCAGAAATTTGTTTCAAACAGGAAGAACGAATTTGCTCAAAATAACGCAAAAACAACCAATTTTTAACTTTTTAGTGCAATATATGTGTCCTAACAGTGTTTATAGCAGCGTGAAACACATATATGACTGTCAACAGCTCAAAAAATGTGTTTTGGTGTTTCGTGACCCTTTAACAGCTATAGTGAGACACGATCCAGCGATACATCCTTGATAAACTGTCCGACGTACACTGTTCTCTGGAGTTCAGACGAGCACATAACAGTGTGTGTGTGTGTATGTGGCTGTGGCTGTGTGTATGTGTGCGTGTATGTGGTCACGTGATGTGCGTTTTCAGCGGACGAAGGGCTGTTCAGAAATGCTAGGTGAAACGCCAGTGTGGACGTGGATCATTTTCGTTTTAAAATGCCATTTTAAAACTAAGCTGTATTAGTGTAAACGGGTGTATTTTTCACGAGCGGGTTTGCGACCGGGGCGGGGCGGAGGATCAGCGATGCCGGCTCAGCATCGTGATGTCTATCGACCATCGGCGATGGACGATGGCATCGTCTATCGACCCAACCCTAGTGCACGCCATTAATGATGACTACTTTAGTGAACAGAACCTGCATAGGCTGTGAATAACAGGTATTAAAGTTGTAAATAACATTCAGTTTGTTGCACAGAGTGATCGTTTGTAAGCCCCTCGGGAAGTATGATTTGCATGTGTGTGTTTTTTTTCCTCAAAGTGACATTGTCTTGTTTTTTTTTTGTTTTTTTTGTGAGTATGTTGTTATATATTGCACTGTCTGTATTTTGCACTGTCTGTATTTTGCACTGTCTGTATCCTGCACTGTCTGTATTTCGCACTGTCGTTGTATTTACACTGTCTGTATTTTGCACTGTCTGTATTTCGCACTGTCTGTATTTCGCACTGTCTGTATTTCGCACTGTCTGTATTTCGCACTGTCTGTATTTTGCACTGTCTGTATCCTGCACTGTCTGTATCCTGCACTGTCTGTATTTCGCACTGTCGTTGTATTTACACTGTCTGTATTTTTGCACTGTCTGTATTTCGCACTGTCGTATTTACACTGTCTGTATTTTGCACTGTCTGGAGCCAGCGCCTAAGCTTTTCACTCATCATAGCACACGTGCTGCTGATGATGTGACAATAAAAGTGATTTGATTTGATTTGAAGTTCCTGGGGACCCACATCTCAAAGGACCTTTCCTGGACCACCAACATCTCCAGCCTGGTCAAGAAGGCTCACCAGCGCCTATTTTTCTTAAGGCAGCTTAAGAAGAACCAGCTGTCATCAGCCGCCTTGGTGAACTTCTACCGCTGCACAATAGAAAGCATCCTGACGAACTGTGTCACAGTCTGGTATGGAAGCTGCTCTGTTGCTGAGCGTAAGGCACTGCAGCGGGTGGTGAAAACTGCCCAACGCATCACAGGGACCACACTGCCAGCCATAGAGGACATCCAGAAGAAACACTGTCTACGCAGAGCACGCGGTATTCTTAAAGATTCCTCTCACCCTGCTCACAGACTGTTTTCTCTCCTGCCTTCCGGCAGGCGCTTTAGGCTCCTCCGGACAAAAACCAGTAGACTAAGGAACAGCTTTTTCCCCAGAGCTTTCTCCCTTTTGAACTCTGCCCCCCACTGACTCTTTTGCCCCCCTGATACACCCCCACTCTCCTCATACCTTATACTCCTCATAATCACTGCAATATTTAACATTTGCACATTTAAAAATTGCACATATTCATTGCACTACATTGCACGGATTTATTTATTTGAACTGTAATACCCACTGCACATGTACATTTGTAATTATTTTTATCTATCTGCACACTTCTGATTATTAATAGCAACCTGTACATATATCCATCTATTGTAAATCTCTGTTCATAGCTAATACATCCTGTATATAATGTTCATAGTACATCCATCTGTAAATATCACCATAGTTTTTCTATAACTGCACTTTATAACTTATACCTGTATCCTGCACTTGCTGCTATTGCACTCCTGGTGAGACCTAAACTGCATTTCGTTTCCTTGTACTTGTACATGTGTAATGACAATAAAGTTGAATCTAATCTAATCTAGTATCATAATATTTGTCGCAGAAAAATGAAATAACACCTGAAATAACGATATTTGATAAATAATAATAATAAACACTTAATTTGATTTTAAAAATTATATTTAAATGTCAATTCAATATTAATCAAGCTTTCAATGATCAAAATAACTGTAACCTAAGAGAAATAATAACGATGTTGTCTTATGATCATTTTTACACACCAGAATTCTGCCATTTGTGCCGTGTATGCGTCCAGCACACATGTTCACAAAGTTCTCCCTGTTGCACACAGTCCTCATCCAAGGATCCACCTTGGCAGCAGTTTATTTTCCTGTTTCCATAGAAACAGCAGAGGCACCAGGCTGTAACAATGGTGTTGGGCTCCACACATCTCTCAACCCTTCCCCCTTCCGCTCTCTCCCCGGAGCACTGTAATTTACAGATCTGTTACTCGCATTCACACGGCTCCGTCTGCCTAATAACTAGTATTTTTCTTTCATTGGACGATTGTTTTAATCAGCGTCGAATGAGGAAATTCACCTACAACGTTGCTCAGCGAATTACCAGGATGACTGTAGACAGCAGGTTTTTCCCACAGTTCAATTCTAGTATGAAGATAATGAAGAAACAGCTACTTTCAATGTTATAACCAAACAGCACTTCTCAAGCAGCAAGACATTTGTTTTTATAAAACAGAACTGCAAAAAATGCCGGGTTCCACACAATAGATTTGTGTTTGACAACATGAAGAAATTAAGTTAACTTATTTGTTTACAAATTTACAAAAACATTTAAGTTGTCCACCTAAAAACCTCAAGAATTGTGTTGCTTCAGCTCATTTTAAATAAGTAGTTTGAACAAACAGTATATTTTGAGTGCATATCACACGATCACAGCTAGGCCTGTCCCAGTAATCAATATATCGACTTATCGCACAACACATGGACATAACCTCAATCATTTTTGGTTATGCAATATACATCACCCATAGATAAAAAAAACTATTCTAGTATTTTTTAGCTGATTGGACAACATCTCGATCTCTATTGGAGATGTCAGTGTAATTTAAAAAAACACTATAGTATTTACTAGAGCTGTGCGATTAATTGAAATCGAACCGCAACTTGAAACGTTAATTATTATATATTTTAGTTTATGTATATATATGATTTTTAAACTTAACCTACTACATTTGCATTACGTTTGAAACCAATGCAAATCACCGCGCTCTTACAGCTAAATAGGTGCTGAGATCAAAATTATTTCAAACAAGACGATGCAACAGAGCGGCGAGAGACAGGATTTGATTGTGACTTCGGGTTCATGCCGTTATCCTCGCCCCGCGGGACTGCCGCAAAATGGATATAATATACATGGATGAAAGCAAATTAAATTATATTTACCTACGCACGGAAGAAACAAAGATGCATTACGGTCCCCCACTGTTTCTATGTGGTGAAGTTTTCCATGTTTTTGTTCAGTTGAGCGCGGCGCGGCTTCAGGTCTGATGATCATCACAAAAGTAATCATCTTTTTAGGTTTATTGTCCCTAAGATTTTAATAGTGTTGTGTTAAAAACCTTTATTTCAGTCAACTAAATATTTGATTAAATGCATTTGAAATTGTAAGTACAATAAACTTAAAGAAATGTTTTTTTAACAAGACGAAATTAGCTTTTTTAGGGCAACGAGTTTCCATAATTTTTTTTAAGTTCAATCAACCTTTACAGGCTTACAGTGTACGATCGTCTATCGGCACAACCCTAAACCGAACTATGGTCCCAGTAAAAAAAAAAAAGAAAACAAACAGGAAAGCATTGACAAGTGGGATAATGGCGTCTGCTGCTTCAGAAGTATTAATAGATGAATTAATACCAAAAAAAAAAACAACATTTGTAATATTGGAATATTTTGGTTTCAAAGTCACAGACATCAAACAAAAACAGGTCATTTTTAAGAACTGTTGCAGAATTGTTGCCACGGCTTACAGATTATTGAGCTAAAGCTTGACTACAAAATTAAATCGTAAATCACATCGCAATATGCGACCAAAAAATGCAATTAGATATTAGATAAATAATTTATATGGTTTGAAACCGAATGTCTAATGAATGTCAAAGGTCAAACTAATTTTACAGCGGTTGTTTACAGAACGAGGATGTCGCCAACATTTATTAGATTTGCTAGGAATATTTAGGAATGTCTCCAATAGACCCACAGAGTGGCAATAATGTGTCCTGAAGTAAAGTGAAATGGCCATAAACGACCATTTAATCAAGATTAATTTTTGCCCAGCAATACAAAAAAAATGCAAAACTTTACTTTTTTTTTTTTATTGTAAATTCATAATGTAATTCATTTTCTTTTCGGCTTAGTCCCTTTATTAATCTGGGGTCACCACAGCGGAATGAACCGCCAACTTATCCAGCATATGTTTTACACAGCGGATGCCCTTCCAGCTGCAACCCATCACTGTGAAACACCCATACACACCCATTTACACACATACACTACAGACTTTTAAGCCTACCCAATTCACCTAAACCACATGTCTTTCCACACAGAAACGCCAACTGACACAGCCGAGGCTCGAACCAGCGACCTTCCTGCTGTGAGGCGAACATGCTACCCACTACACCACCGTGCAGCCCCTTTTATTATAAATCTTTATCAAAAAGTATAATTTGTAAAATTAGCCTAACAATTTCAAAAAGACCCTAAAAAAATTACAGAACTTTGCAAATTATTCAATTGAATTAAATGTGTGGTGTTATAGATTCACTTTTTAATAGAATTAACTACACTACTCTCATCCATTTAAAACACACAGTATGTTCTTATCACCAACAAGCCAACAGCTCTGCACATTTTTAGATATCAGTCATGTAAATTACTGCTGACTCATTTGTTATTCAGTTTACATAGAAATCCGATATATTTCTCTGAGAAGACTACAGAAACATGTCTGGCTCCATGAATAATTAAATATGCATAAGGGAATGTATAAAAAGGGCTTCCTCTCTTTTCCAGTATGGAAAAAGCTGATCGTACAGTATGAAATACTGCCTATAAATAATGCACAATACAGCAAATTCGAAAAATACAAAAGGTCATCCACATTATTTTTTTCATTTTACTATATTAATTGGGGATTACTTCATTTGGTTATATTCTCATTTAATGCTTGTTAACATATTGTTTAAATTGACTACCCTTTTGTTAAGTTGATGGCTGCTTTTCCTCAATTGACTTCCATTATAACCACACTTTTTGATTGCAAAGCCATGACACCATATAACCTTGCATTCTAAGCTCAGACTGTTTCTATCAATAGTCGTCATAAACTCCAAGGAGTTTACTATACTCCAGTAGATTGCACTCTTTTAAAAACTCCTACCCAGAGCTTTGTCCTATATGTAAAGCAGATAGAAGAACTCTTCTACATATGCTGTGGTCTTGCCCTGACTTAGAAGAATATTGGAAAAAGGGTTGGACGATGTTGACCAATTTGGCATCGTACGATCATCGTCGTAAGGGGGTGGGGCGGGGGGCGATTTAATTTCAAATAAATAATAACAAATTAATTAATTGTAGCCAACCGTTTTCACTACCTGACCCAAATGGTCTTTGCTTTACCCATAACTAGGGCCAGACGGAATCTGCGGACGTTTTTTGGTATTTCTGCGGAGAATTTTGGTCAAAATCTGCGGATTTCTGCGGAATTATTTTGGGAGTATTTGACCCGCTGGCGTGTTCGTGAGGTAACTTTTCCTCTCCTCTTGGCTGTTAAAGCGATACCTTTGGATCCAGACACGAGCGTGCCTGAGGTGCGAGTTTTCTCCTCTGTGTCTATTATGGATTACCTGTGATAACCATGTATTATGCGCATATACACTGTAACTGCAGCTGTTCTTTCCGCGTCACTCATTGGTGAACATCGCTTTCATTTCTAAAGCCAATCAAAGCCCTTTCTGTTGAGTGGGTTTTCTTTGAGCAGGTCAAATTAAAGATACAGTTTGTACATCTTACTGCTTGTATTAAAGGACAAAATTGTATTACAAATTATATATAAATATTAATATATTTATAGATGTTAATAAAAAAATTCTTGTGTTGTGAAGAAAAAATCTAATTATGTATGGAAAGCATCGTCAATGCATCGTGATACACCGAGATATCGAATTGAACCGAATCGATGACATGACAATCATAACCAAAACGTGAGACCAGTGTAGGGTCACACCCCTAGAGTGTATTGTTGAGTTTGAGCAATTCCATTTGCTGAAACACAGAGAAAGTTGTGGCCAAATTAAGCCTCAAAGTCAGCCCAGAGTGGATAAAAACAGCACACATGGGTTAATGTACAACAAACCAATTATAATGCGGTCTGTTACCACTACATAGTTTAATACATTGTTTTAGCTTAAAAATTCCAAATTGCTGATAAGATTAAAACTTTTAAGTTATCAAAATAATTTTATTAAGTTTTCACAACAGGAAAATATTGCTAATTACATCAACTAAAAAATGCAGCTAATTTAAGGGTAAATATGTCAGTCAATTAGTTTGAAACAATATTTAACTATAGGAACCCAAAGAAATTGGGTTGATAATTCAATTTTTCTACAAAAATGGAATTCTGGATTTTAGAGCTCCTCCCCCTCAGAACAAGCAAGAAGCAAGTCTGGACAAGTTTTAGGCAGACTGTTTGGCAAAAAGGACATTTTAAGGTGAGATATCTGAGTTTTATTTAAGTTCCAAATCAATTTTCTCCATTCCACTAGAGTGTTGGCTACTCTTGGTAAATGTAGTTGATGTTTGCAGTGTTTTTTGACTTTTTTTTTTTGCTTTACAAAAATACACAAGAATTTAAGGAGGACATTAATGAGGATGCAGTAAGGACCTTAATGAGGAGGCAAGTAATGACAATTGCCATTATTGGTGATCAGTCTACTTTGGAATTGAACCACAAGATGGAAACCATCATAGTTGAGGGCATACGAATTCTAAATGGAATGGATATTTCAAGGTGCTGTGGTCTGCTGATGAGCATAATATATACTCTGAATCTGAACTACCTCAAGGAACTTAAATATACTTGTGAAGTTTCTCGAACTTGAGGGACTGAAGCCCAGTGCAAAAGTAATGGGTGCCAAGAACATTATTTTCTGAAGTCTCTACTTATTTCAGAGTAGATTTTGATCTTTATGTTGCACTTTATGTTGTTTTGTATTTTTAAGTCCACACTTTAAAATAAACACTTACTGTTTTTTGTTGTTTTTCATACTGTTTTTATGAGACAGAGCATATTTTTGTTTTGTAAAATAATGAAAGACTGTGGTTTAAAACAAAGCAAAAAAAATACTGGAAAACAAAAATGTTGTTGTTGAATGTATTTGTTACAAGCAACTAAATGAACAGTAAATTTAAAAACATACAATTAACAATTTCAGCTATTTAATTTATTTGAAGTTCTAAACTTGAAAAGTTGCATGTATAATTATGGAAATTAAGTACATAACACAGGATTTATTTAAAATTTTAATTTAAAAAAAGGGAGTTGAAACAACTTAATTTTTTTGAGTACTCAACTTAAAAAATGGAGTTTATGCTATGTAAAAGTGCCACTGATTGAAGAGGAAAAAGCCATTTGGCTAACATAATAAAGTTTGTTGTCTGAACTTCATTTTTTTAGATGTTGTTGTAACTTAAATATATTGATGCAAACTGTTGCGTTAATTTTTTTTGTTTGGTCTAAACAATATTTTTTAGAGTGTAGAAACAAGCTTAACGTCTCAAATTCTGTAACCATAGAGTTCAAAATGGCAAACATTACTGTCAAAGTATTCCAGTTCAACTGTAAAATAGTGGATTTACCTGCAACTGTCTCATCACTTGCAATAAATTCATTATTAATGTGCCAAGTCATTGCATGGCAACCACAAACTAAACTCTCCTTTGTGTAGTGCCTACCAAAACACCCCTAAATAACAGGTTATTCGCCTATTCACTTGTTTTGAACGCATCTCGCTCTACCAGTTAAGTTGTTTCTTTCACTGCAGGGTATGTACTGTAAGATCAGCCCAGCCCTGAGAGTGTGCAATAAAGCCATAAAGTCTGCTCAACTTGTTGGTTTAGCAATCACTTCGCTGCAAGGCTTTGATTCTCCTCACTGTCTGCCCGAGGCCGCCTCCTCCCACAATCGAACCTGCGAGGCCCCTAGCAAACACAAATAAATGTGCTGCACATCGGTCTTTCATTGTTTTCGCGACACAGAGTTGGTCTTCCTCCAGTGGGCCCCTGGAGGAAACGGGACCTGCACAGAGTGGTCTTGAAAGTATTTTGGTGAAGCGGGGTATCGTTCTCAGGGTGCGCAGCTGAAAAAATACAATCTGCAGACGGGCCTTGACACTTAGGTTTAGGTCAACTTTGAATTTCCTGCTAAAAAACGGAAAGGCAGCGCTCACTCTGTTGCTTCAAACCAGATGCTGAGCGTCTTCTAAAGCACATACGATTCACATATTAGAATTAAAAGGTATTTTTGCACAAAGAAAGCCTGACGTTTGTTGTGTTTTTGTCAATCCGAATGAATTTAATCCGATAACAGATCTCATTACATGCATGCTAAACATTGTAATCTGATTCAAATATTCATTTTTATGCGTCTTATAAATATTTCTATTAAAACTTTTGCATTTAAAAAAGTTTAGTTTTACATTGATTAAAAAAAGTTTATCTTTTGTATTTTTAAAGGTGCCAAGAAATAAAAATAAAGTTTTTTAGATGTTAGTATCAGTATAATTCATTTTTAGTATATCTATAATCTAGTGTGCCCCAAAACAAAATTCTTATTTAGAAGAAATAAAACTGAAATAAACAAGTAAAGCTTGCACTTTGTCACTTCTGCCCCAATGGATCAATGGTTTTATTCTCATCACATCATAACAATACACTTCCGAAACGCTAGCTGGCAGTAGGTGTTTATGTTTCTCTGTGTCGAGTTTCTTCGCTGGTGTTTTGTTTTTTCTGAACACTTCCTTAATGTACAAGTGGCTCAAATTCGCTCATTTTGAGGTGTGAACTGGCGGACGTGCAACAACTTTAATCATAAGGTAAACACAAAACAACAGTCTCCATTCGGAGCTCCTTCACGGGACTCCACACTTGTAAACACTCGCTGCACACTTGTCAGCGCTACCAAGCCGACCAATCACAGAGCTTGCGATACGCTTACGTGTTACATTTTTTGAGTGGTGCGCGTCAACGTCGTCGACGGCCACGGCGAGGGGCTATGCGTCCACGCGTAAGCTGCGCCGTAGCATACGCGTGCGCTTGACGCAGAAGCATAAATCAGCCTTAAGAACGAAATCACAAGACAAGGCTCAGAAAGCGAGTGGGATATTTATATTTGTTTATTTGCTATAAATGCTCATGTTGTTCTGTGCATGTACTTGAGCTTTTAAAGGTACAGTTTATATATCTGACTGTATTAAAGGACAAAATTGTATTACAAATAGTAAATATAAATATATTTATACATTTTAATACAACAACTGTTGTGATGTGACGAAAATATAAAACTGTGTATGGAAAGCATCGTCAAAGCAACGAGATATCGAATTGAACCGAATCGACGGCATGATAATCGTAACCGAACCGAAGACCAGTGTAGGTTCACACCTCTAATTTTATATATATATATATATATATATATATATATATATATATATATATATATATATATATATATATATATATATATATATATATATATATATATATATATATATATAAATTCATTAAGTTTGTTCTTCAGGATTCAGTTTTAATTTAATTAATTAATTTACTTAAGATTCATACTGAAAATTCAATTAGAACCACTTGCTTGAAAAACAAAGTTGCATAGGTCTCTCGCATAATTATGTATCCACTAATATACAGAAAATTTGTATAAATTATAAATAATTAATTAGATAAATTATTAGAATAAATTATCTAAAATTTTCTTATTTATTCTTATTATTATCTTATTTAATTATATTACAAAAGTCTATTTAAAACCTGAATAAATGCATATTTACACATTTACATGGATAAATAAGTTAATCAATGGGCTCAAAAACAATTATGTAGGCACAGATGGGTCCTTGCAAAAAAGTAAAAGAAAAAAAAAGATGCAAACCGCAAGCAAAAAATAAATAAATAAAAGGAATCTAAATAGAAAACAGCCCTGATGTTGATGCATAAACAGTGCAGTGATCTTTCTGAACAAAGAAATGTAGGACCTGTTCTCAGAGGTCAACTTATAAACTGACATGACGTTAACAAATATTTCTACATTTTCTTCTAGTAAGTAAAAACATTTAAATGCAAGTACTATTTAAAAAATTACTCCATTTAAAAAAACTGTGAATGTGATTTATTGTACACACTTTAAATTAAAAAAAGACAAAGCTGGCAAACAAATCAGTCATGAAAGTGTCCACGAACTCCACAGGATCTATTCAAACAGACGACGTGGTCTTTATTTCTCATCATCGTGCCATAAGCTTACAGTTATTGTCCTATATTTGAACTTCTACATCGTATCTGCTGTAAAGTCCTAACCACAGAATTATAACCTTAAAGTAGCAAGGTGGACTGTAATTGGTACTTGCTGGTTTTATGACTGACTATGTCTCTTCCTAACTGCATGCACGCTGTATGGAACCACGTTGCAAAATGTGTCTTGCCCACAAAGTAAACCAAAATGATACTCTTTCTGCTGTTTGCAAATCAGCTACCAAACAAGGACATTCACATCAATCATTCAAATCTGTCCAAGCCTAAAAGCAAATGTGCTCTATATATTTGTATACCAGACAACTCATTTGAATTATTTTTATGTGTTAAATGTAATTGAATATCTGTTTTTTATGTGTATAATAATTATAATGATTGTTTATTATTAAATAGTCAGAACTTCCAGGATTTTGCAAGTCCAATGGGTCTTGGGATCAAAAAAGAAATTTGTGTATTTTTTGCAGCAGATCATCACAAGAATCAAAGTAAATAATGCCATAGGTTTTGAGAAAAGCCATCACAAAATCAGTCATTTTAGTTATTAAAAATTTAAATATAATAAAGTCCCTTGAGGAACTGATTAGTATCATTAATTAGGCCCCGTTTACACTAATACGTTTCCATTTTAAAACAGTGTTTTAGAATAAAAACGATCCACATCCATACTGGCGTATCATAAAGCGTTTCGGAAAAGCTCTCCGTCCATGCTACACTGCTGCAAACGCATATCACATGACCATACACGCACTCCGGGATGCGCAGAAGGCTGCTTCAGGGTATTCTTCTTGTCTGAGCTCCAGGCAGTCAGCGAGAGCTCTGAGCAAACCTGCCCGGTTGAGGATCTCATCTCTTAGTTGTAGATATTATCTGTTAAACATTCATTCATTTTCTTTTCGGCTTAGTCACTTTATTCATCAGGGGTCGCCACGGCCGGAGCACCCACGCGAACACGGGGAGACTCCACACAGAAACGCCAACTGACCCAGCCGAGGCTCAAACCAGCGACCTTCTTGCTGTGAGGTGAATGTGCTACCCACTTCGCCACCATGCAACCCGTTGTTAAACATCATCTAGCAAATTTGACTGATTGCTTGCCTTTATTTTTTATATTGTATAAACTTAGTGTACTTTATACTTTCATAATTACTATTGGTTATTAAAATTATACCTTACTGATTACTGTATTCAGCAAAAGAGACGGCTATTTGGCATTTCACCATGCATTTGCTCTGAAAATCTTTATTTTGTACATATAGCCTGACATTAAGCACATATTGCCAAAACCACACTGTGAGCCTATATTTTTAAATGAAAATGAAAGGAGGCAGTTATTAGGCTCCGTTTTGTTATTAATTTGCATACAGTGAAGATGACAATCATATAAATATGAGTATGATGTCTTAACATTTTTGGTGTCTGTTATGTTTAAGTTGTTAATATAAAAATAAATAAATATAATTCTATCTATCTATCTATCTATCTATCTATCTATCTATCTATCTATTAAGAATATTTGAACAAGAACGCCATATAGCTAACAGCTGCTAAATATACAATTTCACATGTAAACAAAAGTCTTAGAGAAAGTGCAAACAGTTTCTGAATTACTATATTATAACACTTTATGTCAATTCAAATTTTCTTTTCACACATATTAAAATACACATAGAATTTCCATATTGGGGGAATGACATCTGTGAATTTTTAATATAGAAAATATTGATATTTTGATATTTTTACAGCTTCGAGTAATTAAACATCTGAGGTGTTAAGCATCTTATTTTCTCTATGTGTATTAAGTAAATGTTGGATTATAATAATGGGACTTTGTATAGCTAGCAGAAGGTAATTATTTCATTCATCTATCCTTTCTTTCACCTGTAATACGTTTATGTCTCTTGTAAAAATTAAAAGAGACAGCACTTTATGTCATGTTTTCTTTTTATTGTTAAGATAGTAAAACATATTCAGTGTGAATGACGTTATGAAAGTACACTGCCGATACATTTAAAGATTTATGCGACGTGTCCTCACGTCCTCAGGAGTTTGTTATAAACTTGTGAAGTCTGAACTTACAAGGAAAGGATGCAAGTCTGAACTTCGTGTACTTGATATTGAGAAAAAGCCCTAATCAGGTAGCACGAATGTCGGCAGCCATGCCTCCACTTTCAGATGTCTCCGTTTCCCCCCATCCACACTGACAAGCAGCAACAGCGTTTTAACATGAAAACGGCCTCTTCAACATTTCCAAAACACTCCGTTTTGGGGCTCGAAAACTCCGGGGTAGAGTGGACGGAAGGCATAAATGTAACAAAAGTTATGCATTTAAAAAAAAAAAAAAAACGTATTAGTGTAAACAGGGCCTTAGAGTTTCATTTCTGATTTTAAAACAGTCATCAACTAATCACCCTGTACTTATTATTAAAATAACTGTTTATTAATGCTAATTATGGGCAACTCAGTGGCGCAGTAGGTAGTGCTGTTGCCTCACAGCAAGAACGTCGCTGGGTCGCAGGTTCGAACCTCGGCTGGGCTGGGTCAGTTGGCGTTTCTGTGTGGAGTTTGCATGTTCTCCCTGCGTTTGCGTGGGTTTCCTCCGGGTGCTCCGGTTTCCCCCACAGTCCAAAGACATGCAGTACAGGTGAATTGGGTAAGCTAAATTGTCCATAGTGTATGAGTGTGAATGTGTGTGTGGAAGTTCCCAGAGATGGGTTGCGGCTGGAAGGGCATCCGCTGCATAAAAATCGTGCTGCATAAGTTGGCGGTTCATTCCGCTGTGGCGACCCCGCAAGGGACAAAGCCGACAAGAAAATGAATGAATGAATGAATAATGCTAATTATATTATTCATACCATTATACTTGAGCAAAATTCAATCTAAATGGGTTTAAATATATTGTTCATCGTTTCTTTGGTGACATACAAACGTTTGTTTTCTTTGGATTGCCAACTGCATTTAAAGGGAACTTATTATTTATCTTGTTTTTTTTGCTGTAAATTAAGTCTCAGGCATTCCAAAAATGTGTCTTATGTTTCAGCTCAAAATACCTCACATATTTATTATACCATATGCATATTTTTGAATAGAAGCAAAAACAAGCCTTTACATCACGTTTTTCGGATATTCTCATGTGACAGTGCAGTTCGTGATTATGAAAGTTTGTCTGTATGCATTTTATAGCATTTCCATCATTATTTCCTGATATGAAGCACACAATGAAAGATGCTGTCAGATTGCACATGATGAGTGAATATTAAAATCCTCTTTAGCATCTAATTGCACATAAACTATCAAATACTGGGCTACATAAAAAAACTAAAATTACATCAAGTTGGCTATGTCTGCAAATGTAAACATCAGGGAAAGTCCAAGAAAAGTAGATTTTTGTTAATTGGCAAGTGAAAAATATTTCATGTTATATTTTGACTATAAATGTTCTTGCTGTATTTTTTGTTGAACAAAGTAATCACAGCAGAAAACGTAGCACTTCACAAGTCAAGTCAAGTCGGTTTATTGCAATTCCGCTACATGTGTGGACATACAGTGGAACAAAATGTCATGTCTTGCAGGACCACGGTGCTACATAAATAAATATGAACACAACACTGCATGTAGCAGCTATTTTAAACAACATATACAAAACTAACATACCAGAGTGAGTGGTAATGCAACTATACTAACTACTAACTATACATATAAATACTATACACATAACCTAAGACAGAATATACAAGTACTTTTTACATAAGACAGAAAATATTGTGCAAGTTATTGTGCAAAACAAGTGTTTTATTGATGAAGAAAACAAGTAGTGAAACATGATTGTGTGGCACATTCACATGTAAACATTGTTTTCCTTATTGAGTCCTTGTAAGATGGAGTTTAACTAATGTGTCCAGTGCATATAGAGAGAAGTGGGGTTTTCTACCAGTACCACTTGTACTAATAAGGATTCTGTGAATCTCATAATGACAGTCTTTAGCTAAATTTATTAATAAACATAAGAAGGTTGGAAAGAAATACTGTTATGGTCAGCAATTTTTCATTAATTAAAGGAATCGCAGTATTTGCTCATATTTTATATGAGTTGCAATGTCCACATTTTATAAGTAATGCTAGTATTAAACTTTGTAATAGGGCTTCACAATATTGGACATTGCGAGAATATCTGCGACAATGTCTGCGATACATATTGTGATATAAATATAATTTCACAAGAACGAAATTGACCCAATACAAATTAGTTTTATGGTTTTCTGTAGAATCTAAGGCCCGTTTACAGTGTCAGCACTTGATGCCCAATTCTGATTTGTTGCCTATATTTGAGTTTTTTGTCCGTCCGTTTACACGTTCTTTTAATTGTGACCCATATCCAATTCATGTTTACACTTGCCATACAATTTACGACGTTGCACATGCATAAAGACGGGTTCTAGCATCTGCGCCACACTAGCCACGATGAAAAAAATTGTCTTGCTTTTAGCTTTGCGAAATATGCGTAACATAGTTCGCCCAACTTGAAAATGATTTTGAGGAGGAGGGAAAGGGCCGTCATCGCAGCTTGGGCCTATGATTTATATATGGTGTTCTCCACCATTCAGATGAATTTGTGGGTACAAGAGAGATCTCAGGTCTGGTGGGAGCAAATTGTGGCGACTGACCACTTTCCATGTTTCATCTGTTGTTGTTGTTGTCGTCTACAGCATCGGCGTCTCCACACAAACTCTTCCTTCTACGTCATTAAACCGCGGAGAAGTACCACATTGTCACAAATTTAATGACGTACAAAACGGAATGCCTTAATACTGTAAATGCGATCTGCCTGTTTACATGATAGTTGCATTGTCACATATCCGATTAATATCTCATTTATTTCCACATATGAAGGAGGCCTGAAACCGATCTCTGAATATCCGAATGCATGCATTTTTTTTGTGTTTACACAATCATAGAACAGATTCAATCTGTCACATATGAGCAATTTTTTTTTTAATTGGGTCACATTTAACTGGCAGTGTAAACTGGGCCTAACAGTATTATTGAGGTACAGAAATTTAATAATAATATATAAAATAAGACTTTATACTGTATTATCTTAATTGTATAAACAAATAAATACAAATAATTTTGATTCATATACCCCTTTTATAACCTCTTGGCTTAAGTTTGCTTAAATCTTACACAGTCATGGTTTTAAAAACACATCCATCTTTTACTCTATTTTAGGGGTAAACTTTACTATAATCCCAACTTGACATTGCTGATCCTGCCATGTGACTATTGCAGATTCACACATTGAGGTAAAGTTGGTTGTATTCGCGCATTCGTTCATTTAACGGTCCCTATATTGTTTACCATGCTAATTTGAATATTCAGTCACAATTAGCATGCAAGTATGACTTCAAAACAACATTAGCACTATTTAATTGACTGTAAACTAGGCATTGCACGATAACCGTTTTCAAGGTATACCACGGTTTGGAAAAGTCAAAGTTTTAAAACCATCAAAATTTTCTGCAATACCGTTCCTAAGCTATGTGTATGATTTTTTATTTATGTTTATGTTTTTTTTTTTTTTTTAGGACAAATTGTAAAAAAAAAATCTGTTTTTGAAACAAATGAAGACAGCAGAAGTCAATAATTCATTTAGCCTGACATGTTTACTGTTCCAAAATATTTGAAATGTTTCTCAAAATAGAATATACTGTCTTCAAAAGGGAAAGAAGTTTTAGTTATTTACCCAGACATTTAAGAAGAATATATTTTAGAGTAGTAATCACAATACCGTGAAACCGTGATATTTTTATGCAAGGTTATCATACCGTCAGAATCTTATACCAGCCCATGCCTACTGTAAACAATACTGTACTTTGATAATCATTGGCTGCTAATATGATTTCCCTAATTAGAATTAGCAAAGAATACTTTTCTGAAATTATATTATTAAGGAGAATGTCTGAATATCTGAATATAAATCCAACTTTACGATCGATGCTGAAACGATATATTGTGCAGCCCTACTTTGTAAGACTCAGTTTAACCAGTAGCCAGGTTCAAGTTGCAATAATATGGTGTGTGGATTGTTTCAGTTGTTTGGTTTTACATTTATTTTGGGCTTGTTCTTATTTGTTTAATCTGTTTGAAATGCTATATTTTACATCTTTAACACTGATGGATGCAAATAGCTGAATAATTACGCAAAGGTTACATAAGCAAGTTACCAAACCTGTACACACTGTTGTTTCCTGATGGGAAGAGCCTTGTTGGGGTGCAATTAATTTTGATGTCATATAGTTTGACAGATATAACGTCAAAGATCTTTAAAGTAGAAAACTGTAAAAGGTGTAGTGTAAATTAGGGTTAGATCAAAAATAAAAAAAGTGTATTACACAGACATACTTATGTATCCCTAGAGCTAAGAAACTGTGTTTCTTTATGTGTCCAGGCCTGTAGAATGACATCAACCATTAGTTAGTATAAGGAAGAGGGAAAGTTCAAAGATATGAGTCAGAACCTAATGACAGCTCCACCTAACTCAAAAGCATTGAGGCTTTCACACATTCAGACTTTCTCCTTAATAATATAATATAAAAATGTATTATTTACAAATTCAAAAAAGTGAAATCACATTAGTAGTCAATGACTATTAAAGTACTTCATTGTTCAAAGTCAAACAAATAGTGCTGATGTTGTTTTGAAGTCATACTTACATTTGATTTCAGACCGAATATTCAAAGTACCATGGTAAACAATATAGGGAGCGTGCCACACGTTGTCACTAAACGAATGTGCAAATATAAAACAAACTTTACCACAGTCCAAAAGCCTCAATAAAAATATTTGTACATTTACAGGCGTTCACACAGAAACATTCATCTGGCAGATCCACTGCTTTATGAATAATTTCAATACAGACACTAAAACCTGTGAAAGAGCAGCCCAACCGTGATGGCAAACTAACTAAGCACCACGCACACACACTGACTGTTTCTAGCTCTTATCTTCAAAACAACAAGGACATTTCCCAAAAGTCGCGTTAGAAACATAATCGCTTTAAATTAGAGCAAATATACGTTAAACTCAACGGGGTCAAAAACACAACGTCACTTTAAAAACATTAAACGTGAAATTTTCAGTAGATGGATGCTAATAAGCTAACCAGTAAAAAGAAACGGCTAATTTAACAACCAAACTTCAAAAATACTACCTGTGTGTAAAAAATGAGGATTAAACTTACACGACAGATCTTGATATCATCCAGGACACCATATTTTCCTCAGGATCGATCCGAGCCGAGAAAGATGCTAGCTAAGCTAACCTTATTTACAACTTCAGTGTCCAACTTCAAACGAGGACAAACACCAACGGTCTCCCGAGAACCTCCGGTCGCTCATTAATCGATATTAGACAAAAACATCTCGTTTAAAACTAAATACGGAGACAAAGGGAGTTTAAACTAATGACACTGTTGTTGTGCCCATCTTCTTCGTGCTCTCGCCCAAACCGATGCCGTTCTGTAAAAGGTGCGCTTTCAGGTTGACGTCAGAAATAATTTGATTTCAGGACCCGATATTCCTGCTATGGGATTGGCTGGTCGGATTTGTTTACATGAAACTCTTGGAGTTCATTGGACACGTTTAATGTTTGTTAAGTGACGTCGTTTGAAAGACGCTAACATCATACTCTCAACGCATTCGATGCTGATTCGTTTACAGACACCGGGTTGAGAAGAGGACCAATCAGACACAAAAGCGTTGAAAATAGAAACTCTTTGATCTGCCTGTCTGTCTGTCTCTTTGTCTGTCTATATATCAGTCTGTCTGTTTGTCTATCTATCTATCTATCTATCTATCTATCTATCTATCTGTCTATCTGTCTATCTGTCTATCTGTCTATCTGTCTGTCTGTCTGTCTGTCTGTCTGTCTGTCTGTATATATATCAGTCTGTCTGTCTATCTATCTATCTATCTATCTATCTATCTATCTATCTATCTATCTATCTATCTATCTATCTATCTATCTATCTATCTATCTATCTATCTATCTATCTATCTATCTATCTATCTATCTATCTATCTATCTATCTATCTATCTATCTACCTATCTATCATTAAATTAAATTTAATATTAATTATCTATCTATCCAACCATCCATCCATCCTCCATCCGTCCGTCCGTCCATCCATTCATCCATCCATCCATCCATCCATCCATCCATCCATCCATCCATCCATCCATCCATCCTCAATTCATCCATTTATCCATCCGTCTATCCATCCTCCATCCGTCCGTCCATCCATCCATCCATCCATCCATCCATCCATCCATCCTCCATTCATCCATTCATCCATCCGTCTATCCATCCGTCTATCCATCCGTCTATCCATCTATCTATCTATCTATCTATCTATCTATCTATCTATCTATCTATCTATCTATCTATCTATCTATCTATCTATCTATCTATCTATCTATCTATCTATCTATCTATCTATCTATCTATCTGTCTGTCTATCTATCTATCTATCTATCTATCTATCTATCTATCTATCTATCTATCTATCTATCTATCTATCTATCTATCCATTAAGGATTTAAAATTAAGTTTAATTCTTAAAATGGGATCAAAATTTAAAGTGATAGATTGAAAGTAGCTACTTGAACAAGAATGCCATATAGCTAACAGGTGCGAAATATAGAAATATACACTTTCGCATGTAAAGAAAAGTCTTAGAGAGAAAGTGCAAACAGTTCCTGCGTTACTACGTTATAACACCTTATGTCAATGAAAATACTCAATAACAGTCTTTTCAAACAGATTAAAATACACACAGAATTTCCATCTTGAGTAGTGCAATACATCTGCCAACAGATGCCATCTGTGAATTGCGGTCTCACTTATACATTTTTAATATAGAAAATATACATATTCTGATATTTTTACAGCTTTTTTCTAATTATTTAATTCATCTATCCTTTCTTTGACCTGTGATACGTTTATGTAAAATGATGATGAGTAAAGCCATATTATACAGTATATTCAAACAGCGAAGCATAGGATGTTGTAATTATTATTTTATATAGGTCTACGCTGTGTGAAGAACGCAAAATGTATTACTGTTTTGTTGCATTCTCGCCACCGCTGGCATTGATGTTCAAGTAGCTTTAAATTGGATTTGTGCCATATTGCATTCGACATTTTAGTCAGACGGAGACGGAGATTAGCCGTTCTGCTTTCAACAGAGTGTCTGCAGGACCAGCAACCACCTCAGCGGCACTCTATGATTTGTGATTCTATCAGCCATGAGATATCTGTCTCCATCTTCTGCTCTGACCTAAAGGTGACACAGACTGATTGTATCCAGAGCCTCTCTAACATCAGCCCCCTGCTTGTGCTCATCAGCGAACAGCCCACAGGTCAGCTATTGTGGCGGATACAAACTCGCAAAAGTGTGAAACACAATTGAACACAAAAGGTAATCAGATTTCTTTTTCTGTATGGTTGTATGACAATAAAAAGAACGAAAATGTGTTTCAAAGAAAAATTCATATGTATTCATATTTATATAATTATTAAATATTTATATAATTATAATTTAATTTATATTTAACATATACATGTGTATTTATGATTTATACAATTATTACTTATATAAAATTTATTTAATTTAAAAGTAATTAAATTATTTTAAATTATTACAGATGTAGAAAACATTTTTCAAGACACTTCTTTACAGCTTAAAGTGACATTTAAAGGCTTAACTAGGTTAGGGTAATTAGTTATTAGTTATTGTATAACGATGGTTTGTTCTGTAGACAATCGAAAAAAATATATAGCTTAAAGGCGCTCATAATTTTGACCTTAAATGGCTTTTAAAAAATTAAAAACTGCTTTGATTATAGCTGAAATATAACAAATAAGACTTTCTCCAGAATAAAAAATATTATCAGACATACTGTGAAAATGTCCTTGCTCTGTTAAACATCATTTGGAAAATGTTTATTCAAATGTCAAATGTTAAAAATGTTAATTTAAAGGGGGGCTAATAATTCTGACTTCAATTATATGTATATATACCCTCTATATATATAGGGTTGCATGGTTTACCGGTATGGTAGTATCGTGATACTACAGTATGGCTCCAAAATACTGCCGGTGCCACTGTAGTTTGTAAACGGTAGTATTATTAATGGTTTATCTATCTACAATAGATAATGTTGCATGTGTAAAAGTCACTAAAATGCTTACACATTTGTGCAACAATAGACCATTTTATTTGAATAGTCTGTGGAGCCCTTTAAGGTTGCAAAACTGTGTAGAATTCACGCCATTGTGGTAGCCTATTTCTAACGCTTCAGTTCGAACGCATATCTGAATCAGTTAATTTGTGTTCCTGTCAATATGCTTCAGTAGCTACAACAACCACGGCAATCTCTTTATAAAAGAACGACTCACAAAGTGAAATTTTGAATTACCTGATAATACCCAAAAAAGCAACAGGAAACATTGAAGCAATTTTTGACCACTTCATATAACCTAATTTTGTTGGGAAAAATGCTCTTTTGTAACAAATTTATTTCTGTATAATTACAGTTTTTCTTAATCGCTTTGGTGCATTTCTCACAACACTATTTACATTTGCACAACAGTTCATGCATTTCTCAAAACAATGAGTCATTTGTGCACATCATAGTAGCAGTTTCTCATTCCTTCCAAATTGCAAATGCTTTTGGACATGTATCAATTGCCTTTATACAACTCTCTGCTGTTTGTAACATTATCATTTGCTTATGTCATGTCAGTCAAAATTACAGTTTTTCTCAATAGCTTTGGTGCATTTCTCACAACACTATTTACATTTGCACAACAGTTAATGCATTTCTCAAAACAATTAGTGCAAACTGCAAAACCTAGTGGATAACCTGCAAAAGCGCGTCACTTGCTCAAAATGGAGAGCTCATTCCTCAAAAGCAAGTATTCATGTCAATATAAGTGTCAGTGTCATCAAAATGCAAAGTTGTGCACAACTGTAAACAATATTGCAAATAATATTTTTTGGTCTTAAAGAAAATACGAATTACATTCAAGTAGGCCTATTATAACATAATATATAATATTTCTGACCATTTTCTTTATAATTTCAGTTATGAATTACAGTATCGCAATACTACTTGGTATTGTGATGCTTCAGCTGGTATAGTATCGTAAGATTATTTAATGGTATCACGACAACCATAATATATACTACTAATCAAAAGTTTTTTTGTTAAAGAAAATTATTCTGTTCATCAAGGTGACATTTATTAATTGTAAAAAACTGTTAAATTGTTAAATATCTATTCAAATTCTAAATAACTTTCTTATTGTATGAAGTTTCAAATGAAATTATTACCCTAGTCATTATTGGTTTTATAACTATTACTATTACTACTACTACTACTACTACTACTACTACTACTACTACTAATAATAATAATAATAAATTTTCAAGTGATTTCTGAATGATCGTGTGACTGAAGACTGGAGTAATGAAGCTGAAAATTCATCATTAAAATCACTGGAATAAATTATTAAATTAAATTATGAACCACTTATGAACAGTTATTTTATAGTGCAACAACATTTCACAATTTTACAATTTCTACTGTATTTTCTTGGTGAGCAGAATAAGCTCATTTTAAAAATCGTACAGACCCCAAACTTTTGACCGGTTGTGTGTGTGTGTGTGTGTGTGTGTATATTCATTCATTTTCTTTTCGGCTTAGTCCCTTTATTAATCCGGGGTCGCCACAGAGGAATGAACCGCCAACTTATCCAGCACATGTTTTACACAGCGGATGCCCTTCCAGCTTCAACCCATCTCTGGGAAACATCCATACACACACATTCACACTCATACACTACGGACAATTTAGCCTACCCAATTCACATGTATCACATGTCTTTGGACTGTGGGGGAAACCGGAGCACCCGGAGGAAACCCACGCGAACGAGGGGAGAACATGCAAACTCCACACAGAAACGCCAACTGACCCAGCTGAGGCTCGAACCAGCGACCTTCTTGCTCAGCACTACCTATTGCCCCACTTCGTTGCCTATATATATATATATATATATATATATATATATATATATATATATATATATACACACATACATACATACATATATACATATATACATACACACACACACACAAAAGCACACGCACACACACGCACACACACACACATACACACACACACACACACACACACACACACACATATATATATATATATATATATATATATATATATATATATATATATATATACATATATTTAAATGATTGTGGCAAAGATTTGAGGTTATAATCAAATAGATTTCCTTTTTTAGATATACACTCTGTTTGCTATAAACAATAAATATTGTTTATTGTTAAATATAAATATTGTTACACTGAATGACAGCTGCATTATATTTTTGTTTTGATGACTGAAAACCTCCACTTACCTTTGAATTTATTTTTTATTTATTATTATTGTTTATTTTTTCTGCTTTTTATTGCGTCGCTGCCAAAATAAACAAAAACAACAACTAAGCACTATTTCCAGCGCTCTGGCATATAGTAGGAGTAAAGCAGCTTGAGAATGAATCTGTCTGGCGGACGTAGAAATCTTCCTGCTTGCGGTTTCACAGAGGCTCGTGAGTACTGTGAGGCGGACGGATACCAGTTTTACGTTCGCAGTGAAACGGTCCAGTGTTCAGTTTCACGGAGCGCGAGAGCGACCATTCGCGGGTGGAGGCTGAGAGAAATTTAAATCCCCCGGGTTGCGGTCGACACGCAAAAAGGCGAAAAAATCACGGTTATTTCTTTCTCTTTGTTCAGAACGCACTTTGACGGCGTAAATGTGCGGTCGGTAGGGTGCGAGCGTTGAAGTTTTCGAGGGTTTTTCGCCATGGTGGTCGGGAAGCGGTTCCTGTGTGTGAGCGGAGAGGAGCCGCTGGATCCCGCGCACATCGCGCACTGGTCATGGCGAGCCGGAGTCATCCGAGCCGTCACTCACCGCGACAACGACAATCCCGAATTGACGGTAAGACAACGGCATACATGCTGCGAAAAATACATATTACAAACAGGGAACTCAGTGAGAATATGGCATTGTAGAATAGCCTGTTAAGCGTCAGATTATTCTCGGTTTTGACCGTTGGGTAGCTACATGGAAACAGGCTTGGAAGTCAGTCAGGCAATGGAGTCGTGTAGTAGAGCTCTATTTGGATCCCAGTCAGCGTTGGTGGATCGTAATAACAGTTGTCAGCTTGTGACTTTTGTACCGAATTTAAGACATTTTCTCTTTGTACATAACATGCTGTTAAACGTAGAGTTTGTGACATGTAAGGAGATCATTTTCATCCAGGGACTTGTTTAACTTAGTGTTTTCCGTTAGGGTTTCTCGTTGAAATATTTATAGCGAATAAAATCCTGATTTACAGTGTTTTTTGTTTGTCACAATTTTGTTTACTGATTTGATTACAAATCAATGTATTTGTCATAGTACATTTTGCAATGTAGTATTTTGCAAACAGATGGACCAAATGTTACACATCTGTGTAAATGACCAGGGTCGTAAAGCAATTCTGACCTAATTTCATTCATGCATGTATACTTTCACCACTTACTAGGCTCCTGTAATGTTTACGAAAAATATTGTTACGTTATTATTTAGTCAATACTTAATTACTTATACTTAAATGTAGTCAAATCATTTAAGTATTTTACCATGAAAATTATGAAATTATAATACACTACACACATTTTTTAGTTATTAAAGATCTCTAATCATATGTAAAATGCCATTTCGAAAATATAGTAGCTGTTCTGAATTATTAGTAACGTTAAGGGTTATTCTATCTGTATATTTATATTTACTACAAATAGCTTATTGTGTGCATTTTATTTAGATGTACATGTACATATTGACATTTAAATCAAATATATAGTTTCTCTGACGTCAATGACCTATTAATATAAATCTTTAGTTATAAAATATTTTTAATGCATTTTAAAATAATAATCATGTACTCTTAAAGTGTAAAAACATTTTAATTTAAGGCATGAAGAAAATGTTTCAAAGATAAGCCTTTACACTAATCTCTTATCCACTGAGGCAAAATCCCACTCGTTCTTTGATCAGTAAGACAGCTCTCATGCGGAGGAGATGAATGGAGCGGCTCCTGTCATTGTGTGTATAGAGTAAGTGTGTACAGTACGCTGGCCGTTTGTTTTCAGGGCTGTGTCCTGAGGTCACCAACTGTACTGCTGCTTATCAGCACACAGAACTTTCCACACTCAATAGCTGCCCTGCAGCTGAAAGTTCAAGCTGTAAATGCTTTTGTTGTTTGCCTTTTTTTTCTGAAAAGTATTCAGCTTTAGTCTAGTATGGAAATAAATGAAAGTAGAATATAGTTACATAAAAAATGCCAGCGTGGAAATTGATTAAATATAAACTAAAGTAAAATGAACAAAAATACGGTAAAAATCCAACAGATTGCTGTCATTATAAGATAAATTAAAATTTAGTTGATTTATTTCATATTGTTCCCATAAAATAGCACACTATTGTTTAATCTAATATGTCCACTATATGTTAAGCACATAACATGTATATAATAAGTATTTTCTATGGCCCAAAATCATGTACACATTTATTGATTTTTTTTTTTTCAGCCTTTTCTTACTATGATATTGAACCGTTTTTATTTGCAAAGCTGTCAGGGACGATGGCTGAAAATTTTCTGATTGCAAAAAATGCCAGTACAGCTTTCATTAACAGCGCTCAATAACATTGGTAACAACTGGCTGTAAAGTGCTGGAAGTGGCCATGTGATTTGTGGCTTAAGAAAACAGCTCGTAACATGAGATCGGTGGTCGTTCACCGCCCTCCCCCACTGCAGCACAGCATAAAGGCCGCTATGTTCAGCCATTCCCCTGAACCAGAGTTAACCTACAGAGAGATTGCTCTTTGTTCAGTCTGACTGACACTTTAACCCTGTTTTCCTTTGACAGTAAGACTCGGTTTCCATATCTTCTCTAAAAAGATTTATTGCAGACTTTTTCCTTTGTGCGACTTTACTTGTGGAATGACAACAGTTCTGTCTGAGGTGACATATTTCCTATCTTAATTGTCAGTGGATTAGGCTTACATAATATGAAGGACCCCTCCTGTAATCTTGTGCGGTTGTAAAATAGTAGTTTGAACGAGAGAAATTACACTTATCGGCAGGAGAGGTTTATGGCTGACAGGCTACGAGTTTAAACATTAAAGGTGGACGGGAGCGTTAACCCGAATGCAGAGCATTCTAGCGTGTTCGCTTTCAGGGGCGGATTGCGACAGTAGTTTGCAGGAGTGTTGAAGGACACAGCATAAGTGAATGCAATGAGGTGGAAAAACATTGAACTTTTGTACTCTGTTACTGAGTTAGATATATGCTTTCTCTCTTGCGCTTTCTTGTCAGCCTTTTTACAAAAAAGCAACAACCTTCAATTAAAAACCAAACATTGTTGTGGAAAATCTGAATAGAAAACTTGTTACTTGGAGCATTTTATCTCGCTCAGTTTGTTTGTATTTGGGAAACCTGTTTGGAAATAATACGTATTTTTTTGCCTTTATGTTTTAAAAGGCTCTATAATTTCCACTATGCCGAATTAGAAAAATTAGAAAGAATTGGAAAATAATGAAATGGAATTTAATTAGTTAACATCCGTGACATCTTTTAATAACGCACAATGCTCTTTAATCTGGAAAAAGGTTCTTTAGATGACTAAAATCGGCAATGCTCTTTGAGGAACCCAAAATAGTTCTTTTGTGGCTTTAAATAGCCCATATATTTGAGTGTACATCTTTATATTAAGTCTATTTTAGCATAAAAAAACAACATAACCTTATTAAATAACCATAACGTAGACTAGGTGGATGATAACTGGTTTCAAGGTTTACCGCGGTTTAGAAAAGTCAATGTATTAAAACCGCAAACCATTTTGTTTTTTATGTATTGTAAAGAAATCTGTGTTTTTGAAACTAATGAAGATAGTAAAAGTCAATGATTTATTGACATTAGTTAGCCTGACATGCTATTCCAAAATACAATAAATGTTTCCTAAGATGAAATGTATTGTGTTCAATGGGGAAAAAAAGTTTTTTTTTTACTAAGACATTTAAAAAGAACTAATTTTAGAGGAGTAACAATACTGTGATACCATGAAACCATTATATTTTTATCCAAGGTTATCTCACTGTCAGAAACTTATACTGACCCATGCCTAATGTAGATTAAATAGCTCATGTGATGTGGTTTTTGATAGTGCTGCACGATATTAGAAAAATATAAATATTGCGATATTTTTATTTTCTGCAATTTATATTGCAATATTTCACCAAATAACTTGAATAACTCAATTTGGAAATAAGTAATGCTTTCATAATCTTTTGGATGATCTTATAGAGTGCATTTACAGGAAATATAATTAACGAATTATCAGCATAGATAGAACAATTATATAAATAAACACTATTTGGGTACAGAAATAAAATCCAACATACAATAAAGTCGTGTTGTCTTCATTGTATAAACAATTAAATTAAATTAATCTGTTAAAAGCTGCATAATATAATAATTCCTTGTTTTAAACTCACTTAAAATCCTTACCAATAATACGCAACTGATAAACTTTCAATTTATTATTGTTAAACTGAAATGACTACATGATTTCCATGTGTTCTTAAATGTTTACCTTGTCAGCTATAATATAGACTCCACATTGAAGATCCTGCGATGTTACTATTGTGGATTCACACATTGCGATATATTGTGCAGCCCTAGTTTTTGATCACTTTGTAATAAAAGGCCAAGCCAGCTTTATTATGGCATATGCTATTATGTTAGCCAGCTCATGTGAATAGATATAGCTAATAGTTAAAAAAAAAAATATATATATTTTTTTATATATTTCCCAAATGATGTTTAACAGAGTAAGGAAATTTTCACAGTATGTCTGATAATATTTGTTTTTCTGGAGAAAGTCTTATTCGTTTATTTCGGCTAGAATAAAAGCAGTTTTTAATTTTTTAAAACCCATTTTAAGGTCAAAATTATTAGCCTCTTTAAGCTATATATTTTTTCAATAGTCTACAGTACAAACCATCGTTATACAATAACTTGCCTAATTACCCTAACCTGCCTAGTTAACCTAATTAACCTAGTTAAGCCTTTAAATGTCACTTTAAGCTGTATAGAAGTGTCTTGAAAAATATCTAGTAAAATATTATTTACTTTCATTATGGCAAAGATAAAATAAATCAGTTATTAGAGATGAGTAATTAAAACTATTATGTTTAGAAATGTGTTGAAAATTTTTTCTCTCCATTAAACAGAAATTGGGGCGAAAAATAAACAAGGGGGAATAATTAATTAGCGGGTTGAGAAAATTCTGATTGTGTATATGTATATTGTGTAACTGTGTGTATATATATATATATATATATATATATATATATATATATATATATATATATATATATATTTGTATATATATATATATTTGTATGCATACTGTATGTTACAAGCTTTTGTAATTATGCAGAACATTTTTAAAATATTTAGGAGTTAGAATGGTAAAATGTGCAATTTTATCACTTTTGTCAGTGTCTCCGTCGTTTAAGTCTATTAATTAATCATTTAAATCTTTACATTTGACATTGTTCCACTTACAAAACCTTTATTTCTGTTATGATGAATTCTCTAATGAAGATCAAATAAGCTTGCTGCGCATAGCACAAAAATGCTCTTCCCGGAATCGGCCCTGTTTAACAGGGGCTGACCTCTGTCCTGTACCAGCCAGACCTCTCTGGAAAAAACTACCCTTCAGTCAAAATGTTACTAAGCTCCTCTGTTATAACAACAATTACACGACAAGCTTTAGTCAACACTGTTTCGTTGTTGTAGAATAGCAATATTATTCACTATTCAGTATCTGCCTCAGTGTTTTTTATTGTTTTAGCCCTAATGATGTCTTGTTGACTTGCTAGATCATAAAATGGCACTTCAGATTTAGTTCTGCTGCTGTTGTTTTTTTAAACACACTGATAAAATGACATCTCAGTCCTTTGATTGGACTGTATCCCATAGCAACAGCAGCCCAGCGGTGCGAATCACTGTGCAGGTTTGCGCTTAACTCCTGCAGAAACCTACAGTTTTCATTATCTGCAGTGTTTGCATTGCAGATGTCATTTGAAAATGTGAACAGGTGTGTCCCAAATGACAATCTATTATATTATGCAGTATGTATACTCTACCATCTAGTGTATAAAATTCAAAAGATTATTTTGTCGTCCATCACTGGAGAATGATAGCTAGTCCTCATGCTAAATAAGGAAAATGCAACAGGTAACTAATTGCATTATTCAGGTATATTTAAGGCTAACTTTTTCTTTATTGACAATTTTATAGTCAAAACATAGCTCATCCTTAGAAATAAAATAGAACATAAACCTACAAATTGGAATTCATCTAGTTTGTTAAATAATGTCCTAATTTAATTGTTCATTGATTAATGTAAACAATAATTTATTCCCTCAGGTCCTGTGTAATCAGTTAATTGTTCTCATGGCTCATAGAAGGGAGCAAATATGGTGATGGCAAATAGGCTGTGGTGAAAAATCTATTTAGGATGGTGGACAAAGAAAGATAATGTCAATTCATAGATTATAGTAAAATAAAACATATAAAAATGGATACTAAAATAGTTCTAATCTAATTAAAACAAATTTTACACAATATGTGTGTACGCTCTGTATTTTATAACAGTGTATTACTATTACTGTTACTATTACTGTATTTGTAACAGTGGTTTTGTTTAACACATTGAAGTGCAATCCAAATCGGTCACTTATATGCATAGGGGTGTGTGATATCGAAAATAAATAAAATAGAAATAAATCTCAGTATTTTCTGGGATGTGAGTATGTTTTTGTGTTAGTACTTTAGATGGTTTAGGCATGTTGCTGACAACTGACTCTCAAAGCTTTCCAAATAAAGCAATAAAACAGAACATAAACCCAAAATATACACGTGGCAAGAATGTCCTAATTCATCTTTCATCTACTAATGTAAACAATTCATTTTTCATGCAAGTCCAATGTAAATAATTTCAATCAGTTAATTATTCTCATTGCAAATAGGGGAGCGAATAAGCTGTAGTGAAGAATCCATTTAGGATGGTTGACAAAGAAAGAGAAATGTCAATTACAAATGTAATAGTTAGAAAATATATAATGAATAATAGATTATAGTAATATAAAAACGGGTATTAAAATAGTTCTAATCTAATTAAAACAAAGTTTACAGAATATGCGCTCTGTATTTTATTACTTGTAATAAAACAGTGTTTTTGTTTAACACATTGAGTTGCAATTCAAATCGGTCACTTGTGCGTAGGGGTGTGTGATATTAAAAAATAAATAAAATAAAAATAAATATTTTCTGGATGTAAATATGAGATTATTTTGGCATGTTGCTGACTCTTAAAGCTTTCCAAAAAAAGCAATAAAACAAAACATAAACCCAAAAATTGGAATGCTAGTTTGTTATACAAGCATCCGAAAACCCGTGGCAAGAATGCCCTAATTCAGTCTTTCATCTACTAATGTAAACAATTCATTTTTCATGCAAGTCCAATGTAAATCATTTCAATCAGTTAATTATTCTCATAGCAAATATAGGGGAGCGAATAGGCTGTGGTGAAGAATCCATTTAGGATGGTTGACAAAGAAAGAGAAATGTAAATTACAAATGTAATAGAGAGAAAAACATCATCAAAAAAGATTATGATAAAAAAAGTTATATATTATAAAAAAAAATGAAATGGGTAAAATAAGTTCAAATTTACAGTATTTGTTTGTGCGCTCTGTATTTTAGATGATCTAGGCATGTTTCCCAAAGCTTTCCATATTTTTCTAAATCTTAGTCCAAAAACAAATTTCTGGGGGATTTTTTATAACCTCATTAGATGATTAAAATGAGATCAGCTAATGTCATGTTCTCACATTTAATCAATAAATTTAATTAGAGTGATATGAAAATATCTCTGTTGCCAGTTAAATTAAATCAATATCAACAAAAGGAAACTTTGCCTTCAAAAGTGGCACAGAAGCTGATTAATTCAGCTTAAATGCACTTACTCCCTAATTACACTGCTATGAGAATGTTGTTTCATCACACAGTAAAAGCATGCATCATGTGATATGATAACATGCAATGTGATATCATAACTTATATAAATGCTCTCCTGTAAATTTTGTATCTGAAAGAGAAACCCATAAAAATGCAATAAATCAGTATATTAGTAATATATTGAGTATAAGCTTGCACAAGGGTATCTACAGGGTCTTAAAAAGTCTTAAATTGACTGAAATATTGTCTTGTAGGTCTAAAATAATTTTAAACGGGTCTTAATTTTCCTTTGTTTATGTAAAGCTAATCAATCACCAAGAAATACATCTGAATAATACATCTGTTGTGCATACATTTAGTTTTTAAAGAGTTTTTTTTGTTGTTAGTTATGTTTAATAGTTATGTTGCAAAAAAACATATGTACATAACTAGGGTCTGCTTGTTTTGACACATTATTTAAAATAGTGGCTAAGAAATAACTAATTAGAATTACAAGCAAATCATATTAGATGGGGCAAGTAAATTTTTTTCTTTATGAGCCATTAAAAAATCTTTAGCTTTTAGCCATATATAAGTCTGAAATTTCATCCTTCATGGTCTTAAAGTCTTAAATTTGACCTAACCCTGTTGCACAATCTTAATTAACTAATTATAACAGTATTATAGACAATTTATATCGCACATCCCTACCTATGTGGATCCAATTCAGTTAGGATTTGCTGTTCATGTAGTACGCAGACAGCAAGGCAGCTCGCTAGGCGTTTGGAACAGCGCCTGTGTCTTGCTGTGAAATGGCTGCACTTCAAAACGGTTGAGTGCAATTATGCATATTTAATCATTTAATTGATGTAAACGTACACAGGTGAAATCATTTAGGGTATCGCTACAGTCAAACATCAAAGTGTGTTAGTGCATTTATTGGAACCACACTGGCTGACCTCTCTGTGTGTGAACGGACACATTAGCGATGGAGGTCTGAATAGCTCTGGGGTGATGCAATGAGCAAGTAGTGTCGTATATCCTGTTATGCTCTGCAGTGACACACGCAGAGCTTTTTTTCCTTCATTTCTGAATCACTCTCACATTAGAAAGGCTGGAAATTTATTTCTCTTGCTCAGTTTATTTGGGACTTCCTGTAATTTTGGTTGCATTGAAACCGTTTATGTTGGTTTCTGAGTCTTTTCAGCTCCAGTTAAGACAGCAAATGCTCAGCAATGAAACACAAACAAGGCTTTCTGTAGGCGGGAATGGACAACTGAGCCAAGCCAGGCTTCTCGCCCTATCTCCTTGTGCTGATCCTTCTCTGCTTTTGTTGAACGTGCTCTTAAGCGAAACCAGATGTCTGCCATTTAGACTGTACTGTATATGGGTCAAAGACAAAAGGGGTTTTCAAGCCTTAAAAAAGAAAATGCTAAATACAGCTATACATTTTTATTAGAATTTTTTTTCCTGTACAATAGAATGTGTATTGTTTATAACAATAGTGTAGCAATATAATAGTTAACCTGCTAAGAGTGCTGTTTGCATTCACTACTCCATCTGAATCTGAAATTCATCTGAATTTACTGAAAATAGTAAGTATTAAGTAGGGCTTCACAAAATGTTGTGTTTCCATCGATATCGCAATGTGTGAATCTGCAATAGTCACATCCCAGGATGTTAAGCAATTTCAAATAAATTTAAACCATTTGGATAAGAAATTATAAAGTTTGCCCCTTTAACAAAGATTCAGTGTGTTTATTTATTTATGCAATGAGGACTGTGATATTTTACATTTGATTATTGCATTTCTGTACCTTTACCTTTACATTACCAGTGTTTCCTCTAGGATTTTTTCCAGCAGTGGCGGCAGGACTTTTTTTTTACACAGATCTGCCAAAGACAAATATTACACGCAGTATAACAAGTCGAGATAGCATTCATGTAATACGAGCATGCGAATCTCTTTACTTGCGCGCCGATTTCCTCTGTTCGAGCACAGAACTTCTTGCACGCACTCAAATTTACACGTTCAAGTGCAGATCTTCTCGTGCGCTCTCCAGTAAGCGCTGCTGAAGCGCGATTTAGTGTGTTTTTGTGCGTTTTCCGACATTAACGCGTCCTGAAGTAAAGTGAAACGGCTATAAACTCCAGCAAGATAAAGTCATTGTATGCAGAGCCATTGACCTTTATCAACAAAGTATACTTATGGAAACTGTGTTCATCTTAACTGAAAGCTACGCCGTGTTTGCTGGACTCACGCACCTGTCAGTCAGTCTGTCAGAGAGTCAGTCAGCATGTCACCTTGAACAAATAGCGCACAGCACTACGGTTACAGAAAAGTTTGCGCTGTTTACCTCTAATATGTTTTGGTGCGATTATAATCCGCTATAAAAACACGACTAAATGTTTTAAATAAGAAGCTGTAATGTAGCCGTGGCGGGATGGATTTTGGCATGGCGGCCCGCCACGAATGAATTAATGTAGGCGAAACCTTGCATTACTGTTAGACTCCACCTATAAACTCCACATATATCAATGTTTATTTCATTTTTATCTTTGTTCTATTGTTTTCATCTGTACCTAAATTAATTGTATTTTGTTTTGGGCTTTTTATGCAGTCACTCTGGTAAACATCATCCCAATCAATGTAAAATTATGAATTCTTTCCAAATAGTCATTTTGTGAAATTATATTCATATCACAATAAGTATCGCAGAAAAACTAAATATTGCAATGTCAGTTTTTTACAATATCATGCAGCCTTAGTATTTAGAATAAATAAACAAATTGTTTAATGCAAAAATGCATTAAGATGCTAAATTTGTATCTCTACACCATATATACAGTTGCAATCAGAATTATTGAACCCCCTTTGAATTTTTTTTTCTTTTTTAAATATTTCCCAAATGATGTTTAACAGAACAAGGACATTTTCACAGTATGTCTGATAATATTTGCTTTTCTGGAGAAAGTCTTATTTGTTTTATTTCGGCTAGAATAAAAGCAGTTTTAAAATTTTTAAAACCCATTTTAAGGTCAAAATTATTAGCCCCTTTAAGCTATATATTTTTTCAATAGTATACAGAACAAACCATCGTTATACAATAACTTTGCCTAATTACCTTAACCTGCCCAGTTAACCTAATTAACCTAGTTAAGCCTTTAAATGTCACTTTAAGCTGTATAGAAGTGTCTTGAAAAATATCTAGTCAAATATTATTTACTGTCATCATGGCAAAGATAAAATAAATCAGTTATTAGAGATGAGTTATTAAAACTATTATGCTTAGAAATGTGTTGAAAAAATGTTCTCTCCGTTAAACAGAAATTGGGGAAAAAAATAAACAGGGGGGCCAATAAATCAGGGGGTTGAATAATTCTGATTGCAACTTTAGCTCATTGAAAAGATTTACTGTGTTGTAAAGTAATAAAGAATTTATTTTAATACACTTAATACCAAAAACATTACTTTGAATGGTGAAACTATAAAAACTGAACTGTAAAAGTATTTCAGATTATTATGCAAACTAAGGTTGGGTGATTTGGCCCAAAATCTAAAACTCGATTAATTGAACATTTTAACTCGATTACGATTAATAAATGATTATTTTATTATTGTACAATAGGTATTGTACAATAAATATGCTCACATATTACAAGTGAGAGATTTTTAAATGAATGGTGCATTACTTGATTTTAAAATAATTGAAAGAAACACACACCATCTACTATCTATGATTATTTATTGAACATCAACATTGAACAACTAAAATTAAAACACACATTGCCTAAAAAGAACAGTCAAAACTAGGAAAAGCAATTGACAAAATTGACTTGAAAAAATTAAATCGATTATAGGTTCTGAATGTCGATTTTGATTACTTATTGATTAATCGCCCAGCCCTAATGCGAACTATTAGCCAAGTAACTTGGTTTACTACACCATAAATATATGTAATTATCAATCATTAAAGACTAATAAGCTCTAAAACTAGATATCAGAAGGTCTTTTTTTTGTCTTGTTACACCAAATGACCATTAATAAACTGCACAGTGTTTACTCTAGAATTTTTTTCCAGCTTTAGTGGCAGGCCTTTTACACAGATATTCCAACTACCTTTGGTTTTATAAGCGCAGTATTACAAGTCGAGATCTCTTTTATGTAATACGAGCATGCGAATCTCTTCGCTTGCATGCCAATTTCCTCTGTTCATGCACAAAACTTCTTGCATGCCCTCAAATATACGCTGCTCAAGTGTGATTTAGTGCATTTACGTAACGAGTATGTCTTCAAGATTTATTACATTTGCTAGGAATGTTTATGAATGTCTCCAATAGACCTACACAATGGCAATGATGCAGCCTGAAGTAAATTGAAATGGCCATAAACTCCTGCAAAATAAAGTCATTGTATGCAGAGCCATAGACCTTTATCTATAAATAAAGTATAATTATGGAAACTGTGTTTATCATTACTGAAAGCTACGTCATGTTTACTGACCTCACGCATCGTGCAGCCCTGTCAGCACTACTATGATTACAGAAAAGTTTGCTCTGTTATAATTTAATTACGTTTTAATATGTTTTGGTGTGATTATACCCGCTGTAAAAAAAAAACAGCAACAACTGAATGCTTTGAATGAGAAACTGTAATGTAACCATGATGGGAATGAATTTTGGTGTGGCGCCCCGCCATCGAAGAATGACTGTAGCGGAAACCATGCTATTTGGGACAAAAGTCCACTGGTTGTTGTGAACTCTCATGGTTACACATTTTTGTTTTGTGTAATGTTATGTAGTTTGACACTATTTCCATATTTCAGCATTTTATTTCAAATAAAGTTATTTTAATATCATAAAGTAGACATTTTAGCTGCATTTAATATATTTTCTTTGTATATAAAATCATTTGGCAAATTTAATTTGTCGTACGCCCAAAACAGTACATTTCTCCTTTGACCCATATTCATTTCCCAGTCATATATTCACAAATCAAATAAATGGACTGTTGCTCTAAGGGCTTGTTTTTTTTTTAGCACTTCCATCTGAGGTGGCAGTCATGCTATTTGACAAGCCTGCTGGAATGTGCTCTTAATTAAATTCACTCTGAACAAGTGAACTCTTGTTGGCTCATAAAGGTAACGGGATTGCAATTCCGACATGAGTGATTTGCTTTGAGTAAGACTGTCCCACTTCCGGACGGCAATATTAGAGTGCAATATCTCAACTTCCCTCTTAGTAGTCACACATTATTACCCAATGATGCATGTGGAAGTTCTGCGTGGATACAGGAAAGCAGAGCACATGAAAAAAAAAAAAGTGTCGTAATTCAGCATGATGTTTTTTTCTGAAGCCCTTTGTGTCTAAATCCAGTTTAGGACTGGAATATACATTTGAGACTATGTGGTTGTTTTGTCTCACGTCTTGACTCTGGTGGCAGTTTGACAGGATCTGAAGGGGGTTGCCGAGAGCCCGCATTTATTGAGTTTTGTTGTGCCTGGGGCTAAAAAGCAACACCCACAAGTTGGAGGTGGCATTGTGGAGCATGACACACCTTTAAAGAGAGGCCCAGTGGGAGGTGTGTACACGCCTGGAGCCGAAACAGCCTTTGAGATACACAAACACACACACATATCTACACATACCTTTGGCATGTAGGGCACCACATGTGCCTGCTGCACTTTAGATTGAGTGAAAATCTCTAGGGAAATTTGAGCGCAATTACAGCAAGCAAAGGATCGTCCAGGAACAATGCTGAAATCTGTTCTATTCATCATGTGGTGGAACTGTGTCTGCTGCTCTCGAGAAACCTTTGATGCAAACATGTGCCAATTTTTATATTGTTCTGTGTAGTGGCTGAATATCCCACAATGAATTACAGCTGAGCTGTATGACAGTGTTTAATGTGGAGCAATAGAAATGTATAAGCTGAATTGTTAATTTAGAGAGATTTTTGCTGTATTGTTCAAAAGTTTCCACAAGGCTAATAAATCCTAATATTTATATTAATATTTATAAATTGCTTCTATGTGCATTAAACAATGGCGCAAATGCTAGTACAATGGTTACTCAAACCTTAGTAAACCTAACATTGCTTATTTAAATACTCTCCTCCTATACATTTTGAATTTGAAAGAGAAACCTCATACAAATGCAATAAATTCAACCTTAGAAATGACCATGCCCTTTTTATCTCTAATTTAAACACCAATAGATGGTTCGCACTAGCACAAGCTGTTAGTAAATCTGAACCTTAAAATCACCTAAAAGTTTTATATCATTCTTCAGAAGCATCACCCGTGATGGAATGAAAATGGTTAAATCCAGCCAACGAAAAGTTCTGTCAAGTTTCTCATGTCTTTTTGTTGCTTGTCCAATGGATTGTGGGTTGCCTTGCCTAGAGGGGATTACAGAGTGCATAAAATCAGTGTCCTTTAAATGAAGGGCAAGGTTCCTTCTCTAGTGTGAAACACTATTCTTTGTTTGGAAGCTCTATGGGCTTCATTGATTGGTTCCATACAGTGGAAACCTGACCTTTAGCAGATGTTTGAGGTCTTGCCACGACTCAGTGTGATCTCCACACTAGACAGCTTTCTCCTTGTTATGTCGACCAAGGGGCGCTTATCTATGACAAGACATGAAAAAAAAATCAACCATTGATGTATTTAAATGAGGCAGTCATTCAGTCATCACAGGGTTCAGAGGTGGTGATCTATAATGAACAAGACAGATGACCCGAATGAAGCCTTCATGTTCTTAGTCAATTCTCAGGTTTGATTAGCATGTTGTCAGATCTCAGTGGTTTGTGTTGACGTTTGGCATGAGAATACAAGAAAGATGTGAGAAGATTCTTCAGCTGAAAGGGAGAGTTCATCTGAAGATTTGCTCACCCTTCAGTGGTTCCAAACCTTACAATAGAGCTGCACGATTAATCGAAAAAAGATCGCGATCTCGATTCGACCCCCTAGACCACAGATGTCAAAGCCAGTCCCTGGAGGGCCGGAGCTCTGCACAGTTTAGTTCCAACCCTAATTAAACGCACCTGTTCAAACTAATTTAGTCCTTCAGGCTTGTTTGAAACCTACAGGTATAAGTGTGTTGAAGCAGGGTTGCGGCCCTCCAGGAGCTGGCTTTGACACCTATGCCCTAGACGATCTTAATCCAGCATTTCTACGATTCTGCTAATTATTTTTTCAAGTTCAGGAGAGAAGCAAAGGCGGCTGCACAAGTCTTCACATTGTTTTACATGCGTTGCTCAGTGACATGGACACCTCCAAATGATGTTGAAAGAGTCACATACTGTATTTATAAGGTATAATTCACCCAAAAATGCAATTTTTGTCTTTATGTAATGATGTATCCACGGCCGCGAAATCACACGTGACGTGAGGTGCTGCTGACCGTGAGCTGTTACCAGAGAGGGCGGGCGCACGCCCTATGATAGACGCGCGCACGGCTACTTTAGTAGACAGAACCTGCATAGGCTGTGAATAACAGGTAATAAAGTTGTAAATAACATTCAGTTTGTGGCACAGAGTGATCGTTTGGGAGCCGCGCTGGGTATGAGCACCACTTTGTAGTGAAAATGAAACCGAAAGCACGCACATCATTTAAATAATCATATCGCATTTTAGAGTTATGATTACGACAAGCATTTATGTTTTTCTTTCATAGCAAACACAGTGTTGTGCATGAGAATACATGTTTAACAGTGTCAGTATACCTACTCTAGCCTATATAATGTTAAAAATATTGGAAGAGGGAATCTGATAATGACAAATGTCTGATTTTACCAGTAAATAAATGGTCTAATAATGTTGTCAATGACAGATTGCAAGCATATGTCTCAAACATAATAATTCAATATCAGATTTATGAATGGTTGTATTCTGATGGCATCACTTTACTGTGCATTAATGACCAGGACAAATTTAGTCGGTTCAAGTCCACCATTCAAAGTCTATTAAAAATTTAGCATTTTAACCAGTAGACCTACACATAATATTATCATTGTTGTTTTATCATATGTTTGAGAATAAGAATAATAATAGCCGACTCATATTAACCTTTATTTTACATCTACAGAATCGTGAGAAAATCGTGATCTTTATTTTAAGCAAAAAAACGTGATTCTCATTTTAACCAGAATCGTGCAGCTCTACCTTACAACAGGAGATATTTTGAAGAAAGCTGAAAACCATTTACTTCCGTAATTGGGATAATAAAAACTATGGAATGGTTACAGGTTTCCAGCTTTTTTCAAAATATCGTCTTTTGTGTTTAGATAAAAGAAAGTCAAACGTAAATGTTGACAGTTTCAATTTTAGGGTGAACTATCCCTTTAATAAAAGGTACCGTTGCTCTACAGTGAGTGCAAATTATGTTCAGAACACTATATTGACATAATATACTTACACTAAATGCTATACTAGATGCTTAAATTTGAAAACACCCATATAATTAATTACTATGTTTCCTTTCCTCAATCTCCGCATGCAAATTCCCCTACCCACCATTTTTGATTAGGAATTAAAACTGTCTTGAGGGTGAAAATAAGCTGTAATAATTGGGTTAAATCTGGCGATATGGGCTACAGTGTGATTAAAGGAAGCTTTTCAAATATACAAAAGCATTTGGCCCCTTAAGCCTAGCAAGAGGACCACTTCCTTGGGGCAAAGATGCTTACAACACAATAACTTAGTATTAAATCTAATTAGGCTAAATGAATGCTTCATCAAAGGGGAAATAACACTGCGAAATTCACATGTGGATTTCTGATTATGTTCCCACCTCGTGATAAATGGGTGCTGGTGTTTGCCATGTCGCTTTAGCAGCCTATGCTAGGGTTTCGCCGCAGTGGCGAATTTCACACATTCAGGGGTACCGTGATCCAGTCCCAAATAGGGTTGAACAATAATAGAAAAAACTGACATTGCAATATTTAGCTGTGTGAATATAATTTCACAAGATGGCTATTTGGAAAGAATTCGTATTTTTAAATTAATTTGGATGATATTTTAGGGGAAAACATCTGCATAAAATGAACAAAATTGTAAAAGTTGTTAAATAAATGAAAGAGCCCCTATTATGGGTTTTTAAAAATGACCTTCCATGCAGTGTGCAACACAGCTCTAAGTGAATGAAAACATCCAGCTGAGGGTTAAATCTGAAAGTACACCTTGTTTAAAAATATAGATTTGTTTTTATTAAACGATTTAAGTCGTTTAAATGATTCATCATTTGTCCGGATCTTTTGGCTGTTCATGTTGACGTCGACATGAAACAATACCAAATATGAAATGTTTGATCCGGTAAAACATGAACGTGCCTTTCTCTTCTAACACTAGCAGAGTGCAGGTTGTGTGGGACTGATCATGACTGAAGATGAGTGAATATTAATGAGTGAACATTCTAGTGGTTAATGCAACGGGCGATTCGTCAGCCGTTTGTTAAAGGAAGGATCAGAAAAAACTATTGATGTATGGGACTTTGCCAGAGCTTGACAGGATTTATCAGTACACAGTTCATGGATCAGTTTCTTCCTCCATTTCACAAGTGTAAGTGCGATTAAAATGGTTGCCTCCTTGTTTTAGCTATGTTATATGTATTTAATAGTGTTTTGTTACTTGTAATCGCTCCACGCGGCTTGTACTGTATCTGGTTAATTCTGTATATTCACATATCGCGTCTAAAGCCATGTTGTAAACACCACATGTGGGCATTGTTTACAGATTTAAATGCGTTTGTGAGCTCGCGATCCTCTGCCGTTTGTCATTACTATGGCCACCATCAGCTGTTCCTACACACGTGCGGCGGTCAAGTTTTAAAATAGTTCAGCTTTTGCTGCTGTGTGGATTAATACTGATTGCGTGTCATTGTTATTACTCATGGTTAAGAATAGAGCTATATGCTGGTGTTTACCGCATTGCTTTAATGCACTTGCACATATACTCCGCACTCTGACTGCTTCAACAATGTTGAAAAGCCGTGGTGGGCGTTTCTCTGTCTCACACTGAACACAGTCGACCAATCGCAACAGAATGGGTCATCGGTCCAATCAGCACAGATTAGCATCGTGCTAAGGAGGGGTTTGGGAACAAATGAATCGCTGATCAAATCATATGGGAGTCGTTGGGATAATCAGGTAAAAATAAATGCAAGTTATAAGACAATGAAAGTGTTTTTTGACCTTGCATGCATGTCGGCCTGTTGTTGGAGACTCCCAAAACCAAAATATGACATTTTTAATGCATAATAGGGGCTTTTTAAAGCACAAAAAGAGCAAAGATAAAAAATAAACATGGCTTTATGGCTTTCAGTCAAGTCTAACAGACAAATTCAATAAATTTAAAATAACACGATATAGTCTTCATTGTATAAATAATTTAACAATTACTCGTTGTTAAAATGGCAAACTTTATAATTTCGTGTCCAAAGGCTTTAAATTCAATTGAAATTGCTTGCGATCCTGTAATGCGACTACAGCAGATTCACAGTATCGATGCTGAATCGATACACTGCGCAGCCCCATAGTTACAATTGAATCTGGTGTCAGTATGATGGCAGAAGATTCTTCACCTTCTTCAGAGTCTTCAAATCTGGTCATTTGTCATTAGCGCGGCAGATTACATAAAACTCCGCGCCACAGGAATATCAGCATCTGGATTATTGCTTCTCTACCCGCACCGAATGAGTCATATCTGCGGATTAGGCTGTTTTCTTTTGGATTTTCTCTGTGCATGTCATGGATGAGCCGCCACATAACGGCACAAAACAGAGACCGTGGAGATAAGGATTTGCCGTCTTTTTCCAAGCTCCCTTGCATCTCTGTTTCATAACCCCAAATTCATTTTTATTCTCAGCGCGGATTTTGTTTGCCGAGGAAAGCAGATAATCAAACAGACTTGCTTATGACGTGCCATTTGGAAGTCTGGCAGCGTGAGCAGAGAGTCAGTGTGCAGGATGTTGTGAATTTGATGTGAGCGCAGCTCCCTAAAGGCCGGCTTAATGGGATGGGAGCAGACACGGCTGCCCTGTAGAGGGATTTAGGAATGAACAGTGCGCGCTCTGTTTTTTTTCCTCCAGCTTGCTTCATCCCAGCACTGCTGCAAAAAGCACCGGGCCTTTGTGTGCATGTGGGTGCATGCAGGAAAGCGGTCTTAATGCGTTTGCATACCCGCTGTTGGAATTTTTTTTCCTGCAGGTGGTTGTTGGCAGTAGGGCACTCCATGTCAGGCATGAAGGAAAAGAAAGGATTGCTGTGCAAATATGGAATGAAAAATGGGCCCCATTGTTCCATGGGTAATAAGACGTGTTGTGTGCTGTGCTTTACTGTGAGTTTGACTGCTACTAGTCGCTTTGAAGAAGGCGAAAATTGGAACGTTTAGTGGGAAAAATAGAGCCCTCAAGAAACAGAACATCTGAGTGTAGGATTTGTGCTTTTAAATATTAGACGAAACAAAATCCCTTGGGCAAATTATGTACTAAAGGAGAAACATCACTCTTTGATAGTCAGATGTTATGCAACTCATTGTCAGCATGGGTCTGGTCCTACACTGATGGTGAATTTGATCTTTTTAATGCAGAATAAATTCACTTATACCTGAGATAAAGTAAATGACTGACATGCTGCTATCTCTTTGAGCCTCAAGATAGCGCTTTGGTTGTAGTTAACCCTTGTGTACTGTTCAAATTTACTATCCTTTCGTTATGTTGGTGGCTGTTTTTGCCCTATTGACTTTCATTATAATGCCATTTTTTGATTGTAAAGCCATGACAGCATGTAATCATGCATTCTTGATTGTTGCAGGTTTTCCCTTTTGTGAAAATCGTTGATTGATCGTTTGTTGAATTTTTTTTACTTTTTCAAACCATTTTCCAAGAATATGTGTCAAAATAAAATTTGGCACGAAAAATCATTTCATTTGCTGAAACACAAAGAAAGATATGGACAAATTAGGACTCAAAATCTCACCAGAGTGGATGAAAACATCCCCAACAGCACACAAGGGTTAATTAGTACAATAATCATTGGTTTGTTCTTTATTTAGTTTTCTAGGTTTTTGTTTATGTTGTTGATTTATATTATAAATTATCTCAAGAATTTAGCTTAAATTTAGCTTAAATTAGATTATTTTGCTTTGGTGATAAATTCTGTGTACTTTATTGAATAACGTTTCAATCAGTTACCATAATAGAGCGCATTCACTTGTGCCTTTAGGCTAGGGTTGGGCGATATGGCAAAAAAAATTCTCGATAATTATTTTCCATATTGAACAATAACGATATATATTTCGATATGTTGTTAATGCTTCCAGATTAAATAGAATAAATTTTAATCGATATAATATTGTTTATCGACCTAGCACCACTTTAGGCTGACTGCAGTGAAGATGAGCCACTTTTGTGATCTAAGTGTATTTATACAATGTTTTACAGATGTATTGTGGTTCAATTATCTAAGTAAGAATGCAATTCTTAAAGTTCAGATTCAAAATTAATACACTCTAAGAAATACTAGGTTATTTAAACCCAAATTGGGTAAAATATGGACTAACCCAAACATTGGGTTAAATTTGATTCTATTTATTAAAAAAATTAACGCATCAGTTGGTTTAGTTCGTTTTACACCCAGAATTGGGTTGAAATAACCTAGCATTTTTTAGAGTGCAGTATGGTTGGGCGATGTTGACCAATTTGGCATTGTACGATGTCTAATGTTAAACATCGCGATGGACGATGGCATCATCGTCGTAGGCAGCGTGAATTAATTATTTATAAATATTTAATTAATTCATAACAAATACATTTTTTAGCCTACCGTTTCAACTACCTGATCCACATGGTCTTTGTTTTACCCATAACCAAATCATAAATAAATAAAGATAAGTTACACACAAATTACCACCTATCAATCACTTTTTTTGCCGGACTCTGGCATAAATAGGCAGAGTGATCTGTGCTGTTATAATGCCGTCGACAAACTTGGTTGGTAAAAAAAGGTGCACAGCCAACAGGAACTAACCAAAAGTATCTGAGGTTTTCGCTAAAATTACAAGCGTAAAAGCGAAAGATTGAAGCAGTGTACTGATGCTGAGACACGTTACCTGATAGATTCAAAAGACTGAAGAGTCGTTAGATAGAGACAAGATTAATTAAAAATCATGTTTAACAACTATAGTGAGACACGATCCAGCGGCACATCCTTGATAAACTGTCCGACGTGTACTGCTCTCTGGGATTTTGTGCTCAAAGCACCAGCTAAATGCCTGGAGCTCAGATGCGCACATACACTGCAGGACGTGATGTGCTTTTTCAGAGGTATAGTGTGGAAGAAGGGCTTTTCAGAAATGCTAGATGAAACTCCAGTGTGGACGTGGATCGTTTTTTATTCTAAAATGCCATTTTAAAACTAAGACGTATTAGTGTAAACGAGGGCGTGTGTATTTTGCGATGTCGGCTCAGCATCGTGATGTCTATCGGTCTATCTAGAGTGTAGCATGAACACTAAGTGAACTTAGAATACATCCTTGTTTGTCCACACTAAATGAATCAAAAGAATTTAAACTACACACAGGGCTCAATCAGGATCGTTTTGATCGCATATGCACCCAAATGCAACCAAAATGTTATTTATGCGACCTCAAAATATATTTGCGAGCATTTGTGCGAGTGCATAAAATTGTTGCCCTGTCACCGGTTTTCACAGCAAAATGTTCACCACATGCGCGGATTTAGGAGACATTCACGCAGAATGCACTTTTGCACCTAAGAGTGTGAAACGCAGCGCTCAGTAATGGTTTAAATCAGTTGTCAACTTGCTGAAGTAAAAAAAGCTCTCAATGTTTGCCCCGCCCTTACGCTCTTCTTATTGGCCCACTGCTCTGTAATGGAGCGCGAATGGATTGGTTAATATCAGCTGTCCATCACGCAGTCAATGTCTTCTGCCTTCAGTTGACCGGGAGCTACAAACGTAAAAATGTGAAGCGCTGAAGACGAGAGAATGAAAATAACACTAACAGATTTTGTTTTAGAAACCACCTAAAGATACAAATAGCAGCACATCATATTAGTGATCATGTGGTGAATGTTAATCCAACATTTACACTTTTCGAAGAGTGGATAAAAGACTTCCAGTGGCTACAAGTCCGCTATGAAAATGACTAAAGCCATTTACCATAAAGTCTGTGGGACAGAGTTTTCAGGTTACCGCGTTTGCCACATCTACACATTTTAAGCGTGAGAGGTTCTATTTAAATTTCTATTCTATTTAAATCTGTTAATATAACACTTGTAGTAACTGTGCTCATAATTTTTGGTAGGTGCGACTAAATTTTGGCTGGTGCTCCTAAATTTTTAAAGTTAGGATCACCAGTGCTTCCAAGCAAAAAGGTTTATTTTTGAGCCCTGTACAAATATAAACATACCCATTAACTCACAAGTTCTACTGTAATCCACAAACACAGACAAAATCATGCTGATCCACGTCAATAGATGGCAGTGCAGTGTCTGAGTGTACACAAAACAGCTGTTGCAAATAAAAAATAAACAATTCATGCCATTTTAAATAATAGTTTCTTTCTGAAGTCATCCACAAACCATTTTTGGGTTTTTGTCTGGAGATGTGATCTTTTGTCTTTGGGAACAGTTATTTCATGGGGTTGCGTGTAACAGTGGGATGGAATTTCTGTAGACCCAGGCTGACATCCTGCCTGAGCGCCTCATCTGGAACTTTGTTTGCTTTTGCAATACCCAGTCCTCTGCTCGCCGCTCCCCTGGGGGCCTGAAACCGGGGGCCTGGTTAGAGTATGTCAGAGTGCGGTTTCATCCAAGCGTAGGCGACATGCTGAAAAGACCCGTTGTGCTGCAGCCTTACGCTGGAACGCAGACAGCATGCTCTCGTTAAGGGCTCGCATCCTTGAGAAAATGGCGGGAGATTTGTAGTGGAGCAGTCAGCGTTATTTTGAATTTCTCTGCTCTGCTGTCACAGACTCATATATTTAGTTTTATGTAAAGGAAGCAAAGGACATGGTAAATTATGTTGTTTTTCCTGAGGGGGGATATTTCCTGTAGATGCGTGGGACTTGGTGGTAATTTAAAGGGTGCATTGGGGAGACATCCCTGAGTTCACACACAGAGGCAGGAGGTCTTGCTCCGGCCGTAGCTCAGGCTTCCCATGGGGCCCCTGTTCCACCCACACTCTTCCCACCTCTTTTTTTGGCAATCTTAGCCTTCAGTGATCTTCATCTGTGCCTTCTGTTTATCTTGAATGCGTATATAATACTTTTTCTTTGCTTTTTGCGTTTGAAGTCCTTCCTCCAGATGTGGCTGTGGTTTGTAATCATGCAATGATAAAGTCTCACTTTGAATTTGAAACCGAGTTCTGTGCCATTTAAACCGGTAATGATCTTTTTAAATACTGTTTAATGCTGCTGTGTTGGATTATGTGAATTTTGCCGCCTGCAGACTTCACCTGAGCTGAACTCCACCACAGTCACTGTCACAAAACTGTAATATGCTAGTTTCAACCTCAGAAGGCATGCCCACAGGCCGCCCACTGTTGGGTTTCTGATTGTCTGATGCATGTGCGCATAAAACTGGAAAGCGCTTGCGAATATCACAGGCTTCTATCAAATTGCTTGACTGCTATATGCAGCTTCTAGGAATTGAGTGGGTTTCTATCAGTTCACCACTACACTAAATTTTATCCGGAAGCTTTCAAAGAGGAACTACACACTGGATTGAAAAACATTTATGAGGTTTGTGGCTTCAAATGTTTGAATTATGCTTTCAGGAGAAAGTAATCTAGATATTTCCAAGTGGAAGACTCTATTTTAGATTTCCACTGTTTCTGATTACATGATTTTTCCATTTTTCTCTGCTTTCTGTAATTGTTCGGAGAGGTAAGACCCTGGATTATTTAAAACTAACAAATCGTGGCCCACAATTTAATTGTTTGAGTCCGTTTTGGCATTTTAAAGCAGCTCACTAAAGTGAGTTTCATTTTGGCTCCTAAACAATTTTGAGCTTCCGTTGGTTTGTGACGATTAAGCAATTGGTGTGTGTGTTTTGCAACTTTGCCTTATTTAGGCCCAATCCCAATTTTACCCCTTAGCCCTTTCCCTTATACCCCTACCCCTCGTTTTACGCGTTCCCGTCAAGGGGTAGGGGTGTCCTAATTCTCTTTAGCTTGAAGGCGTAAGGCTAAGGGCAAGGGGTATACACCCCTTTGAACAAAGATTTTTCAGGAGCACACTCAAAAAGAAGGTGTAAGAAAAGTTCCCAGAATACACCTGCCACAACGGCAGTAATGCTGTACCCGGAAGTAAGGAGATCCACAAATGAGTATTTTTTGTCATTATAACAAATTTTTACTACAAAAAAAAAAACATGTTTTAATATATTCATAACCGCCTTCGTGTTTTACGTCATGCTTTAAAAAAAAAAAAAAAACGAAAAAAAAAAAATCGCTAAATTTCACGATCTTTAATCCATAATCATAACTCCTGTACAGCAGTTTAACATCATTTTGTCACTCGATGACACTCGAATACCATGTCAGAGCAGTCTTGTGGCTGGGAATGAGCTTTTTACAGTGTCTGCTATAATGTTAATGTTGTTTTCGTGTGTTTACATAGGTGAATATGGCCACTGTGTAAATACACAGTACAGTTATGATCTTATTGCCACATTAGATTGTTATAATAACATAATATATGCCTTCAGTGATTTCCTGAAGATAAACACCAAAAAATAACACAACTGGAATAACTACAGCAGTCGATCGTCTGATCTCATATAAAGCAAGAAATTGCGATGATATATGATGACGTGTGCAGGTGTTGAAGTGCTGTCCCAATTCTTAGGGGTAAGTTTTGAAGCCCTTCCCCTTAACCCTCGGTTGTAAGGGCCAAGGGGAAGGGGAAGGGGTAGGGGTTAAAAAATAGAATTATGATTGGGCCTTAATGTGTGATTGAATCATGTATTATACATGGATATCTGACAGCCAATCAATCATCCAAAGCAACAACACTAGGGATGCACCGAAATGTAAATTCTTGGCTGAAACCAAAAACCGAAAAAGAGGAAAGCAAGGCCGAAAACCAAAAACCGAAACACCAAAAGAAAATTATGCCAATTTTTAGCACCATTCCATTAATGTCTATGAATGTGTACTAACCTTACTATAATCAAGGCATTGCAATTGCATAAATTAATATTAAAGTTTAAAAATTATTTTAATCATTTTGTGGTTACTGTGGTTTATGGTTAATATAGTATGGCACTTCTTGTCTGTCAGAAGTCTGTTTGTCAAATGTTTATGCAACAGTTCTACTCTCTCAGCCACCATTGTTGTGTTTAGTAGTACAAGTGAGCAGCAATACACTTTTACAACCCTGCCTTCTGCACACAGAGGTGTTGGAGTATTTAAAATAAAAACCTATATCGTCACTCAGCTTATTCAAACTCCTTTTGGCCTTTAACGAATAGAGAAAAAGAACTTTGTTTAAAGTTTTGACCTTATTCTTCACCTATGAGTAGGGCCAGAGAGAATCTGCAGACATTTTTGCTATTTCTGTGCAGAACTTTTAAAAAAATCTGCAGATTATTGCAGAATGATTTCAGGAGTATCAAAACTAGAGACTTAATATATGAAAAAAAAAAACTTTTTGAACTTTTATTTAATGTTTACAATGCAAATCCAATTAGATCCAATTATTTGGTAATTAAAGCAAGTCTCTCATAATAGATCTACTAAAAGAGAGAAAACATTTCTTTTGCAAACTTTGTTGTAAATATAACAAATGAGCATTTTCATATTAGTTAATAATATTACTAAAATTAATTTAAAAACTGAATAAATATAAATTTACACACATTTACACAAGCAAATACATAGACTCGATAGACAAAAAATCTGCTTATTTCTTCATATGCAGATTCCGTGTGGGCATACTTATGATTGGCGTTGCCGCTGGATTCTTTTTAGTTCGAGACTTCTGGTCTTGTTCACTTCTATTGATTTTTAGACGTTAAAAACGACTTGTTATGCTGCTTGATGTTGCAAACTGACATTCTCTTGTTACATTATTCTACTTTTTATGTATAGTCATTAACACACTTGTTTGTAGAGCAAGTAGTTTGAGCATTTCCAGCCATTTATTATTCTGATTTATTTGCCTATGAAAGAAATTACTAGGAAGTTCTACAACCGTTGCAAAAACGAGCATACTTCCGCATTGAAGAATAAGGTCCACAGCAGGGCCTTTACCTGAGCTAAAATTGGGTTAAATTAGTACAATTGAAGGTTAAATGGTAAATTTTGCAATTCAAAATTTGTCGTCTACCTTTGTCTGTTAAATTTGCCAACAGTACGTTACTTGCATTAAGAAATACCAAGGTTCAAACTTTGCTTCATACACTATTGAGAATGGGCAGACGTATTTATGTCCACAATTATTCTTACCTAAATCACAATGGAAATTCAGAGCCATTTCAGTTGTGCTGGCAAAACGCTTGAATGTTCACTTGTGGTTTTGGCCGTGTCCTCATGGAATGTGATAATGGAATGCGAGTTTCTTGGGCTGCACTCATTTGCAGCGCTTTGCTGGAAAATCCCATCTGTGAGAACAGGCCAGGCTTGAGATAAATGCAGTGACAGACGGCATCTTAATACCAGACAGAGCCTGGACTGCTGCCACCTGGTCTTCTTATATTTACCCCATGTATCCGTGCGAGATGCAGCAACCGCTCAAGTAACAGTAAGATGCAAATGCTTTGACATGTCAGTCATGAAATGCGGAGCTCATAATAGGTTACATTAACTTTAGATGTTAAGGACCGTTTTGGACTGGACCCAAACATTCTTCACTGATAGAGTCATTGTTACGGACTCCAAACACCTCTTTATCACCAGGCAGCTAAAGCCACTGTAATTACAGGTGTGTAAGTGAGTGAAAATAACACAACAAGCCTGTACAGCAATCATGTTGCAGTTTAACATAATGGGCCCTGATCAAATGCGGGAAGTTAGTTCTATGACTAGGCTAGCTTTTGTTTATTAAAGAGAGAGAGAGCGAGAGACAGAGAGAGAAAGGGGCCAAGAGGAAAAAGAGTGGAAATGAAGTTTCCATTCCGTGGTGCAGTTGTTTGCCTTCGCTGCAATTTGGCGGGAGTCCTGTGGCCAGACGTCTGTCTTCCATTAGGAGGCTAAAATACCCCACTGTGTTTCTACTCTTGGCATGGGGATGTATACATCATCTTCAACATTTTGAAATTTCTTGGCTGGTATCTGCCTGTTTATTGAGTAACATGTCTGCGAGCAGTTGACGCAGCTTTTGCTGAGTGTTTTCAATTAAATATTCAAATGTTGTCCTGCTTGGGGTCATAGGCTATATTTTCATGACTTAGCATTTTTATGATTTGTACTAGTTTGCATTGTGCTGTTGTTATGATGTTGATCTCTGGATATCGTCTGCATCCTGTTGCTCAGTGATAGATTGAAGATGATAAACACAGTTAACTATGTAAGAACAAACTGACCTGCAGAAACTGAAGTTTTACCGTAAGTGTCCTGTGAACCCTACACCTTATGTTACTTATTGACCAAATACAGTTTGAGGAGGGCTTTGCCATCGTTTTTTAATAGAGCAGACAGTGATTAGCACATTTAAATTGCTTCAAGAGGGTTTATATAACCAAAATATGACCATTATTTTTATACTATTAATATTTGGAACATCATCGAATACTACAGGGAATTTGACGTGTGTTTTTACAAAAGCTTTTACAAATTGAAAACTTTTTTTTTTATGGGTTTTGGCTATTCATTTATTCAACAATGACACTTTGAGGTTACTACAAATGCAGTTAAAGGGAGAGTTTACCCAAATATAGGGCTCAACAATAAGGACTGGCAGCGTACAAGATGCTTGGGACAGTAGACCGGATCGTTAGTGGCCAGTGCTGCCTAAATTCACTATGGCCCGTTTCCACTTACTGGTACAGTACGGGTCACCTTTATCAGGCTTGCGTTTCCACTACCAACGGTACCCTTTTGGTGGGTGTGGTGTACAACAGAAAGTTTCAGTCTACATCATTCTCACTCAAATAAATGTCTACAGTAAAGCTGTACAGGTCGTTCACATATCATATGAGAAGCACTTCTCACAAAACAGATGCATTATACACATAAATACTTGTGTATAAATGTTTATTACAAACTTTTCTATGAACATGATTTGATTATAACTGCAGATCAATGACAGTGCAGCCTACTATAACGTCTGCTTTGACGTCTGCATCAGATGTCGAAGACACTTTAATAATCACACACACGTTATTATCATCAGCTCAAGAAGTTCGTTATATTAAATATAGACGCAATCGCGAGCTCCCTGGAGAAAGCGAAAACCGCACGCACTTTTAGACGGCCTCGTAAAGCAACAAGAGGACACAGCAGATTTTGTTCTTCTTGGCTTTGTGGCTGTACATCAAGACAACGACAAGGTTTGTTTGAGCTCAGGTCATCCATGGCTCGTTATTATATGCATATAGTATTACGATGTAATGTCTCGGCTGTGTATTTAAAACATGGCGGTTCTTTTGTTTTCATTCTGGCAAGCTCCACAAGCTTGTGACGTAGCTTTGTAACCAATCAGCGTTCAGCTGCGCGTGTAGCTCCATCTTTTGGTACCCTTTCTCGTGTTTGGTACCCTTTCGAAAGGGTGCCGAAAAAGTGGTACGGTATGGTTCGGTACACCTTTTGACAGTGGAAACAGCTATAAATGTGTACCGTAGCGTAACACTCAGTGGAAACGAGCCATAAAGTTTTATTTGCCTGCGACTATTTGTCAATTGCATGCAAATACAGTCTTTGAATCGAGAAACAGTTTGTGTTTTAAGCCTTTGAATGCTACCTTTTCTGTGACGTCCTAAACACCATATTGCTTTTTGGTTCCTCTTACCTGATTGGATGTTGATTTGTATTGATTCATTAAAAAAAATCAGCCACCTTTTGTTAAATAATTTAGAACTGCAATAAAATACCTGCATGTTGTCCATACTGCTCTTTTTGTTGACATAAGACTTTGAATTTTGCTCATTATTTATTTAATAACATTTTAAAAATATTTAAATTCTCGATTCACAGACTAGATTCAAGTTTAGTTACATCACAATTGTATTTTTTTTTAACTGTCAGTTGTATTTAAAGAAAGGTTTTGCTGAATAAAAAGTGTATGTACATAGTTATGTTTGGCTTTTGAGAGGTCGCTATTTTGGCAGGACAAGTAAAAATCTGAACCACTGGCACAATTACTTGCCTAAGAAGAAATCCTTGGCGTTGAACCCTGAATATTCTATATAATAATAATATAAATAAAATTCTCTTCTCATTTACTCACCCTTTACTTCTTCCAAACCTGTTTGACTTACTTTCTTTTGTTGAACACAAAGGAGGATATTTTGATGACAGCTGAAAACCTGTAACCTTTGACTTCCATAGTATTTGTTTTTCTTACTATGGAAGCCAGTGGTTACAGGTTTACAGGTGGGTTTGGGTGAACTATCTCTTTAAATGTAAATTGTAAAAACATAGAATTTAGTAGGGCTGCACAATATATATCGTTTCAGCATCGATATCGCAATGTGTGCATCCACAGGGATTGTTCTGCAAAATGGAATTTTGCTGTGGTAGCAGAAGCTGCATGAATCTTTTCTTTATTTAATAAATTACTCGCGCCTCAGAAGACAATGCAGAGACGCAATGAATGCGTGGTGGCATTTGAAGGGGTGAGACATGGAACACAGATGCTCTTGACATTTCTGGAGGTAATTAATAATATAATAACACTAATAATAAAATGCTTAAGGCGTTTTAGAATGACCAAAACAACATTTCAGATGTTTAACAATGTGCTCAGCCTGCTGATTTGTCCATTCACACACATTTTTATCGTCACATCATCTCTTATAACAAAATCACATGTCTTTTTTTAATGCGCATACTGGAATTTGTTCAGTAAAAAAGTGTTTCCATCGTAGTTTATGCACCTCTTTTCTTATCAAATAAAAAGTTTATCCTACTTCGTTATATGCATACGTTTTTTATGCGCATTTTTAAAACGTATTGGCGTTTCCATCAACCGTTTTTTTATGTGCATATTTAAAATGCTCATAAAAATAGGTGGATGGAAATGTAGCTATTGATAGCAATAAAACTTAAAAATACCAGTAAATCATATTGTGCATCCCAAATAGGCCATTGCTTTTTTGGTCATACCAACAGGTCTGAAAGGTGTGTGATTTTTACATATCAATTTGCTCTCATGCTGCAGTTAATAATATTATCTCGAATGATTAGCTAAAACAGGCATCTAACATGCAGTCGAGTCTGCAGCTCCTTGGCTAAACAGCTGAAATTCATTTAGCTTGATTTACACAGTCGGCCCCTCAGAATCTGAGCTGCTTGTTGAGAAATATAGTGGCCTCTTGACAGGAAGCACAGACAATGCCAGTAATGATTGTGAAAAATAGAAAGCAGTTTTTTTTTGTTAGCCCTGAGTCAAGCCCCAGCCCTGAAAGGAACTAAAATAGTTTGTTGGTGTGTGCACTTGTCATCCCAGTGCTCATGTTTCCCGTTTCAGGGTTCACCTGCTATGCTGGTCAAGCACATGGATGAGCCACAAAGTTACCCTCTTTGTAATTTTGCAAAAAAAATATTTCAACTGACTGTTTCCCCTATCACATCCTGTTTTCTATAGCAACTACAAGAACATAGTAGGAGCTCGGCACACCATGGCAGGAAAAAGTGAGAGAAAGGAAAAGAATCAGAGAGCACGTGAACTGGGTTGGAGATTTATGTGATCGCTGGAGGAATTTCACATTTCTGCACACAGCTGAAAGCCATTAAGGCCATGTTGAACCTGAGCCCTGTTTCAGATCCCCTCCCTGCATACACCCAGCTAAAGGTCATCCAATGTCCTATCATCAACAAACACACACTGGATGCATGATCATGACCAAAATCAGTCGTTTATTAGCTGTGATTGTTTTGATGAATGGATTTAACATTAAAATGCATAGCTGTGTGGTTTAGCCGGAGGTTCTGGGTTTTCACAAAAACTTAATGGTTATAATCAACAAAACTGTCTTCACTGGAGAAGTAATCTATTGTTTACATTGTGTCTGTGCTTTATTGACTGCCAAATGAAGCTTTGTGGTTTTGTTGCGTCATTCATAGTGTATAGAGGGTCAGTTTGAGCGGCATTATATTGAACAAATGAGCTATATGCTCAGCTAATATTTTTCAGCCAATGACAAACTTCCGGTGTAAGATTAATGTGACTGTTTTCAATTTCATAAGGTTCCTTTTACAGCATTAATGTTGTAGTGTAATTAAAATACAGTCTGTTAAATAGACTTCAGCATTCTTTTAGTTGTTCAAACGTAAAACGAAATGAAAGACCGCCATCAGTAGCAACAGGCTAGTGCAGAAACTCCATTGAAAATACTGTGGTAAAATAAACTGTCATATTTTAAAGACATGGCAGGGGGAAATTTTTATTTAATGCAGTGCTTCTTGTTCGTTCTGAGACCCACTTCATATCGTATATATCTATCAGGCAGTGAAGATCACAGATTTTTAAAGAAGTTAGACCTTAAGGTTGGCAATTTATAATGAAAAGACATTCATTCATTCATTCATTCATTCATTCATTCATTCATTCATTCATTCATTTTCCTTTGGCTTAGTCTCTATTTCAAACGTCACCACAGCGAAATGAACCACCAACTATTCCAGCATATGTTTTACAAAGGGGATGCCCTTCCAGCTGCAACCCAGTACTGGGAAACATCCATACACACTCATTCACATTCACTATGGACAATTTAGCTTACCCAATTTACTGATAGCGGATGTCTTTCGACTGTGGGGGAAACTGGAGCACCCGGAAGAAACCCACACAAACAGAAATGCCAACTGGCCCAGCTGGGACTCGAACCAAGTGTAGAGTTGAATTTTTAACATCAAAATTCGACAGAACAAGTTCCCATAATGCAATTTACAACCGTAAGTAAACTTATGAATCACAAAATATGAAAACTGTTAATTACCAGATTTTTTTTTTTTACAGTGTATTCTGTTGGAGTTCAGTTTGTTTTAGAAGGCAATGTGATGTTGGTGTTGATCTTTTGGAAGAGTCTTGGTGTCAGATATCTTGTATTATGCCAGAAATGTAGTCTAGGTGTTTAGCTCAATGAGTTTTGAAACGGCTCTGTAATTCAGTTTTAGAGATGAATTGATTGTCCCAATCCTTCCTCACTGCAGAAAACCCAATTATACTCGCACATGGTATCTCAGAATGCTTTCAGTTGCATAATGAGCATATTTATATGGATTAAAGATGCACCAATCGACTGATGAGGGACTGGAAACGGACAATTTTCTGAGTGAACGACCTGACTGGTGACCAGCCGGTCTTCTGGTCAGTACTAGCCAGTCTGTTCTGTTAGCAGTGGTGCAGGCAATGACGTCATTGAGATGTTTGTGCTCACAGTCACAGCCACATAGTAACAATGGGAACATGCCAATAGCTATGTTTCCATCCAAAAAAAGGAAAAAATGGAATATAGCGTAAAAGACATGCCAATAAAGCAGCGTTTCCAGTTAAAGAGAGCAAAATTGTCACTTCCTGCGTGAACATTTTCTTTATTTAATAAATTACTTGCGCCTCAGAAGACAATGCCGCCTCGCAATGAACACGTGTTGGCGTTTAAAGGCGTGAGATTCGGAGCACAGACGCTCTTGACAGTTCTGAAAGTAATAAATCATATAATAAAACTAATGCTGAAATGGTTAAGGCATTTTAGAATTACTAAAACATTATTTCAGATGTTTTATATGTGCTCGGCCTGCTGATTTGTCCATTCACACACATTTTTACCATCACATGATCTCTTATAACAAAATCACATGACTTTTTTAATGTGCATACTGGAATTTGTTCGGTAAAAGTGTTTCCATCGTAGTTTATGCACATTTTTTATCCTACTCAGTTATGCGCATATGTTTTTTATGTGCATTTTAAAAATATATGGGCATCTTGCCATTTCCATCAACCGTTTTTTTTATGTGCATATCCAAAATGCGTGTAAAAATAGGTGGATGGAAACATAACTATTGGCACAGACTTTTTTCACAGTGTGCGAAAGTGGTACTATGTTTGCAATTTGCAGCCACATAATGGATGCTCATTATGACCGCTTACCAATTGGAGGCGGGAATCTCTAGGGACCTCAATGATTTGATGCAATTACAATTCAGAGAGCTGCGATCCGAATGTAAAATTCTCAATGCATATTTTATTATAATAAAATTTCTTTTCTTACTGTCTGACTAGTAAAGCAAACCATTTGACCCATATGAATTTAGTACCAACATATTTATTAAAATCTATTGAAGTGATTGGAAATCAATAACAACGTTACAAAGAATTAAAAAGTGAATAAAATGTGCTTGTAGCAGCATACTTGTAGCAAATGAATACAGACATGAGCATATTCTGAACTAGGGCTGCACGATATTGGAAAAATCTGATATTGCGATATTTTATTACCCTGCGATAAATATTGTGATATAAATATCGTTTCACAACACGGTTTGAATAGCTCTGTTTGACGTTTTTCAACATATTCGGGTACAGAAATTCAATAATCACAATGCAAAAAAAAAAAAAAAAAATGCTTTTCTTGTATTGTTTCCCTTCTAGTCTAAATATCAAAATAATTCTTAGACCAAGTAAAAATATTGTTTAGCAAAACTATGTCAGTGGGGTAAGTAAAATTTGGATTATACAGGACAAAAATTCTAAGTAAGAATTGTTTTTTTTTTTTTTTTTCATAAATCATATAAATTCCATATTAAATACAGTGATTAAATGCAATTTTGTGGCTCCTGGTCAATTATAATTCAGACTGGACATATCTGCATATCTTTGTGTTGTGATGTGATATCAATATGTGATATGCTTAAACAATTATATTGTGCAGCCCTATTCTAAACCACAGATGATTTATGAGACCATATCTTCAATCATAGTTATCAATTTAGTCTGAATAATATTGGTTGCATGTGAATGCCCACAATATACTGACACTGAGGAGAAAAAAACTGTTGAATAATGCTCTTATTTATGTGTGCACAAGGATTCTTAAAGCTTAATAATCTGTTTCAACTTGCCATTTTTACTTGAGCAATAAAGCATTTTGTTTTGCGCACTTGATACAAAAACATTGTCACAAACAATATCAAACTGTTTTTGTGTAATTATTTGGCATTGTTGTTATTAGGTCTCTAGTGAGCAGACATACAGAGCTCCATTATGTTTGACTGCTTCATGTTCTAAAGAGATTTCTGCGGTGACATTTTCCTGTCCTGAAATTCACATCAGGACACTACTGAGGCAGCGCGTGCTAATTCACAGACGTTTCTGTTGTTTGTTGTCTGTTTTTCCGTCTGGCGTGTCGTGAGGAAAAAGAAGGCAGTGGTGTGTTACACAGAGCGCACATGTGGTACTAATGCTCAGCTAAATGCTGGTGCTGTGGACAGATGGCTTTCTTATTTCCTTCTTTTTTTCCTTCCTCCATCATCCTTTATTATTTCACAGAATCATTCCATTGATCACTGCAATATTTCAGTTATATCAAAGCAGAACAAAATACCATGGTATTAACAATCCTGGTCATTCTTCATTTCTCTTTATTTATTTATTTTTTGCGTGAGTTCATGCATAGCTGCTATTTGTATGCTTAGATAACCGATTGAATACCCAATTATGAAGGAATGCAGCTGACCTGCTTTCCCTGGTGTCGACTAAGGACTGCGTGTCTAGTGCTTACAAGAGACCGGCCACAGCTGATAGCATTCCCAAATGACATTCCAGCATCTTGCATGTCAAAACATTGGGAATTGGGGCTGGACTGGATGACAGTATATACCGTGCAGTGATCCAAATATGTCAGACTGTAGAGGTTGTGGTATTGTGTTTATGCTGTGGTAGGCAGCTATATATTCGCAGTTATATTTAGGCCGGACCGCTTTGTTATTTACACATGGCGGAGAGTAAACATTAAGTAATGTGAAAATATAGAGCAGGGTGAGTCTCTGTTCTATGTTACTGAACGTTAATACATAGAAATAACATCCGATGAGAGCGTTTAGCTCTCAACAATAGAATAATAATAAAAAACATTTTTCTTTTAGCATTTAACATCTTTTACATGACATTGTTTCCTTTCAGTTGGTTAAAGAAAAAAAGAAAAAAGAAAAAAAGCCATTTAGGAGCCATGAGCTCTTGGTTGTTGTTTTGGTGTTGAGGGATTGAGACGCACTGGCCAGTGTTTGTGTATCTACATGGCTGATCAATGCAGGTGTTCAACAAGGCTGGCTTATAGGAAATGAAAAAGTAATGCAAAATTGCATGCAATTAAAAAAGCAGTATCCCGGCATTTTAAAACATTAAGACATTTTGTCTGGATTAGTAATGGGCGATATAAACGATATGCGATATAAACGATACAAAATTGGCCTACGATAGAGATTCTAATTCTATTGCACTATCGCGATAATGCATGTTTGATGACGCAATCTACCCGCGAAATTAAGAGCAACGAGCTGCAGCCGGCTGCAACGCATCATCTTGAATAAACAACAGTGCGACCATTTCGCTCGCATTTGCGACAAAAAATAATAAGCTCGATTGATAACTTAATTCACTCGGCCACAGTAAAACAACATGCTCTTCACACTAACTTATGGTGTATTACGTTGGAAATCTATTGTGACTGTAGCACATGCTGACGCTCTCAACAACAGCATTAAGCAACGCATGGCACCGAATGGCGACGTGTCGCACAACTTGCGAGCCTCCTGCATGGCATATCGAGGCTTGTCACACAGATTCCCACACAGCGCTTCCCACACAGATTTTACCTGGGCGGCCGATATATTATTGGGGCGGCCCGGTTCTGTGTTCGCGAGAAACTGAGAACACTCTGCCACAGACTCACAAGCTCTGCATGCAGACCCACAGAGACGCGCTGGATACAGAAGTGCGCGAAGACTAAATAGACTGATCCAGCTTACTATTTGGGGTGACAATACATTTTCCCCGGACATGTCCGAGAATCTGCTTTCGCTTTCGATATTAATTGTATTCATTTTTGCATTACTTTATAAGCAAACTTTGTCTGGTGCGTCTCAATCTCTCAGCAGACAGAGAGAGAGTGAGGGAGAGAGAAAGAGCAGATCAAGACACCAGTTTTAATTTCATTAGGAGAACAAAATGTTCAAAATCAAATGTGTTACCTTAGGCTGCAGGTTAGAAATATGTTTTTATTTAAAGTATCTGCAATACACAATTTTATTTGACTAATTTAATACTGGAAGTAATTTCAGTACAGTGTAAGTTCCTTAACTAAAAAGACACCAGTTTATTTTTGTTCTCTGCAACTTGGCATTTTGGAACCAAGGACTTAAAAGAAAAGTATTTCTTTCTAAAAGACACTACATTTAGTTTATTTATCTACAACATTGTGTTGTTTAATTACAGTTTTGCTTTTGCACAATAAATGTTCTCAAAACGACATGCAACGTTTCTTTATTTCTTAAAAAAAAATAGCAGTTTGGCTTTCCTAAGGGTCTATGTAACCTGTTCTGAAATGGTTCTATTATAATTTATATATCGCAATATATATCGTTATCGCAAGAGGCTGCAATGTATATCGCAATATGGATTTTAGGCCATATCGCCCATCCCTAGTCTGGATGCATTTTTATTATTTTTTTTTATTTTTTATTTTGACAAATACAAAACAAAACTACAAACACAACATAAAATGCCTGACACATAACTAAAATTGCACACAAATGAATATACATATGATACTTGCCTTGAAGCTGGTTTATACTTGTGCGTCAAGTGCACGTGTATGCTCTGGCGCAGCCTTCGCGCGGTCGCATAGCCCTCGCCATGGCAGTCGTTGACGCTAACGTGCACTTCTTAAAAAATGTAACTACACTTAGACGCATATCGCAAGCTCTGTGAATGTTCGTCTTGGTAGTTGTGATGAGTGTGGGAGGCCGAGAGCCGCGTAAACTCGTTGGAACGAGTGCTTACAAGTGTCATGAAGTAGCTCTACATGGAAACTGTTGTTTTGTGTTTACCTTATGATTAAAGTTGTTGCACGTCCGCCAGTTCCCATCTCAGAATGAGTGAGTTTTAGCTACTTGTACATCAAGGTAGCGTTCAGAAAAAACAAAACACTAGCGAAGAAACTCGACACAGAGGAACATTAAAACCTACTGCCAGTTAGCCTTTCAGAAGTGTTATTGCAGAGCAACACAAACAGCGTGCAGAACTAAAAATGCACGACTATGGCAAGGCAGGCGCCATAGGTCATGCCAATAACTCGACGCAGAAGTATAAATAAACCTTTAGAGCATTGTGCTACAAGCAACACAATACTACAGGAACAGTAGAAATTTGGTTAGACGAGAGCACAAATGAATATCCATAAGGACGTTATATCATTCCAAATCTCAAAATATCACAGACAGAGATGTTTACACTGTCCAGATATTGTGTCCATATGCAGATAAATGTATCAGTTGTGGAGTGTCTAACTGTGCGTTCACAGTGAAAGCAGTAAGAGCGTCAAAGTAGCCGGAAGTCATTTATTTTCAATGGGAGCTGGTGGCGATAAGCATCGCGTCTTCGCCGGCGTGGGCGTCAAGAAGAGTTAAAATCAAGTCATCTTTATGGTAATGAGCTATGATGTGGATCAGCGGCAAGCAATCGGAATATTGAAGTCCACCGCTTGAGAGGAGTCCAGAGAACACAGGCCTGTGAACTTTGGTTTTCAACACAGTTGTTCCAAATGATTTGATTATTGTGGTCATCGGACTTTCAATTATTTACTATGTTTTCTTACAAGGACATGCATTAAAAAAAGTTACTAGCGAGTTGATGTGCATTAATGTTAAATTTTTTTTTTCTTTAAAAAATCGTGAATCTCCTGCTAACTATAACGACAGTACAAAACAGTATTGCTGCTTCAGAATATTTCAGACATATAAACACATATTGGATAAATGGAGCAAAGCCACATCACACGCAACATGATCTTCCATAGTTAAATTAATTTGATAAAAAGCGTGCAACATTTTCACGCTAGAAAGCATGTTTTTTTTTATGCAGAAATGTAACTGATTTGCTGATATGCTGCAATAGCCCCTTTAAATACGAGATCAATGTAGTGATTTTTGACGCTCTCGCTGGTGGAGCAGTTAAGGCACGCTGTTGTCGCCAGGGTGACCAGAGCGAACTTTGACAGTCTCTTCGCCTTCGCACAGTAAGACATGTTAGAACTTCTAGAGCAGAGGTCCCAAACTGGATTCCTGGAGGGCCGCAGCTCTGCAAAGTTTTGCTCCAAACTTAATCAAACACAGTTGATGCAACTGATCAAGGTGTTCAAGACTACTAGAGACTATTAAGCAGGTTTGAGTTGGAGAAGGTTGGAGCTAAACTATGCAGGGCTGCGGCCCTCCAGAAATTGATTTTGAGATCATTGATCTAGCCAGCGGAATAGTCTCTTTAATAATTGAATGCCATCCTTTTATTAATCACTGATCCATGACAGATTCTTTCTAGCTGCAAAAGTTAACAAGCAAAACACACTTTTTTATGTTTTTATCCTTAAAATTTAACATGTTTGGGGAAAAATAGGACAGATGGTCACCCTAAATTAAATGAGTTATAAAAATCATTCATTTAATACCTTATTTTTTTCGAACAGCTACTTAAAAAACATAAGGGAAAAATATTCTGGCATGTTCTGAAGTTAGGTGGCTTAACTGCTATTGTGAAATTAGATCTTTATTGTATGCTGGAGATCATCTCATGCATTATGTTCATTCGAAATAAAATTGGCTCATATCATCAGAATTTTCATAATCGTAAAGCATCATACATGATACATTCACAGCAAGAATGCCTGTCAAGATTGTCTACGGCGCCTGTAAACTTTCCCACAGAATGTTAATGTTTGTTCTGGATTTTCCATGCAATTGACCTAGCGATGGAAGGGAACCTTATCACAAGATTAACCTCAAAGCAGATGTTTTTTTTTTCCCCCTCTTCTATAATCCAGCCGTACACCAGTTTGAATGGACTTATTGAAATGTCCAGCTAATCAGGTAATCTGAAACAGACCCACTGCTGTGTTTTTTCCTCAAGTGGAAGGCCGTGATCTCACTCGGACTCCGTCTATCCCTCTTGTGCTCGTTTCCATCTTCATAAACTCAGACTCCGTCGTCTTTCAAGAGCTTGCAACTACTTCATATCTACTCCAGAGCTCTCGAGTCCACATTATCATTGTTCTCACATCACCTCTTGTGATTCGCCAGGCCTCTGCTGTTGTGTTCAGCTCTCATCAGCTGTGCTGTAATACAGCCCGGTCTCTCATGGGCTCTCTGAATTATTGATCACAGGCTATAAGACTGAGCTACAGACGAATGAACTAATCCCGCTGCCCTGTGCCAAAAAAAAAAAAACATCTGGCAATGCGCTCTGCATTCTGACAGATGTAGTGATGGTGGCGTTTTGTGACCTTGTGTTTAGGTAAACATCTCTCCTTCTGCTAGGTCGTCCCATCTTTTATAGGTGGCACACTTCGTTTTATCAGCAGATGTTGAGGGAGAGAGAGCATGTTAGTGCTGTTTTATGATTTCAGATCTCATTGAAGCTCTGCAGAGAGTTCAATCAGCAGATTCTGTTGAAATAGCTGAAGTTGTGCAATATTTGAAAGCACCAGTACACATTTGGAAACTTTCTGGAAGGATGTGGAGAGCATCAGGGGCACAATAAGGTTTTAACTGTACTATACACTTTCAAGGTACGTCAGTATTCTAAGAACTGAATAAATTTCCTTTTGGATTTGAGACATTTCGTCATACAGAAGATAGTGATGTCACAACATCTGTCACAATAATCAATATATCGACTTATTGTGCAATACTTGGAGATGACCTCTATTTTTTGGCATTGCAATATATATTTACAAATTCACAAATAACATTAAGTGAAGTTTATTTATAAACTAATTTCAAGAGCATCACGTGATTATGATTGATCACAGCTGGTTCTGCATTAACTATGTATGATCCACCAATCAGACGATTCTTAACCCACTATAAAGAGCCAGGGTTTCTCACTACAGTCATCTTCGATTTGAAGAATTCCCCCATCCACCCCTACTCCTCCACCTTTCCCTTCATAGGGTGGCACGGTGGCCTAGTGATTAACACTGTTGCCTCACAGCAAGAACGTCACCGGTTCTAGTCCTATTAACAGGCCGGCTGTCGTTTCTGTGCAAAGTTAGCATGTTCTTCCGTTGGAGGATTTGAGATGCAAAGCGGAGTTGACCATGACAATGGGGTTCGAGTCTGTTGAAGAATGGTTTCAGAAAGCAGGTAAGACAAAAACAAAAGTAAATAACAGGGTGAAAATGTGGTAAAATCTGAAAACGTTGTAAAAACCAGGTGGCCATGAGAGCTTTTCTTTTTCTGGATTGCTTTTCAAAACACTGTCGGTTGGGTTTAGGGAAGTGGGTGGGCGCTGGTCAATCGGTGCTTTTTAAAACACTATCGGTTGGGTTTAAGGATGTGGGTGGGGGTATCGGTTGGTAAGTCAGTCAGTTGACAGCGGCCTCTGGTGGATTCGCAAAAAACAAAAACTGCAAAAAAATGTAGCTCCTGGGACGTATTTGGCGCTCTCCAGAAATGGATGTAAGAGTACATAATCAGACTGAACCTGGCTTAACAATATCGCTTATCGAAACAATTTTCAATATATAGCACAACCATCGTGACAGGTCTAACAATGACCCCTGTTCATATTAATGCTCAAAAATTATTAAAAACTCTGCGTTATGCAGGCCAATTCAGTATTGAGTTATGTCACTATATAAAGAAACACTATGTACATATAGTCCACATACAGTCCTATAGTCCACTGTTGTTTGAAGTACTTGTTCATGATAGACTGAACATGTGACTCACATGCACATGACCACAGAAACCAGAAGACCACATTTTTCCAGAAAATAAGACTTTTGTACTTTAAACTGAGACCGTATTGTTTAAAGTTTGCATTTCCAGGCCCCCCAAATGAGCAACTAAAATGAAAAAAAAATGGTTGATAATGTTTTTTAAAAGCTCAAGGGTTCCTAACATACACAACAATATATGTTGCAATATTTTGAAAGTTATAAATGTAATTAAATTAATATATAAAAGCAAAAAATGACCTGTTAGTAATGTTATTTTAATACAGGGAAGGTGTCGTGGTGGCTTAGTGGTTAGCACTGTTGTCTCACAGCAAGAAGGTCACTGGTTCGAGTTCCGGCTTGGCCAGTTGTGTGTAGAGTTTGCATGTTCTCCCCATGTTCGTGTGGGTTTTCTCCAGGTGCTCCGGTTTCCCCCCCAGTCCAAAGACATGCGCTATAGTTGAATTGAGTAAGCTGAATTATCTGTAGTGTATGAGTGTGTGTGTCTATGAGTGTGTATGGGTGTTTCCCAGTACTTGGTTGTGCCTGGAAGAGCATCCGCTACGTAAAACATATGCTGGAATAGTTGGCGATTCATTCCGCTGTGATGACCTCTGAAATAGAGACTAAGCCGAAGGAAAATTAATGAATAATAATACAGAAAAACAAACCTATCCTATATGGATCTATAGATTTTCTGTTGGACTGTATTTAAGTTATTGAGTTTGTTTTGAAAATGTGTGTGGTTGAAATAAAATGTGCATTTTAAATATATTTTATACCAGATCTTGACATCTTGTGCTTGAACTACTGAAAACCATAATCACTGGACCACTGATAAGAATCTTTTGTTATGCCAGACAGTGATTTAATGAACTGTTTATGCCTTTCTTGATGCAAATGGCTCGCTGTATTGATAGTCTTGTGTAATCAAAACACATCTTGATCATCTGTGTTTGGGCAAATTCCACCCATACAAGCAGCGCTCTGGCTATTATATTTATCTGGTCTCTGAGTAAAGGCTTATGTGAATAAATCAACATCATTAGTCTGGCTGCTTTGTTTGCTTGCTCACAGGGGCTGTGCGTGATGATCAGTCAATACTATGCTGGAGCTGGCATGCTAGCTGCAAACCCACATAACCTACAAATTACAAAAGCCTTGCGGGAGGGATGGCGACTGGAGCGGGCATGTTTATCCCTGCCTATTGGAAAAATTGCCTTGTACAACAGCTAGTTGGTTGTGGAAAATGAAATGTAGGCTTACCATTAATTTAGGCTTACCATTATAGACAACGCAGCAAGCCACTAGTTTAGCAAATTGTTTTTAAGTGATTGCAAATACCTTTCAGCTTGTGATAGACTGACTGTGATTATTGATTGACTGACTACGACTAGTGATTACTGACACATTCAATTGATTCACGGAGAGAGTCTTGGTATAAAGTTTTGAATTCTTTGAAAAGCATTTTAAAAATGTTACCAACTCTGCATTTTTGAATGGTGACTATATTATTAGCATTCTAATTGTTAGTTTTAATTACAAAAAAACTAATAGACATGAGTGCCGAGCATCATCCCTTTCCGAACGATTCTGTTTACTAGCAAGTAGTGTTGTCAAAAGTATCGATTTCAGTACCACTTGGTACTGCAATTTTTTAAATGTTAATTTCCCGCTAACAGAGTGCAAACACAGATACAGGGACATGAAGTGTTTCAAAACCATATGGATCCAACTCTCACGTGGTCGCCCACTGAAGCTAAAAATGGCTGCGCCCGGTCAGTACCTGGATGGGAGACCACATGGGAAAGCTAGGTTACTACCGGAAGTAGTGTTAGTGAGACCAGCAGAGGGCGCTCAATCTGCGGTTTGTGTGGGTCCTAATGCTGCAGTATATTGATGGGGACTTTATACTGCTCGGTGAGCAACGTCTTTCGGATGAGACTGTAAACCGAGGTCCTGACTCTCTGTGGTCGTTCGAGCATGTTAGAGCATATCCTTCGAAAAAGAATAGGCCTCTGTCCATCATGTCCCCAAAACCATCCCATATCATTATTGGTGGATGATGAACACTGCAGGTGGATGAGGATATTCCCCCCAAAAATGTGTAAAGCACTTTGAGTGTCTAGAAAAGCGCTATATAAATGCAAGGAATTATTACGGACCGAGCACCTACGGTGCGTAGGCCCTAATGGAATTGCTCTGTTTTTTATTAATATTGTTAGTATTATTATTCCGCCTCTAATCTGGGGAATTTCAAAGGGTCTAAACATGCTCGAAAACTCATGAAACTTTGCACACACACCAGAAATGGTGAAAATGATCGTTTGATATGGATTTTAGAAGTGGGTGTGGCAAAATGGCTCTACAGCGCCACCTATAAACATTTGATGAAGTGGCCCCTGAGGAAGTACTTATAACTCAGTCACACATTGTCCCATCTGCCTGAAACTTTACAAGCTCGATGAGTATTCTCTCCTGAAGACATCCACATGCCAATATTGAGTCACAGTCATAGTGCCACCTGCTGACAGAAGGACGTTTGTCATAAATCAATGATTTTCTCAGGTTTTTTATATTTATCAGCTTAAATTATTAATGTTCACTGTTCTCTGTCATCCTAAGGCCACCAGGCGGCGGTTAGCCTGGGTGTGATGTCCCTTTCATTGCTGCTTGCAGCTTTAATTATTAGGGGTGTCAAAATTAATTGTTTCTTTGGTGCACCGCGATGCAGTAGACAATTCGGCGTAGACAATTCGGTATCGGTTCAGTAATAATCATAACCGGTTATTATGTACTGACGTCATTTATCTCATATGCGCTATGTCGCCGTAGCATACTATAGCGAGGGAGGCGATCGCGAGTATTTACAACGCTCCAACTACTTAAAAACTCAGAAACTGCACAATTTCACTGCCTGTGTGTTTGCTGGACTGTGTTTCACTGACACTTACAGCAGAAGCCCCTATTTCACGCCGATTAAGAGAATGAAAGTAATCTCCATTTCTCTCTCTCTCTCTCTCTCTCTCTCTCTCTCTCTCTCTCTCTCTTACTGTGGCCCATGAGTGCATCTGTGAAGAGCGCCAGCGTGTAAGAGCCAATCACAGCCCTTTCTGTTGAGCGCGTGACCAATCAAAGGGGTGTAAGAAAGAACTTGGTAGACAAGGCTCAGAGAGCGAGCGGGATATTTATATTTGTTTATTTGCTATAAATGCTATTAAAGGACAAAATAGTTTTACAAATAGTAAATATAAATATATTTATACATTTTAATACAAGAATTGTTGTGCTGTGAAGAAAATATAAAACTGTATGGAAAGCATTGTCAATGCACCGAGATATCGAATTGAACCGAATTGATGGCATGATAATCGTAACCGAACCGTGAGACCAGTGAAGGTTCACACCTCTATTAATTATTATTATTATTAGATCAATCGATCCATCAATGGATCACTCATATGTCAGCTTATAGACAGACCAGCTGATCTACGCGACTTTGAAACGTTATGTGTCCGTGCAGCTGTCTTTGCACTGGTGAACAGCAGTGAGGAGTGGTGAACTTACTGCCAATCACCATAATTTCTGTTGAGGTTGTGTTTTTGGCTACATTGTTTTCTAAACGTAGCCTATGCAGGGCTCGACAGTGCGACCATTTCGCTCGCATTTGCGACTAAAAATAGATGTGTGCGAACTGGAAAATTTATTTAGTCGCACATGTGCGACTTTTTTTTTTTAATAAGCTTGAATGAGGACCTAATTCACTCAGCCACGGTGAAACAACATGCTCTTCACACTAAGTTATGGTGCATTATGTTAGAAATCTATCGTCACTGTAGCACACACAGGCGCGATCAACAACAGCACATCTCTAACGTCACTGGTTTATTTACGGTCTTTATATTGTTTTGAATAAGTTGCTGAGCAACGCCAGGCACCGTATGGTGGCGGTGCCGCACATCGTGCGAGGCTCATAGAAAACGTTTACAATTCGGTCATGGCATATCGTGGTTTATTTAGTGTAAGACCCAATTCAACACCAGCGCTTCCACACATAGGACTTTACCTGGGCGGCCCGGTTCTGTGTTCGCGAGAAACTGAAAATACTCCGCCACAGACTCGCATGCTCTGCTGCTGCAGACTCACGGAGACGCGCTGGACACAAAACTACCTCTTCTGAGTTTGGTAGTACCTTTAAGAATAGCGCGAGGACTTGAAAAGAAAAGCCTTTTACTAAATAGACGTACCCAGCTATACATCCTCTTTTTCCCGAACATGTCCTCTTTTTGGGACTTAAAAATGCATTCGGTCGGGATTTCTAAATCGCCATAAATGTCCCGGAATCTGCTTTCGCTTTCTATAGCTGCGTTTTGCATTACTTTATATGCACACTTTGGCCCGTTGCGTATCAATCTCTCAGCAGCAGAGAGCGAGCAGATTTGACCTGTCAGTGGTGGACATGGATAGTAAGAGTGTCATGCAAAAGGTGTTAAATGCTTAACATTTTAGTTTTTAATTGTCTGTTAAATAGGAATAAGAAATCATTCTGTTGCTGAAGGTTATTAAAGTTTAATAGAAAGGATGATATTACTTTGGGGCAGAAGGAAAATTTAATTCATAGAGGCATTCCTATATTAGGCCTACGCTCTTCTTTAAAAGCCCAGAAAGATAAAGTGCTCAGATAAACAGTGTCAGCTTTGCACATGAGGTTGTATTTGTGTCTTTCTTTACATTGTCTTATTTTTCCCATGTGGGAAGTATAGGGTGGAATCGGTGGAATATATTATGCAAATAATATAAATTTTGATAAAATTATTCTCAAAAGTCACAATATTTTATGTGGTGTGGAGAAAATGTGTTTCAACATAGCTACGGCAAGTATATTTATATTTAAGATAATATGTACAATATATATATTATTGTAAAATTAATAATGTTTTGTTTGGGAGCATTGATACAGCCATAATTTTCTTATGATACAAACACAGATTAAATAGCTCTGGTCATGTGAATGTATGCACTAACCATACTGCACATTTTTATTAACTTAATAACTTATTAATAATTCTCTATTTCTGCTGCCCAGTGTGAAAGATTTTTCAGCTCGAAACTGGATCAAAAATTGAACAAAAAGCTGCCTACTGTAGGCATGTCTACCACTGAAGACTTGATTCAGATCACTTTAGAGAGGCCTTCAATCATTCATTCATTTTCTTTTCTGCTTAGTCCCTTTATTAATGTGGAATCGCCACAGCGGAATGAACCGCCAACTTATCCAGCATATGCTTTACGCAGCGGATGCCCTTCTAACTGCAACCCATCACTGGAAAGCAACCATACACACTCATTCACAGACATGCACTATGGACAATTTAGCTTACCCAACTCCCCTATAGCGCATGTGTTTGCACTGTGGGGGAAACTGGAGCACCCGGAGGAAACCCACGCGAACACGGAGAGAACATGCAAACTCCACACAGAAATGCCAACTGGCCCAGCCGAGGTTTGAACCAGCGACCTTCTTGCTGTGAGGCAACAGCACTACCTACTGTGCCACCGCATCGCCTAAAGAGGCCTTCATTAGAGCAATTTGATCCCAGTCCTGCTGTGGACCGCTAGCTAAACTCCATACAGCTTAATTTATAAATAATTATTAAACACTATTTAAGCTGTTGTTACAGTAAAATAAAACCTATATTGGACTTATTGTATTCAAATGAGTGACACTGCTTTGCTTCTAAAGATCTCCTCGCGCACATTAATTAGGCAAAAACACTATTTATTTTATATATTTTCACTGCGCTCCTAAAATTCTTTAATGTGCTCCTAAATTTTTCAACTTAGGAGCGCATGTGCTACTCCTGAAAAAAGTTAGCGTCAAGCCCTGCTATGTCTAAAGTGTAAATTTCATCGCTAATAAAAACATATCCAGATGCTATAATCTGATATTTCTTAATTGTTGCTTTCACATTGCTGTCGTTTTTGTGTTTATTTTAATATTACATATCTGATTGCAAGGCGACGCAGTGGCACAGTAGGTAGTGCTGTCACCTCACAGCAAGAAGGTCGCTGGTTCGGGTTTCTGTATGGAGTTTGCATGTTCTTCCTGCGTTCGCGTGGGTTTCCTCCAGGTGCTCCGGTTTCCCCCACAGTCCAAAGACATGCGGTACAGCTGAATTGGGTAGGCTAAATTGTCCGTAGTGTATGAGTGTTTAATGGATGTTAAAACGTGCTGGATAAGTTGGCAGTTCATTCCGCTGTGGCGACCCCAGATTAATAAAGGGACTAAGCCGAAAATAAAATAAATGTATGAATATCTGATTGCCACTCTCAGCTGCATGAGCTGTGTTGAGATGTTTACTTAAAGTAAACAACTACTACATATATAACTCTGTACATTTTATTAACTTTGCCCCAATTAAAAAATAAAAAGTGCATCCACAATACCATAGGTTTTGGGTGGAAGGGTGCTGCTTACAAACATCCACTTTGTGCCCAATGTGCAGCCTTGATGCACACACCTGCCAAACCCCCATTAAGACAAGTTTTGAGCAGACAAAGCGGTGTTCCTTCATGGAAGTTTGGTTCCATTTGTTATTTGTATTTGAGCATTAGCGTTGTCATCTTCTGCTGGACTGCATCAGGGAGGGCTGGAATATGTTATTGCGCTACATGGTCAAATTGTGTTACTGCAGTTCCTTTCTTTAGGTCATATGAGCTTAAAAGACAGTACAAAGGCAATGATATTTGTTCATTTTTTAATTGAGGAGGTTGATAATGGCAACAAATACCTTTACATCTTTCTGTATTAACCCATTACCACTAGTTTCAGCGTCAAATAGCTACTCCATGTCCTGATCCTGTTATTAACTGTCCTACAGACACATCTAGGTCTGTTTTACCCTGGTGTTGGTGCTGGGCCTCATGTAATGTGATGCTAATGGCTGCGGGGTAACAAGAGTGATGTCAGCTGTCATTCACAGTCTGCATGGGATCCTTCGTCTTTCAATTCAGCCTGATGAGGTGCAGGATGAACATAAAGCCATTTGCAATAATGAGATGAACCTTGGAGCCAGTGCACTGTCCATTATTTATGAACGCCTTCATCTCGAACAGAACCACTGGGCCTGATCAGTGCGCTTGACTACTTTCTGACATCACGTGTGACTAACTTTAAAAGCACAAGGCCATTTGTTCACACTGCTTTTATGTTTTCATCTTTTACTAGAACTGCCATATCTTGGCTCTGGGTTAACGCCTCCACTCCTTTGCTATAGCAACTCTACACCCGTCTCCATGTGGAGACTTGAGCTCTTGGCATTCGGTGTAATTAACACGACCTGTATGGCAACCCAGGAAACGGCTTGTGCTCTACTCAAGGCGAAGTTGTTCAAGTTTGGGTTTCACAGCCATAACACAGGAATCTGTTTTCCCAGGCTAGGAAGAGGGGGAGGAGGTGGAGGTGTAGGTTAGTCTCACTTTATTCCCTTCAGTGAGGTGCTCCTTTCATGTGTGCGCGCAAGAGTGTGTGGTGTGTGTGCACAGGCATGGTGAGACAGCAGTGTGGCAGCCAGGGGGCTGGGTGTGGAAAACAGGCCAGCCACTCCCTCCACTTGTACCAGCCTGTTCCATAATGAAGCAGTGCTGTCAGGGGATCATCTTTCTTCAGCCCCGGTTTGAAAGCCAAACATTGGAAGGCGCCTGAAAAATGTGCCGGGCGCTTAAAGAAACACTAACCTAATACACTCCTTCAGCGAGCACATGTGTAATAAGAAACAGAGGGCCTCTTTGTTCATGCACCATGTGGAAAATCGTTGCCTTTCCACCCCCCTCTATGGTGTCAATTTTTTTGCGCTGTTATTTTTCTGTAGCTCAAACGGCAGAGCATGGCAGAAGCGATGACAAGGTCATGAGCTTAGTTTCTAGAGTACGCATGAAAATGTATGCATCACTTAAGACAAAAGTGTCTGCCAAATGCATGAATGTATTTAGACTTCTTGAAAGTCCAGGTGTAATTCTTTTTCTTAGCAATGCAACAAATTTTCGGCTGCTGTAAACTATTGACAGAAAATGGCATTTTCAGTTTATAGCCAAAAGAAATAGGTTATGCTGCAATGCATTGCTTAGTTGTGTTCAGTGTGCTTGTTTCACTCTGTCTTCAGCTGAAGGCACTGTCCAGTGTGATTACAGTATGCGGAAAGCACTGCACTATAAAACCAATTCATTTCAATGTGGTATGCAAAGGCCGGTGTGTTGCTGTGTCGACCAAAGCCCAAGAGCAGTGTATGCATGTAACCCCGCTGGTCCTACACCACACAACGTGCTCAGAGCTGGGATCAAATCTGCAACTTTCCGCATGGGAGTCAGTTGCTCTAACAAGGTGGCTAAAGACCATGGCCTCTAGCATCTGTCGCTAGAGCACCTTTTGGGGTTCAGAGCAGTGAGGTTTACCTGCACAGCACTTCACTAGCTGGCCTCTGCTACACTCACTCCCCTAAACCTCATTCCCATCTGGATCATGGCACCAATGTAACCCACCGGTCCTACTTCACCCAACCTGCTCTGAACTGGGATCGAACCGGTGATTCTTTGTATGAGAGTCGTTTGCTCTTATAAGGAGGGTAAAGACCAGGGCCTCTAGCATCTGTTGCTAGAGCACCTTTTCTGGTTCAGAGGAGTAAGGTTTACCTGTACAGCACTTCACTAGCTGGCCTCTGTTACACTCACTCCCCTAAACCTCATTCCCATGCGGGTCACGGCACCAATGTAACCCACTGGTCCTACTGCACCCAATTCGCTCTGAGCTGGGATCGAACCGGCGATTGTTTGTATAGGAGTTGGTTGCTCTAACAAGAAGGCTAAAGACCATGGCCTCTAGTGTCTGTCACCAGAGCACTTTTTCAGGTTCAGAGCAGTGAGGTTTACCTGCACAGCACTTCACTAGCTGGCATCTGTTACACTCACTTCCCTAAACCTCATTCCCATCCGGGTCACGGCACCAATGTAACCCACTTGTCCTACTGCACCCAACCCGCTCTGAGCTGGGATCAAACCGTCGAATTTTTATTTTTTTTTGTATAGGAGTTGGTTGCATTTCGTTTTTCATTTTTGGCCAAGTACATCCATAGTTACCAGTTAAGAATTTTAGTTTCCTAGTATTTTTGCATAGGACTCATGTAAGTTCCTTGTATCTGTGTTTCCTAATGTATACAGTAGAAGCTTTTCAAAGACTTTCAGTGGGCAACGTTTGGGAATTCTTGTCCAGAGAGTCGCTGTTTTGCTCTCACACATGACTGGACAGGCCGAACTTGCTCAGGGCTATGCAGAAGAGACGTCTGTTCATAAAAGAAAGTGGATCTGTTGTAAAAACACTGGCATGTGTGTGCTTTAGGGGTCACGGTTTTTAAGGAAAGGTGATGGCAGCTTTGGTTCAGTTGTAAGTGGAGTGGTCATCGTAAATGGGCACCACTTAACCCAATGCCAAGCCATGATTAATAACCTGCCTGGTACTGTCGTAAATCACACCCCAGAACCAACCTACTTGCTGTTTTCTGTCATACATTGGAATGAAAGTTATGTAGCTTGTTATTTTCAATTGAAAATTAAATGCTGGTAAATCAGAACATGGTTGATATGCTAATATAATTGTTGTGTGTAGCAGGATTTTTGGTTTAATTATAGTAGTATTATTTTTTGTAAATTGAAAACGTTAAATCGGCAGCATGTCTTGTTTGACATCGTTGACTGTCAGATTATTATGGAATAGATTTATTGTTTAACTGTCATGTCACACCTGGTTTGGGCACATTGTTACCGTTCCACATGTGTTTTGCACATATATGGCATTTAAGTTTTCCGACTTTGACTGCTGATAGTTTATGGAACTCTTTCAGGAAACGGAGATGATTGAATCCTAATTCTGAATGCAGCAGGTTCTCATGTATGCTTTGATGTAATATACAGTAGTGCGTTTAATCCAGCAGCTTCTGGAGAGTGTGTGTCCTGCTGCAGCACTGCTAAATGGTGATTAGTAAATAATGGTGATCACACAAGTCTCGCCTAGATAACAGCAGTCATTTCCTCTTAGTAAACACTCTCTCTCCAGGTCTTTTCAGTCAATCGAGGGCTGAGATATTTCTGTATGTCAAAAATCTGATGTTGTTGTGACTATTACGCAATTCTTGACCAGAAACGCTGCTCTGCTGTCAGAGCTACAGCTTTATGGCATAACGGTTTCATGATTAGATTGAGTTGTTGGTTTGTTGTACGAATTTTACACTGTGAAACCGGAAGACTGGCTGCCACAAAGTACGCCTTGTTCATTGTTATATTTTCTTTGCTGATTACCTGCAGTAACTTAAAGCACTAGTAATGACTGATTCCTTAATCAGTTTCTTGTAGGAGTAGGATGTTTTTAATGAATGAGTCAAGAAAATTTGCTGACAACTCTGAAGCAAACTTACAAATTGTCTGTATGAATCAGTCGGAGTAATTATTGAGTTAAAGGGCACCAATGATGAAAATCTTTTGTAAGCTGTTTGGACAGAACTGTGTGTAGGTATAGTGTGTCCACTGTCATATTGGGGTGATATAAAGAAAATAAGTCTCTTTATTAAAATTTCCTGACGTTAAAATAAGACCTAAATCCCAGTGATTTTGAGGCCCACCCCAACATGACGTAGGAGTGCAGTTTTCCCCGCCCACCGAATTGATTGACAGGTGCCATGTCTCCATAATAACATGTATACATATGTCCACAGAACATTTTTTCAAAGAAACTGGGATTAAAACATGTGTTACAACACTCTGTGATCATCAGCTCCTCAAAAATTAAGTTTATAAACGTTTTTAAAACGGAGCATGTTTGTAATAAAGAAAGTAAAATCGCTATGTAATTCTTAACCGCTATAATCACCACAGCCGCATGGTCAGTAAATGTGCATATGTGTGTGTGTGTACGACAAACGGCATTTGTGTGTGACTCATTGTTTCAGAAAGGCTTAAACTCCACCGCAAATACATCCAATAAACTTACTTGGTATTTTTGAATAGTGACCTTATTTCAGCTTCATCGTCTCTAACACTGACGGGTGTTTATCTGACGTAACGCATGAGAAGCAGACACGCACATGGGAAAGGTGGGCAGGGAGAACCAGCTCATTTGGATTTAAAGCCACAGGCTACAAAAACAGCTACACTGTACTCAGACACCAAAGTATTATCTTACATCTTGTAAAAGGGGTAAAATAGGCAAATAATATAATTAGCAAATAATATTTGCTTTAACAAATGAAAAACACCAAACCGTTATATTTCTGTAATCTCTGGCACAGCATTAGCTGTGGTATATTTAAACAAATTAAATATTTTTATTTGAGATTAAGTAATTAAAATGTAAGTGTTTGTTTTAGAAACATTATATAATCTCATCTGTAGGATATCAGAAAATTACAGTGTTTTTCATTATTGTCAATAAAGTAAAAGTTACATCACAATTATTAAATGCAATTAAATAATAAAAATATTTGTATTTAGAAATACTCATTATGTATATACAGACACATTTAAGAAAAAAATAGCTAAAATAAATATTTATTTACGTAACTTTTGTGGAAATAAAGTCAAGATATGAGTAAAATAATGATGTTCTGCCATTCAGTGAAACAGTTATATTTATGTAAAAATGAAAATCATAGTTGTCCTATAAATAGAATTAATATTTTACTAAATGATGAGGTATATAAACAACTGTTACGTAATAACATTTTAGTGTGTGTGTGTCTTCTGTAGATCATGATCAAAAAGTCATTGTTTTGCTCAGATAATAATATTAAACCGCTCAAATTAAAGTACGCTAAAACAAACAAACAAACAAACAAAAGTCTGTTTAAAGCTTGTAACGTCTTAATGTTTGAATTTCCTTTTTGATGTTCATCTTTTAGTCTATTGGAACAATTAGACCAACACAATCAATTAGATATAATACATGTTAATTAGAAATAACATCTCGAAACAAGTTAGACGTTGCTCTGTGCTTGTGTTGTTTATCTTTGCAATGTAGTAATTGGATGCATTCCTCTTCCTGTCATACCTACTCCCGATTGTAACACGTGCATTAAAAGCAAACCAATTCATAAAATGGTAAGGAAACAGTATCTGGTTTTCAGCCTGCCTCTGACAGGTTCTTCTTGAAGAGCCGTCTAAATGGGAGTATGGGAAAGGCGCATGAATAATGTAATCCAGCACAGCTGAGTCCTGCCCGTGCCGTGCTCAAGCTTGCTTGACTGGATTCCAGTGAATTATTTGTATGTTGCGTCCTTATGCATAATGCACATGCTTTTGCACTGATAGTTTTGAACAAAGAAGCGGCACGTTAGAAAAGAGAAATCTGACTAATGTAACTTTATCTTTAAGTATGTAGTTTTCTTTCATTTTTCAAATAATCCTTAATGATGCTTTTCTGATTTTCCTTCAGAAAACACTAATGTAATGAGAGATGAGCCTGTGTGGCCTTTTAGTTTACATTCGGATCTTATCAGCTAGTCAGAATAATCGCCACCTTCCTGTGTAGGGAGCGCTAACTAACTCTCTCCCTTTGATCCAGAGGAAGTCGACTATGCATTACATGCAGTGCGCAACCTGTTTTAAAGGGGCAGTTTTACATTTAAAAATAAGCTTTTTCTTTTACAGTGAGACCAAAACCAAAGCATCCTGCTGGAGGAGAACAGTATTTTCCCATGTTATGTTAAAAGTGCCCTAGATTTCAGCAACATCTCATCTGAATACACAGATGGCTATTTTTAGAACACTTTGTTCATGGAATAAAGGGACGTATCAAGCAAATGGACGGCGTCCTTGTCGAGCTGTTTTGTTTTGTTGACAGATGAGGTAAATAATGCAATATTTAAACAAAGGAGCTGCACTCTGCCTATAGCCGCAAGTTATTTATTTATTTATTTTACATATGCCATTGCTAGTGCTTTATAAATTTGCTGACATCTCATTGAAAATGAAACATTGTTTTGTAGAATTTATTTTATTATTATGCTCACTGACGATGACATATAGCCATCTGCACATCACATCAACCATAAAAGGCTAATGTTGTTTCTTTTACTGGTGGCCTATATGTGCAATATTCCACACTTGTTTCAACACATATATCGCTGGTGCCAAACAATTAAGGCACTTTATTTACTTGATTTAATCACATGACTTTTCTTTTCATTCATCACAAGATCACGAACAAGGCAAAATAATGGCAGTAAATACAAAAGTACAAGTGGAGATAAGAAGAAAAAAAAAAAAGATTTTTCTGACACATTTCAAGGCTTTTCATATGCCCACCACAGTGCAGATTCAGTTTCACTTTGTTTAAATAGTGAATGTATTTGTGCCAATTTGTATGGCCATGTGTGTGCTGATTGATGCACATTGATGATACATTGTTATTTTCAGGCAACTGCTCATCTTAAGTCAGTGGTGCAGTTTATTTTTATTATTTAAAAAGAGAGTTAATGATATACGCCTCTATGATATATAGTCCACAATGCACGTACACAATGCTTATTACACAGAGGGATATGCAGCAGCACACAAACATCTTTAAATATGAAAAATGAATCTTCAAAAGTTAATTTTCAACATGGGTGCCCTTTAAATTGCTCAGTTATACTCTGCTTGTTTTGACTACTATTTTATTATAGTTTTAAGTCTATTCTGGGTTTTTGAGTTCTAGGATGAATTATATTTCGGTGTATATTTCACAACCTGCTCAAATATTCATTGTACATGTTTGGGTTCTGCTTTAGATTATGCAAGACTTGCATGAATACAGACTCGCGGAGCGGTAACAAATCAAGGCTTACATCAGTGGATTCAAGGGAATCAGTGAGATTTTCTAATAGCAGAAGCTCTTTTTGCACCCTAGTTTGAGCTTCAAAGCTACAGAATCAAGGGTGTTTCTTTGGAGATCTTTCCCAGGGGTTTATACTAGCTTTAACAACAGAAATTCAAGGCTGTGTCTCTCTCTCTCTCTCTCTCTCTCTCTCTCTCTCTCTCTCTCTCTCTCTCTCTCTCTCGCTCTCTCTCTCTCTCTCTTCCTGAGAGTTTTCTAAAATGGGCTGACACGTCTGACCTTGATGCTAAATGAATGCTTCTTGAAACTGTCGCAAAGCATTTCTTCAGTTTATGTGCCAGACATGTCATCCAGAAATGCTTTTACCACCATTTTTTATAAATCCACTGCAATAATGGGGAAAAAACATGATTGGAGATCATTTTTATTTCTTTTTTCCTGCTTTGATTTAGGCAGAATCACTAAATTTATTATTTTTCTGATGACCTTCATGTCCTTCAGTATCCTAAATGAGATTCAGACTTCCTGTGCATCATTCAAGCTGAAGTCTCCGTCTGCCTTTTTTTAATTAATGCTTTTCTTGCCTTCAAGGAGGATTTTGTGATTTGCAAACACTCTGACTCCTTTGTCGTAGTGGTCTTCTGTGCCATTAAGACCTCTCTAGAAGTAAAGTGCCATGAGGCTAGCCTAAGCAATGCAAGAAAACACTCCTGAGTACCGTCTTCACATCGATTTTTATTATCAGGATGAATAGTGTGCTGCGGCCCTCATTACAAGACAAGCCAAATGCACTCATCTTCTTCTGTGTCATTAAAGATGAATCTGTAATTTCTCAGCCATGGCCTACTGACTCTTCTGTCACTGTAGACGAATGCTACCTTGGAATGAAATGGATTATGTTAATAAAATGCTTTTGCGATATCTTTAGCTCCTCCGGTGCTCTTCATCATTGTCCAAATGCACTGGAGTGTTTTGTCTTCTAGTCCAGCAGTGACGTCAACACTGAATGTAGCCCTGTACAGTAATGATTTTTGAAAATGCTCTGATGGTCCGATTGATGGATGGCAAGATTTGTTTTGAGGTCTTGGATTGATGATTTAAAAGCAGAGATGCATTAAGATTCACTTTTTTCTGAGCTTTTATCAATGTCAAGGGGTTATTCTTAACCTTGATTTTCCTCCCCATCATCAGATGTCATTAGAGTTGAAATATTCTCTTATGTGTTAAAAATTCAAACTAGGGTTGCACAATATATCGTTTCAGCATTGATATCGCAATGTGTGAATCTGCAATATTTAGATTGCAGGATCAGGATGTCAAATTGGCATTATAGTTAGTTCAGAATGTGATGTTTTGGGGTAATCGCAAAGTTTAACCCTAAAATAGAGGGAAAGGTTTTCATTTGGATGTGTTTTTAAGGCTTGTGACTGTGTAAGATTTTACCTGAACTTAGAACTTAAACCAAGAGGTTATGAAGGTATATAAACCAACATTTTTTTTTGTATTTTATTATTTATACAATGAAGACTCTATACTGTACAGTGTTGTTTTGTATGCATTATTATTGCACTTCTATACCTCAACGCTATTAGATTTCTCAGAAATCCATCAAATCAATTTGTATCTGTTCAATTGTATTGTATTTATAAAGGTACTCCTCTACAAAATAATCCAAATCAATGTAAATTGATGAATTCATTCCAAACAGAGTTATAAGTCATCTTGTGAAATTATATTCATATCGTAACATATATCGCAGACAAATTAAATATCGCAATGTCAGATTTTATATAAATATGCATGTTTTCATGAACAGCTCATAAAAACTGAGTTTTTAGTGTCTTGTAGTAAATCCATCTCTAAGTGCCGAGTTTGAGCCATTTATTTTAGGTATTTTGAAATACAACATGGATCAAACTAGGGTTGTCACGATATTGGAATTCAGTACCAATCGATACTGAAATTTTAATAACGTTAATTTCCCGCGGACATTTAAGCGCTGTTGAGTACATAAAAAGATGTTTTGGACATTTGACAATGACAGTCTGTGGGCTTCAAAACAACACTGGACTTTGACCCTCACATTATGAATTTCAATTTCAATTAAATTCAATATTTGGTCATAATTTCATTGAAAATTTCTGATTGTGAACTTATGTTTGATGTAGGGTTGTCACTATACTGGAATTTGGTACCAATCTGTACTGAAATTTTCATTCCGTTCATCTCCCGCTAACATTTGATTCTTAAACATCGTTGATTTGCCATTGTGTTTACGTGCTTAACAGAAATGACTGTGATTGGCACCGAACTCACGATGTTTACTGAGTGTAACCACAGATACAGGGACACTTGATCGTTTTAAAGCCGCAGTTCATCAGCGGATCGCTCGTATGTCAGCTTATAGATAAACCAGCTGATCGACGTGACGTTAAAACACTTTGGTGTCCCTGTATCTGTGGTTACACTCAGTAAACAGTGGTGAGTTTGGTGAATTGATGACCTTAACGGCCAATCACAGTCATTTCTGTTGAGCACATGAACACAATGGCAAATCAATGATGTTTAAGAATGCGCTCAACAAATGTTAGCGGGAGATGAACGTTATTAAAATTTCAGTACAGATTGGTACCAAATTCCAGTATCGTGACAACCCTACATCGAACATAAACCCACAATCAGAAATGTTTATATATTATCAATGAAATTTTGATCAAATATTGATTTTAATTGAAATTCAAATTCATAATGAGAGGGTCAAAGTCCAGTGTTGTTTTGAAGCCCACAGACTTTCTTTGTCAAATGTCCAAAACATCTTTTTATGTCGCTTAAAAAATTGCTACGAATTATTAATAACTGACAACAGAATTTAAATTCACAATAGACAGCGTATTACCCTAATATAACCAGTAGTCATTGTTGTCTCGTTACTTTCTGTAATAAATTATTCCAAATTCATGATGACAAAATATTTGTTACTTTTTTTAACAAGTTAATTAAGTTTCTATATATAATTGTGGACTATATCTTAATGATCTAAATGATTTTGCTGTCACCTGTGTGTTAGGGCAATATCTATTCTCGAATCTTGCATCCTTCCTAATCCTAAACTCTCAAATAGGGCTGCACGATATTGGAAAAATCTGACATTGCGGTATTTTGTTTTGGTGCAATATATATTGCCATATGAATATAATAACAACTAGATGATTGGAATAGCTCTATTTGGAACAATTTCAATCATTTATATCGACTGGGGTGATCCAGACTTTTTCTATGCAGTGCATCTGCATAAAATATGATAAATTACAAGCATGTATAGATACGACAAAGCAAAATTAAAAGTGAAATAAACAGTGCTTTAAGGTTTTCTAGGAAGTCTAACGGTATTCAAATACAGAAATTGAACAATCAAATTTAAAATAACATGGTCATCATTGTATAAATAAGTTCATACAATGTTATTTAATAATATTGTTATCTATAATCTAATACTGTGATGTGAATAGTGCGGATACACGCATAGTGATATCGATGCTCAAACGATATATTGTTCAGCCCTACTCTCAGGGCTATACTCTCGGCTGTATTGTTTATCAGCGGTTGCTTGTTAATGGCTGATATCGGAGAGCAGTACGTGTAGAGGCGAATGGATTAGTTTCATGCAGGATGTGGTGTCATTATAAGTGTAATAAGACCTGTGTTTTAAAGCCCATTGGCTGCGGCTGGCTGAACTGCACTCGTTTATATGCAACATTGATGTGCTGCACATCAATCTGCCTACTGGCGGTCTCACAAGCGCCATGCAGGAAACGCTCAAACACAATGGATCTTCATAGCAGTCAAAAAAGCAACTACATTCAATGTGCCTATTCCACCATTCGGTCGATCTCTTCTTGTAGATCGCAGTCACATGATTTTATTCTTCCACATAATCAAGAATGACAACAAAACGTTTCACGTTGACCAAGAAACCGCATCATGGCGCGACACTCTTGTCATTTGTATGCACCACATGTATGCTAGCAACCCGCATCCCAGTGTTGTTGCCATGCACACATCATGCTAACCTGCTCAACAAGCTTGGAAACGGTCAACGTTCAGACTGCGGTCATAATTGAAGCAACAAATGAATGACCTTCGCCAACACACTGCTGTCATTATTGCATTAATTGTTTGTTAAATGATGGCTGTATTGGGACCAAAGGGAATGCGGTGTGGTCTTGCTCTTTTATTTGGCTGTGATGGCACTCGCAGCTGCAGTCAACGCTGGGAACACAGATGTGTGTGTGTGTGTGTGTGTGTCAGAGAAACAGAGTTAATTGGTGTGTCTCATCGCCAGGCAAGAGGAGCAGGGCCTTTTGGGAATGACACGGTTCCAGAGGTGCAGTGAAAAAGTATTTAATTGGGTTCGGCAGAAATTCTTCTGTCTTTTTATTTCTCTCTCTCTCTCTGATACACACATTGACTGCATCGACAAACCCTATTAAATTTTTTGCTCATTAATTTTCCACATAACTTGTAATAGTAGTCTAAAAACAGGAAATGTGACTTTTTGATGAACTGTCCATCCTGGAGGGTGGCATTATATTGGCGGATGATTATTGACATGCTATATATATATTTATACACACACTGCAGTTAAATGTGGGAGTGTTTCATTCCATTTTGTACACGTAGAGTTCGGTCATTTATTGGAGTGACAACTGCTGAAATTACACCACCAAAAATTCAGTATATTATGATGTTGCTTAGGTTGGCTGTATTTGGCTTGCACAGATTCTGTGTTTATGCCATGGCATTATTGCTGTGAATAATGGATGACAACCTGGGATTGTCCTTGCATTTGGAATTATGCACTCCTGTGGCAGCACTGAAATCTGTGGAATAGCAAAAAGCTGTAAATAAATATAAAACATAAGAAGTAACAGCTGAAAATGTTTATTTTTATATATAATATTATAATATATATAATATAATATATAATATAATATTTATATATATTTTATATATAACATTTAAAACCGTATATTTTTTATATTAATTAGCATTTCAACTATCAATTTTGGATCTATCATCTATCACTATTTATGGAACGATTTATGATTATGTAAAAATAAACAAAACCATTCAATATGTTTATTGTCCAGGGGCAAAATAATGTAAATAATATTAACTAATTTAAATAATATGAAATGTAAAAGAAAATTTCCAGGTACGATGAACTGTAATGTTTGACGTTGTGTGTGTGTGTTTTTACATAATTTTCACTAGCATTATTTAGATTAGTCTTCCAACCATCAATTTTGGTACTATTGCTCATTTAGGGCTGGGCAATAAAATCGGTATCGATATTTATTGACCGAACACCATTGTCAATATTGATAAAAAAGTTATTCAGTATGAAGTTTCGGTATGAAGCGCTATAGTTTTAATAAAATGTGTCTGCTGAGCTCGCGCGTGCCTTGGAAGCAATGCCAATAAACTTAGGGTGTCAGTTTGTCTTTCCAATAGAGGCGCGCAACTTGCATGACGCTCATATGGGAGTGGTGCGCACATGTTGTGCAAGCAGCACATGAACCGCACATGAACTGCGCGCAATTTCCAGGTGCACACAGTTGAAAACATCTCAACTTTTCCAAATGCTGCATGCACACCGCGATTCATGTAAGTAGAACTAACTAATCTGCTTCACACTTTGTATGGAATATACACATTTCAGTAATAACGGCAGACTAATTACATCAGACAAACACAGAGCACCCAAACACTGCAGCGCTTTTTACTTTTCTCCATAAACTTGTATCGAAACCGCAGCAATTGTTTGTTCATTTGTCATCCTCTGAGAAAACGCTTGATGGTCGCCTAGTTATAAGAGACGGCAGGGGAGCGCGAACAAAGTCCATTGTAAATGGTCAAGGAATCCACGTGCACGCGCTTGTCACTTCAGGTCAGAATAACAACACATGCGAAAATGAGTGGCGTATAACAGCAGTGAGGAGATTGTAAATAATAAAAAAAGAATGTAAGGTCATCAGAGTGGCTTTTTGGTTTCTTTTCTCGTGCATCCCAGCCACTAGCTCCCCATCTGAAAGAGTTTTTACCAATGTTAGTCATTCAACTTCACAGTTTGTAATGTTCAGTATGTATTTAAATAATGATGGTTGGTTCCTTTACTTGTAAGCTCAGATTTGATTATCATAATTTGTGTTGTTGACAGAGTTTGAGGTTTACTATCATTATTATTCACACCTTAAAGTTTGCTTTGATTCTTCAGTATTTACGCTTTACCATTGCACACACTTTGTAACATTTTATTTATCAAGTTTAAGAGTCTCTTTAACACGTATGTTTATTATAAAGAGATCAGATATTTTGTTTAAATATTTTTGTTTTTGACTATTAAAACTTAGTAATGTTGGTAAATTAAAATAAAGTGTATAAACTCTTAATATTCCTAAATGTATTGTTAAAAAATATTTAATAATTATCAATGTCAAATGATATGAAACGTGATATAGTGATTATTTTTTATATTATATTATTATATTATTTAATACTTATTTAACACTATTTATAATGCTAATTGTAGTTCTAATGAATTTAAAATAAATGATATAATAGTATACTTATAATGGATTACTCTTAAAATAGCTCTTATTTTTAAATTCTTTATTCTTATTCTTTGTCTGATATAATGGGAGCAGCTTGTTTACAGCTACAAACGCCAGGATTGTAGTATCGCCATGACAACCATCAAAAAATCTGGGCGCTTGAAGTGACTCTTTTATTCTTTACAAATCGTGTTCATTTCTCAAACTCAGCCCTGATATATTTGGAGCGTGCATGTGCTGTATGATATTCTTGTCATATTTTCAAAATATGACCATGGACCACAAAACCAGTAATAAGTGTGGATGATTTATGCATGATTTATGTATCTGATAGTTGGCCGAGATACAACTATTTGAAAATCTACAATCTGAGGGTTCAAAAAAATCAGTCCAACTAATCAAACATTTTGTTTTGATACATTTTCAGTAGGAAATTGGCAAACTGTCTTAAATGCCATACACTGCATTGGTTTAATAAGTTAGATTGTTCTCTAATATCTATTTAGTAGGTTTATGGCTTCGGTAAGTTAAAAAAATCTCCAGAAATGGTTTGATAAGCTCATTTATTACTCCATAAAATACCCCTAGAATCAGAAGGTCCATAATTGACCATATATGGATTGTGTCGTGAATATTAATTAGCTCCGCCCTGACATGTGTAAAGGTAAAACATACATTATTCCCCTTCGGGGTGGAGCTGAATAAATGTATAATCTGTAAATCTTGCATTTTGCATCCTGAAGCACATGTCTTGCGCAGTCGTCGCCCAGTTATACATAGTAAACAATCTGCGGTTACATTTTCAAAATAAAAGTCCCACATACTTAGTAAGTTAAATATAAGCTTTAAAATAACTAATGGAGGAAAACTATCATTGTTTTCTCACTAAAAAATGTTGTTGCTTATCAAACACAGCCTGAGGTGTGCATATTAATGATCTCAGAGCTACATATGGGTCTGTGTTCTCTTAATAATGTCAGGTCTGGATGCACACTGTAAAAAAAATCTGTTATTTTACGTTTTTTTTTTTTTTGGCAGCTGTGATGCCATAAAAAAACGTTAAAATAATAGCCGTTAAAATACAGAAATTTACCATAAAATAACAGACGGTAAATTACAGAAATTTAAATTTAAGGACATTTCTGTAATTTATACTCCATTGTTTTATGGTTAATTTCTGTAATTTAACGTCTGTTATTTTACTGTGAATTTCTGTAAATCCCCCCCCCCCCCCTGTAAATTTGTTTACAGTTTAGTCATTCATGCAAATGCAGAGGACATGGCCTGTGAGTCTCGTCAAAGTTTGTTATGTTGTCCGATTGGCCTGTTGTTCCCCAGGGTTTTACACTCAAGGAATTTACATCTTAACGGTCTCTGAGGCTCACGGGATGTCCATTTCTATTTACTGATCTTTTATTAGTCTATTATGGCTGGTATATCCATGTTTTCCTTATAGGGCACCTTTAAAGGAAGATGGTCTTCACTTAATATTCCATTTGTTTTAAAAATTATTAGTTTGTAATTTAGTGACAAGTACATAAATCTTGAAATAGCAGACATAGTGAAAGACTTTCCACATTTACTTTTAAACTTTTGTAACAAGAACAAGAAAAGTCAAAATAGTAAAACAAATAAATAAAAGAATAATTATAAATTATAATAACTTAATAATAATAATAATGCAAAAAACAAAATAATAAATAAATAACAAAAATAATCTTATTAAAAGCAGAAAAAGAAGGATTTTAATGTTTTTTTTGTCATAAAAGACAAATCGATAATTTTGATTTATGCAATGTATTTTTGATTATTGCCAAAAATATACCCGTACAACCTAAATTTTATGGTCCAGGCTCAAAAATGTCCTCTTTTAAAGCCGTTTTCTCTCATCAGAGGAACATTGCCTGATTGCATAATTTGTTGTAATCTCTGATTTATCTCAAGAGTGTTTATGTAAGCCGAATGTCTGTTCTCAAAAGGAGCTTTTCGTGTTTTCTGCTGGTCTTTAGTGCTTTTAACATCAATATTTCTCAATCCTGTTAGTGTGAGGGCCTGTTGTAATGTGGCTGTCCATTTGACACATTTCTGATAGCATATTCTTCCAGCGTCTTGCAGAAGCCGTGGCAATAAAACGACTAATATGTGCAATTAGAGATCGTAATGCGAGATGTGTGTCAAATCCCTTTTGATATGTTCTCAATATTGTGATAGGCCACTTTAATCTGGTCTCAGTGTCAGTTTGACTGTCAGGCCTGTAATGGAAACAGACCGCGTTTCTGTTTTGTTGCAGCAATAGACCTCCCTGATGTAAACACACGCACATGGTAACACACGTGCATGCTGATTGTTGGAATTGTTTTTAATATTGCTGCTGAGCTGGCGGTCTGAGAGCAATACAAACAGACCTGTGTGTGTGTGTGTGCATGTGCGTGTGTGTAGGTGTCCTTCCCTGTCATGCGCTCTACTTTGACCACCCACAGACCAGCCCACACACACCATTTCAACAACACTCCAGACGTCACTACCAACCTGATCAATGTGACAGTAGTTTCTAGCTACATTGTAGGAATTTGAACTCTAAATAACACTAATCTTGACTGATTTGGCCATAAATACATGTTCTTTGCTGTTGATATGGCATTGAATCATAAATAAACTACATTTTCTTTGAATACGTGTTGCTTGGTTGTTGTAGGTGGTTGCTAAGGCACATGAGTGCAGTTTAGAAATGTGATTTATTATTAGCGTCTTTTCTTTTTCAATGTATATTTATAGCTAACAGGTTTGTTGAGCTAGAAATGAATGAATCTTGATGCATTCCATCCATCAATCAATCCATCAATCAATCCATCAATCAATCCATCAATCCATCCATCAATCCATCCATCCATCCAAGGATTTTAAATTTTATTTAATTATTGATTATCCATCCATCAATCCATCAAGATAAGTATCCATCAAGATTAGTATCCATCCATCCATCCATCCATCCATCCATCCATCCATCCATCCATCCATCAAGATAAGTATCCATCAAGATTAGTATCCATCCATCCATCCATCAAGATAAGTATCCATCAAGATTAGTATCCATCCATCCATCCATCCATCCATCCATCCATCCATCCATCCATCCATCCATCCCTTGTCTGTCTGTATCTATCTGTCTGTCCATCCATCCATCCATCCATCCATCCATCCATCCATCCATCCATCCATCCATCCATCCATCCATCCATCCATCCATCCATCCATCCATCCATCCCTTGTCTGTCTCTCTGTATCTATCTATCTATCTGTCCGTCCGTCCGTCCGTCCGTCCATCCATCCATCCATCCATCCATCCATCCATCCATCCATCCATCCATCCATCCATCCATCCATCCATCCATCCATCCATCCATCCATCCATCCATCCATCCATCCATCCATCCATCCATCCATCCATCCATCCATCCATCCATCCATCCATCGTCTGTCTGTATCTATCTGTCCGTCCATCCGTCCGTCCGTCCGTCCATCCATCCATCCATCCATCCATCCATCCATCCATCCATCCATCCATCCATCCATCCATCCATCCATCCATCCATCCATCCATCCATCCATCCATCCATCCATCCATCCATCCATCCATCCTAGTATCCATCCAACCTAGCTACCTACTTACCAACCAACCTAACTACCTCTCTACCAATCAATCCATCCGTCCGTCCAATTACTTATTTATTTTTTCTAATTGCTATCACACTGAAATTCATTGGTCAAATTATGGCTTATATGTGTGTGTTTTTTTGCTTATTAGGGCTATGCTTTGCACGATTAGTCAGTGTTGATGGTGTTACTGGTGTTAAGCATCACCAGTTCTGTCACTTGTCCACCATTTTTCTATAGCAATACTATAATAATAATCATAAGCATATAATAAGTATATGAGTTTTGTTCAGTTGAACACTGTGCTTATGTCATGGTTTCTCTTTTGTTCTTAAAGCATGCAATTGACCTCTAAATTTGGAAGAATAATCTTAGATTTATACATTTAGTGTCATCAGCAACAGTAGTAAAACAGTGAATTTTTCACAAAACTGAATATTTTACAGTTTTCTTTTTATTCAGCTGATTATTTCTTCATTTTATTTTAAATAAAATGACAGGTTTTAAGTTCTGTTTGTTAAAACCTAAAGTTTCTTGCGGTACTGTTTTTGTAATAAATAGAAAGCAAATTACATTAGTCTCCTCCCTTTTTTGGCTGATCCGAAAAATGGTCCAATCCGTGACTTAAAAACCATAATGTGATCCGAACCATGAGATTTGTTATTTGTTACACCACTAATTTACATTTATCTTGTGGATATTCCTCTGTGATGTAGTCATTTGTGACTGGGTTATAGAAAGTGTCTGCTTTTATATTTGGTGTCAGTTACAAAATCTATTTGTTCACTTCTGCTTTGACTTTGCATTTCAATTTATAATATAATTGCACTAAACCTGCAAATTAGAACAACTTTATAAAAAGCATACAAATGTATTGACAGTTATAGGACCAAGGATCGTTATGTGTCAGTGGTGCTACCATTCACCACAAAATCATAAATTTCTCTGTTCTGGCTTTTCTTTCTATAAAGGAATTTCTGTAGAAACACATCCCAGTGTCTCTACTTGTCGATTAGTAATGCTATCTTATTGCTAGGCCCACACGGAATCTGCGCGGGCAGAATTTAGCAGATTTTCCGCAGAATTCCGCAGATTTTTAGCACATCATTAATTCTGTTTATTTCCTTGAGTAAATGTGTGTAAATCTGAATTTATTCAGTTTTTAAATTACACATATTTCACATATTAAGGTTTTAGTTTTGAGACTCCCAAAATAATTCTGCAGAAATCCGCAGATTTTTACCAAAATTCTCCGCAGAAATTGCAAAAAACGTCCGCAGATTCCGTCTGGCCCTACTTATTGCACAGCAATTATCTTGCTTTTTGCCAAAAAAAAAATCTCTCAGCCTGACTTTGACTTAGCGGTCAGTGATGGATAGTATTGTTCCATGTGAAATCTATAAATTATTGGTGTTGTCACATGTTGGTGGGAAAATAGTTTCACCATCACAACCCTAATGAGGGCATTGATATGTGTTTGCTAGCAAAAGAAGGCATATTCTTAAACTTTCGTAACTTATATTGGCATTCTAGCTGCATCCTAATAAGCTTCATCATGCAGCAAATGCTCTTGAACTCAAAAGACGTGTTTAGATTTGGTATGTATCCCATGTATTTGAGATATTTTAAAAAGATTTCTGACGAACACTTTGAGAACTAATGAAGAAGAGGTGAGTGGACACTAATGCACTATTTAACAAAACTCATTTACTGCCATATTTTCTTATGGATGCTTTGCAGTTTGCTTTTTTTTGGGCATCTCCATCTTAAAGTTTGCTTCTTTTAATCTAAAAGAACCTCTCAAAGGTATAATGGAGATGTTGTTTTTCGCAGTAAATCTGATTAAATTCAGGCAGAACACGCTGTAAGCATCTCACCTATTATTCATGAGAGAAACAGAAATGCAGGAGTACATAAGCTTTCATGTAGTAGTAGTAGTAGAAGTAGTAGTGGTGAGGGTTAATCAGTGCTGAGGTCATCAGAGGTAGACAGGGATTTATGGCTTTATTAGGGGCCTGTGGAAATCCCCTTCCTTTAGCTGGAGCACAGCACATGAGCGCTGCTTTCTCTCACGCGTGCTCATGTGAGTTGCATTAGCGGGCCGACACACAAACACACTCACACATTCTTTTAGCTTCCAACACTCACAAATACTCCCCTCCCCTTGTTTTCCTAGTCTCATTTTTTTTTTCGCTGTTAATGTCCATTTATTCTAGTTCTCAGTTGTATTAAAAGAGACATTTCAGTCTGAGCTCTTACACCTGGAGCCGAAAATAGAGCACGACATAGAATGCACACTTGTTTTGTAGGCCTTGGTTTTTTAAGTCATTTTTCCCATTCATTAAGCAGCCAATTTAAAGTATTAAACACAAAATGGTTGGATAATATGCTATAACTATAAGTTAGTTACTTATGCTGTGCCTAAAAGGATCGTTCACCTAAAATTTGTAATGTTTTATGTTCCAAACTTGTATGACTTTTTTTATTTATTTAATGTAAAAGACGACAAAATTTGGTCTATTGACTTTAGGGTTGGTTTGAGCTGAGACCACTAGATGGCGATGGTTTTATCTTTAAATATGAACTGTTATAAAAGCGCAGTGTTAACATTTGCTAACGATATTTACTGTTAACACCAATAGATAGATGGAGAAATTACAACACCTCCTGCTGTAGTACAAAGAGGTGAATTGTGGACTCTTTGCTTTCTGATTTTAAGAAATCAGTAGGGAAACTAAAAGACTCTAGCTGCGTCCCAAATGGCACACTATACACTATGCACTCATGCACTATGTATTTATGCACTTACACACTCAACAGCATAGTATATGTATGTAGTGTCGTCCCAAATGGAGCACTAATGTTTTTTTACTAAGCGAAAATTCAACCCGTTTCCCTGATGACATTTGATGGCTGAACCAATACCGAATTGTCCGCGTCTGCATCGAGGTGCACCGAAGAAACAATTAATTTTGACACCCCTATCACCTAATGTTTATGTTCGTAACATTAATATTATTTGCTAATTAATAACCGCATGTGGAACTCTGAATCTGCTTCTCATTTCAGAGTCTGCTACTGTCCACCAGAGGGTTAAATGATCAAAACAAAGACAGCCATTCTAGCACGCAATGCATATTTTCAAAGCAGAATATCTGACTTTAGCATTGTTTTGAAATGCACAGCCCTAATGACCTGGTTTGTGTTTTCATGGCAACAAAGACTTCTCTGACTGGTGGGTCTCTATTTAGGATCATGGGTAGTGCAGTTCTTTGCAGGGATTTTGTTTTTCATTTTCTTTTAACTGCTTTGAGTTTAAATGAATGTTTAATGCACATACTGAGGTTTACTGAAGGACACGAACACTTGTTGGGCAGAGATGTGTATTTTTCTAAGTAATCGAATTTGCCATTTCTGCCTGGCGGAAGATTAAACACGGCTGAGCTCTTGGCTCAGTAAGCAACAAGCCCAAACACCCTAGCGACTGCATAACGGTGGCCTGGCAACCATTCACAAAACACTCAAAACATTGTGGTATCCACTCTTCCCAGCATTATTTACATTCTGTGTAAAATATCTTTAGGTGCTGTGCTTATAGCATAGTATATTGCTATCCCTTTACACCCGTGTGCATTTCCACATACTCTAGTTTTTTAGGAATGAAATATAAAGAGAGATGTTGAGCGCGCGTCTGTCTCTCCGGTGGTCTTTTGTTCCTCGTCTCTCAGTCTGTGTGTTAAAGGTGCTGCTTATCTCAGCTGATGTCAAAGCACGTGCTCTAGTGAGAACGAGGGAGGCTTTGCTCTTATGTAAGTGCAGAATTATCTCTGTAGTATCAGTGAGGATGTGTCTTATGACGGCTGTGTGTACTGCGGTCCGGGAACTCTGAGCTCTACGGCTAATAGATAAGCCCAATAGACTTGACCTACTTTTGTTTGTTTACTTTGGGATGCTCCCTGTTTCTCTGGCCAGTGTTTGTCTACAGCGAGACATGTTGTTTCTGGTGACATGTGGGACGGTGTCCTCGGCTGTTTCATGTGCTGTTTGTTTTTGTAGCATGGCCTCGCTCTATCAGATGAAAGAGCATTTTGATGGCTTGTTACTTAATAATAGTGTGCAATAGATAGACAACTAGAAATGATCTCTTCTGTACATTGAGTTCTTGTTCAGTTGTTTAGTTACTAATAGGTCTTGCTCTGAAATTTAATTAATTGACCAACATTTGAATTAAACAAATGCATCAAATGTTAAATCAAATGTTAAAACCTAAAGTAATGCCTCGTTTCCACTGAGTGGTATGGTATGGTTTGGTACGGGTCACCTTTATCAGGCTTGTGTCTCCACTGCCAAATGGTACCAATGGTACCCTTTTGGTAGGTGTAGTGTTCGACGGAAAGTTGCAGTGGACATTATTCGTTTGAGAAGCACTTCTTACTAAACAAATGCTTTATATACATAAATACTTATGTATAAATAAATGTTAATTACTAACCTTTCTATGAACAGGATTTGATTATAACTGTAGATCATTGATAATGCAAAATAGCCTGTAACGTCTGCGTTTATATAAAATAAAAATAAATAAATAAAACATTTATGAACGCCTACAGAGACTTACAGAATTACAAATGGGTTCATAAACGATACGAAACATATACAGTCAGCCAGGGGCGCCGCTAGGGGGGGGAAAGTTAGGACGATTCTAAGGGCCCATATATTCATATGGGGCCCACAGAGACATTATAAAGGGCCCGCGAACCACCCCGGCTCTTCACTTTCATTCATTTTCTAATTCGATTGTCAGAGGGCCCGTGGTGGCGAGCGGCGCCCCTGCAGTCAGCACAAACTTCTCATCTTTATTCTTCACCAGCATATGTATCATCTTGTTAATAAGTAATTGCATATTTCTGAGTTCATAATAGTCCAAAAGGCGATGATAATAATTACGTGAGCTCTCTAGAGAAAGTGAAACTACATGCGCTTAGAGGGCCTCGTAAACAACAACAGGACACACGGCAGATTCTGCTCCTCTTCTTGGTATTGTAGCTGTTCCTTAAGACGGCGATATGGTTTATTTGAGCTTGGGTCGACCATGGCTCGTTATTTTATGTATATATTAATACAATGAAATGTATTAAAAATGGCCCTTCCTTTGTTTTCATTCTCCTGGCTTGTTGCATTCAATAGTTGCATTCTAGCTCCACCTTTTGATACCCTTTTGTTGTGCTAGGTACCCTTTGGAAAGCTTTTTGGTACTTTTGATAGTGAAAACGTACATAACAGCATACCAAATCATACCGTACTATACCACTCAATAGAAACGGGCCATTAATAGCTTACTAAAAGAAGGAGTTTTTACTACTATGCAATTTTTCGAGCCTAGCAAATGAAATGGAGAAACTTCATTGCACACTCTACCTATTAAATGCGTAGTTCGCCCAAAATTTTCATCCCAAAATTCAAATTTACTCACAATTTTTTCACTCTCAAGTGTTTCCAAACTTATGAGTTTTCTGTTGAACGTCCATTGTGATGAAATAAATAAGTGTGTGAGGATTGTGTGAAATAAAAACTCCCTCTTTTGTAGTGGAGGTGCCGATGGAACTTTTTTTTGATTTTCCAAATATTGTTTGTGCAGATTTTTGATGCAGTTTGATATGATGCCACATATTTAAACTAGCAATTTTGTATTTCATATTGCTTGAAGTCCTTCAGGGTCTTTATTGTCAATGATTAATACATTCGTATGACTTCTCACTGATGGCGTATTCCAGACTCCCATTTATTTTCCAAATCTACTGTAGCAAATGAAATGGAGAAACTACATTGCACACTCTACCTAAAGGGGGATGTTCACCCCAAAATTAAAATTTACTCACTATTTATTCACCCTCAAGTGGTTCCAAATTCCGATGAGTTTTCTGTTGAACACAAAAGAAGATATTTTGAAGAATGTTAGAAACTAATAACTGTTGACGTCCATTGTGTGCAATAAAAATTGGGGTGAACTGTTCCTTTAGTAGTGGAGCTGCCAATGGAGTTTTTTTGAATTTCCAAATCAATGTTTGTGCAGATTTTTGAAGTAGTTTGACATGATGCCACATATTTAAACTAGAAATTTTGTATTTCATATTGCTTGAAGTCCTTCAGGGTGTTTATTGTTAATGATTAATACATTTACACTGATTAATAATACACACTTTACCTAAAGGGGTAGTTCACCTCAAAATTCAAATTTACTCACTATTTATTCACCCTCAGGTGGTTCCAAAATCCGATGAGTTTTCTGTTGAACACAAAAGAAGATATTTTGAGGAAGGTTGAAAAACCAGTAACTACTGATGTTTATTGTGTGCAATAGAAATTGGGGGTGAATGATTGTCAACGATTAATACAGGGTGGGCCATGTATATGGATACACCTTAATAAAATGGGAATGGTTGGTGTTATTAACGTCCTGTTTGTGGCACATTAGTATATGTGAGGGGGCAAACTTTTGAAGATGGGTGGTGACCATGGTGGCCATTTTGAAGTCGGCCATCTTGGATCCAACTTTTGTTTTTTCAATAGGAAGAGGGTCATGTGACACATCAAACTTACTGGAAAATTTACAAGAAAAACAATGGTGTGCTTGGTTTTAACTTAACTTTATTCTTTCATCAGTTATTTACAAGTTTCTGACCACTTATAAAATGTGTTCAATCTGCTGCCCATTGTGTTGGATTGTCAATGCAACCCTCTTCACCCACTCTTCACATATTGATAGTAGGGATGGGCGATATGGCCTAAAATCCATATTGCGATATACATTGCAGCCTCTTGCGATAACGATATATATTGCGATATATAAATTATAATAGAACCATTTCAGAACAGGTTACATAGACCCTTAGAAAAGCCTGCTAAAAAAAAACTGCTATTTTTTTGTTAAAGAAATAAAGAAACGTTGCATGTCATTTTGAGAACATTTATTGTGCAAAAGCAAAACTGTAATTAAACAACACAATGTTGCAGATAAATAAACTAAATGTAGTGCCTTTCAGAAAGCAAGACTTTTCTTTTAAGTCCTTGGTTCCTAAATGCCTAGTTACAGAGAACAAAAAAAACTGGTGTCTTTTTAGTTAAGGAACTTACACTGTACTGAAATTACTTTTTAGTATTAAATTAGTCAAATAAAATTGTGTATTGCAGATACTTTAAATAAAAACATATTTCTAACCTGCAGCCTAAGGTAACACATTTGATTTTAAACATTTTGTTCTCCTAATGAAATTAGAACTGGTGTCTTGATCTGCTCTTTCTCTCTCTCTCCCTCTCTCTCTGTCTGCCGTGTTGGTGCTGCAGAGATTGAGACGCACCAGATAAAGTTTGCTTATAAAGTAATGCAAAAATGAATACAATTAATATCGAAAGCGAAAGCAGATTCTTGGACATGTCCGGGGAAATGTATTGTCACCCCAAAAAATGAGCTGGATCAGTCTATTTAGTCTTCGCGCTCTTCTGTATCCAGCGCGTCTCTGTGGGTCTGCATGCAGAGCATGTGAGTCTGTGGCAGAGTGTTCTCAGTTTCTCGCGAACACAGAACCGGGCCGCCCCAATAATATATCGGCCGCCCAGGTAAAATGTGTGTGGGAAGCGCTGTGTGGGAATCTGTGTGACAAGCCACGACATGCCATGCATGAGTCTCGCAAGTTGTGCGACACGTCGCCATTCGGTGCCATGCGTTGCTTAGTGCTGTTGTTGAGAGCTCAGCATGTGCTACAAGCACAATAAATTTCCAACGTAATACACCATAAGTTAGTGTGAAGAGCATGTTGTTTTACAGTGGCCGACTGAATTAAGTTATCAATCGAGCTTATTATTTTTTTGTCGCAAATGCGAGCGAAATGGTCGCATTGTTGTTTATTCAAGATGATGCGTTGCAGCCGGCTGCAGCTCGTTGCTCTTAATTTCGCGGGTAGATTGCGTCATCAAACATGCATTATCGCGATAGTGCAATAGAATTAGAATCTCTATCGTAGGCCAATTTTGTATCGTTTATATCGCATATCGTTTATATCGCCCATTACTAATTGATAGCAACACCGCAGGAGAAATGCCAGCACAGGCTTCCAGTATCCGTAGTTTCAGGTGCTGCACATCTTGTATCTTCACACCATAGACAATTGCCTTCAGATGACCCCAAAGAGAAAAGTCTAAGGGGGTCAGATCGGGAGACCTTGGGGCCCACGTCGACCAATCCACTTTTCAGGAAACTGTATTCAGGAAACTATTCCCATTTTATTAAAATGTATCCATATAAATGGCCCACCCTGTACATTTGTATGCTAGATTTAAAAAAAATATTATAATTAAAATGATCAAAATCAACTCAATCTTGTAGTAAAATGACAGACTTCTCACTGATGGCATATTCCAGACTTCTCCCATTCACTTTCATCTCCCATTTATTTATTTTTTAAATCTAACACTGCTTTTTCTGCCTTTCATTGAGGGATGCAAATGTGAAATGTTGGCATTATTGAAATCTGATGTCTTTTGTCATCTTTACATTGCCATTTCACATCTCTACGGTGTTTTCTTAGCACAAAGCAAAGCCTTTCGCTTTCAAATATTACATATGACTGTCATCATACCATTGTGTGTTTGAGAGGGTCTGTTTCTTCTGAAGGACGGAGTGTGTAATCTGACAGCCTCCGCCCCGTCGAGCTCAGCCGCACAGTGTTGACCGATCTCTGTTGTCATGTGGAAGGAGGAAGAAAGCATTTGTGCGGCGAGGCTTTAGGGAAAAGGTGGTAAACAAAGGCATCGTTTTAATCTGGAGAAAGTATATTGTGTACTCTCACTGCAGATGTTGCCGCAGGTCATGCCAGAGTGCCATTCTCTCCGCGTTTGTTGTTATTTTGGTTTCTCTGCGCCTTTGTCAGCGGGTTTGTAGACAGGAAGTACAGTGAGTTGAGGTTTGCTAGATACCATCTTACAGCTGAGGAGATCTTGTGTGTGATGTGGTTTCGCCGAGGAATCCGAATAGAGCACGCTGCTGCTCGTAAACCATTTGGTTCCTGGTTTGCATGCTAATACGCCAGATGGGAATAAATATGGTGAAATTATGTATGCACGTCCTGTTTACATCTCGAGCTGTTTTAGTTTAGGGAAGAAAAAAAAACGGAAAATTAAACCAGAAAAATCTGTTATACTTAAAAAAGCTCTCATGTGGTTTGCATTCTTGCACAACAGGCACTTTTCTTCACTCTTTCTTTTGTTAGCTTGGATGCTAACTCGTGTTTATATCCATTTGCTTGCCAGTGGTTGTTTGGATGGTACAATAAATGCTTGTTTTTTTTAATTGCGTATTGGCTGGTGTTCTGTGTTGTATGTATTGCTGATTTGCTTTATAGACCATGAACATTTCCTGCTTGTTATCAAGCTATATCATAACTGTAACAAAAGGTGATTCAATCATAACTTAATGTTAAAACAGCTATCACGACATTATTTATCAATATGTGTTTTTTTTTTGGATTCTTTAAAGCGATCAAAATTAAAAATGTAAAACAGGAAATACATTAGCACTATTGTTTTTGTTTACATCCCTCAAAGTGGTCTATATATAGCCAGTAAGCTTCAGTTTACATCTCAGACATGAACCATGGTGTGCCATTTGCTTTTGGTAATAATTAGTGGTGTAAATGTAAAGGACAAATTTATGAGTCACTGAGTCCCAGATGAGTCATCGTTGCTTTTTTGGTCTGCCCTGTAGACTCCCATGAAGTCAAATTTAGGAAAAACGTCATATTAATAAGTCATGAAATGGAATGAATGTTTCATTTTTATTTCATTGGTTCTACATTGTAGAGTGACACAATAACACAATATAGGCTGTATCCACATCTCACATCTGTCACAGAAAGGATATTGCTGCATAATTAGCTCACAATCATTCTGAAACTCTTTCAGATGTGCTTTAAAGTCAGATATATCCAACATCTGGACTAGACATGGGCTGGTATAAGATTCTGACGGTATGATAACCTTAGATAAAAACATCACAGTTTTACGGTATTGTGATTACTGCTCTAAAATATGTTCTTTTTAAATATCTGGGTAAAAAACAAAAGATTGTATCCCCTTTGAGCATAATATATTTGATTTTGAGAAACATTTAATATATTATATATTAATATATTTTTAATTAATCATAGACTTCTGCTGTGTTCATTTGTTTCAAAACACATATTTCTTTACAATTTTTAAACCCCATCTTTGGATATCTTTTCTGCTGGAGATACTGTTGTCCTAAAAAACAAAAAAAAAACATAAATAAAATTTCTTGACTTATCAAAAGTTGCGGTATATCTTGAAAACGGTTATCATCCCATGCCTAATCTGTACATCTGGCCAACATCTAAACATGTACATATGCCTATACACTTAATATTGTGTATATTATTTTTTGCATTAAAATGCCAAGGCACCTCAAAGCAGTGATTACTGTACATGTTGTCTATATATTTTTTCTAAGTTGTGTTGAAATGTTAAATGTTAAATTGTGCACACGATATTATAAAAATTTGACATTGCAAGATTTAGTATAAATAATTCAATAAAATTAATAGTTAATTACAAATGCTAAGTTACAAATAGTACAATTTCTTATTTCTTAAATTCTTTCTAAAATCCACATACAGTCACCCAAAAACCCATCCCTTCTATATAAAAACCCAACTATTCTATATCTAGGTATCGATGAAATACACGGTCGTGTGAATGAACCTTTATGTACTGTTGCGGATGTTTTCATCCACTCTGGGGTGATTTTGAGTCTTAATTTGGGCACAACTTTTTCTGTGTTTCAGCTAACAAAATGATTTTGGTGACAAATCTTATTTTGACACATAATTTGGGAAAATGTTTTGAAAATATTAAAATCAATCAAAAATGTGGCTATAATGGAAGTCAATAGGGCAAAAACAGCCACCAACAGTAAATTAGGGAGGACACATTTAACTCTTATGCTGCACAAAAACTAACAATGCATCAAGGGGAATGTTTACTAATCTTTCACATGTCCAAGATTGTGATGATGGGTAAAAACATTCAGTTCGCGATTACTTTTTCTATTGAAAATACGTCATTTTGTTTGTTTTTTCACTAAGGCCCAATCCCAATTCTACCCCATAGCTCTTCCCCTTGTCCCAATTCTCTTTAGCTGTTGAAACTTTTTCAGGACCACACTCGAAACCATGGGGTAAGAAAATTTCCCAGAATACACCATCTACAACGGGAGCATGACTGCACATGGAAGTAACCAGATGCACAAATTAGTATTTTTTGTCATTATTAAGAATTTTTACAACAAACAACCATATGTTTTAATACAAATGATATCCGTGTTCATGTTTTACCGTCATGCTTTTAAAAAAAAACGATAAAAAAATCTTGATCTATAATATATAATAATAACTCCTGTGTAGTAGTCCCACAACATACTTTCACATCTGACACTCGATGACACTCGAATACCCTGTCAGAAAAGTCTAGTGGCTGGGAATGACCTTTTTACAGTGTAAAGTTAATATTGTTTTCGTGTGCTTAGATCAGGGGTGCCCAAACTATTTTGTATGAAGGGCCAAAAACCAAATATCATTGAGAGCCGTGGGCCGAAGATACACATACTAAACTAGAAATCATAATCACACTTATAACACAGTGAAGTTCAATGCTAAATACACTAGTCAAGCAGAATCTGCCTTTGCCTTGATTCATTCACCAAAGTCTCTGCATCGTTTCGTATGGAAATTTTAAACTAAATCGGAATAATTTACACCATTAAAATTGAAATATTTAATTTCAGATAGCTTTTTTTTGTAGCTTAACAATAAAACAAACATATAAATGGTTACATTAAGCTTTAAATGACAATTTCTAAACCATTCTCAGATGGTATGGTGGGCCAAATCAAAGGTTACCATGTGCCAACTTTGGTCCACATGCCCTTTGGGCATCTTTGATGAATATGGTCGTGGTGTAAATGCACAGTACAGTTATGAGCTTATTGCCACATTATATCGTTATGATAACATGATGTCGTTGCCTTCAAAAAATAACGCAACTGAATAACTACAGCAGTTACAATCGTCGATCTTATATGAAGTAAGAGATCGCGATGATGTGTGCAGGTGTTGCAGTGCTGTCCACTAAGGGGTAAAATTGGAAGGCCTTTTTTCCTTCACACTCTGTTTTAAGGGCAAATGGGAAAGGGTAGGGGTAAAGAAATAGAATTGGCATCGGGCCTAAATCAGTGACATTTATAAACTTGGAAATTAGTCAAAAAAAAAAACATTTAGTAGTTTTGATCAGGACTGAGGTTAATTGACAGATTTATGCAAAAAAAAAAAAACTAATTATATGATACATTTTTTACATCAGTATAATTTAGTGGATGTTTTCATCTCGAACATAATGAAAAGGGTAGTAAATTTGAACAGTGCACAAGGGTTAAATGATTTTTTTTCCCCTTAAATAGCACAGATATTTAAAACCTCAGGGTCATCTGTGTTGCCAAAGCTCAAGTCATGTCCTAAGTGAGTGTAAAGAGCCAAGACAGGATCAGATGAGGTCAAAATATAGCTATATTCTTCCTAACAAATGCTGTCCATAATATGAAGAGCTGTTTAATAACACTGAACCCCCCCCCAAAGCTGAATAACTGATGCCGTATGATGAAACGGCAGCGTAAACAAGAAGCTGTCCTGTCTCTTTCCCCCTGGGCTCTGAGGAACACAGGAGTCTGTCTGGCCCATAAGTGCGAGTGTGCGTGCATGAAAGTGACAGATGTAGAGAAGACGTGACGGTCCATGGCAGGCAGGGGAAAATGAGGACACTGTGATATCTGCAGCGGCGCAGGTTTCGCTCGCCGTGTACATAGTTATTTTAGTCTCTTTTATGTTTAAAGGGATAAACACCGGAGGGATGGTCCCCGCAGGCTGTAGTTTGAGTGACATTAGCATCTCATTTCATCATCTCCGTCGCTTCGTATTGTTCTCGGCTCACCTTGAGGACGCCATCTACAAGACAAGAAGAGAGTGTTTGTGTACTCCATGCCACAATAAAAAGAAGCTTTCCTTTTACATTAATCAGATAGGAACTTAAAATATGAGTAAATCCCTCTCTCTCACTGCTCCACTGATTTGAAAGGCAGATTTCTGGTTTGTTGGAGTTTAGCGATCAGAGCTAGCAGAGCGGCGTCTGGGCCCGCAGTGATTGGACTGCAGCGGTCTGAGCCCAGCCAGTCAGGGTAGTCCTGCCGCCGTTAGTGAGGGGCAGATTTTCCAGCGGCGTACACGCTAACATGGCACGCTGAATGATAATCGCTCTACTGTCTGAAGCGGCGGGGAGGACGTGCGGATGTGCTTTTAGAAGTCATTTATTGATGAAAGCGTCATCCTGTGAGCTCTCGCAAATGTCACCGGGCTTGTTATGAGCTTGTTTTTCACATTTCCTTTGTTCTTCTGCGTGTGTGCTTCTATAATCTACATGTAAACTTATATTTGTCTTCATTAGAATTCTTCATTTGAGGTTATTAGTGAGTGTTGGGTGTTTTTAAAATTGCTCTGTTAGGTTACATAAAAATGAGAATTGTGGAATTTACTCACATTGTTTCAAATCTCTAAGACTGATTTTAAGAATGAAAATGAAAATATTTTTTAATTCAGTCAAGGGAATTTTAGTGTTTCTATTCAAATTAAAATCCACTTCTAAAAGTTCGTAAATGCCCTTTTCCTCTTCGGGTTAGGGCTGCACAATATGGGCTCTATTTTAATGATCTAGGCAATCTTAAATTTACTTTACTTTAGTTCTTTACTTTCGTGGTTAAGGAAACGGTGTTGTACGCACCCTACTGAAGACATCCATTAGCCTACATATTTAATTTAATTTGTTAAGCGCAAAGATTTGTTTCAAAACTATTTCTAAATTCAGTTCTAATTTCCAGCAAACGAATAAATAAGCAATAATAACGAAGTGTGGTTATAGCCAAACACACGTCCTATTCAAGAGTAGACAAATCTAAACTTGTTTTATTAAAACTAATATAAATATGCATATAATAAATACTACTACTAATAATAATAAAATTATACAAATTCAAATTTGAAAAAAGCCCCACGAGATGAAGAAGGCATGAAGGTAGTGGTTTTTATATTCATGTAGAAAAGAATTTTTTTTGTAACATTTTAATCCTTTAATTGTTTTCATATGTAAATATATTTGTGTATTGCTGTACATCCGGTGAGTGTTAAGCAATGTGTAAGCGTTTTGGACCTGCGTAGACATGTAACTAACACGCTCTGCGCTGGACTGTAGACCAGGTTTTAGTTGGTCAATGATGCAGTCTATTTTAGTTCCTCAAAATAGCAACATGCCAACAATGCGCCTTAACACGCCTTCTTTTTAGACCGGAAACACCCATGAGTTCACAAATTGGTGCAAATGGATTTGGTATTTAAACAGCGTGGAGCAAAATGTGAAAATTAAGGTTGCGCTGATCTGAAAATAGCAACTAATCGTGCCAAACCTTATTGTGCCGGGTGTATGATAAGGCCCAAAATATTTTTACCATCGTTAGCGCAATGTGCTCATCCGCAATAGGCATATCGCAAAGATATGGTGGTAGATGGTGGTAGATATGATGGTGTAGGAGCTAAAGAATTGTATTTAATCAGGGTTACTCTTATAAACTTTTTTTCTGTTGAACACTAAATAAGACATTTTGAAGAAAGCTGAAAAAAAATTCTTACATAGAGTTTTAGTCTGGTTTCTAGTCCAAATATTTACATTTCAAAGCGAAAACCAGATTATTTCACTTATGCCACCTGCAGATTAATTAGCTTGTTTTAAGGAAAATGTCTTAATTGTGACTAATTTCTTCTGACGTGAAAACAAAACAATATTTTTACTTGCTCAAAAAAAAAATTGATATTTGGACTACAAAAAAAGTAAGAAACGCAATTTTTTTTTCTATTGTGGTTATTCAATTTCTGTCCCTGAGTACTGTTAGACTCCCTAGAAAACTATCAAATAGTGCTATTGAAACCATATTGTGAAACGATAAAATAAAAAATAAAAAAAATATTGTGCAGCCCGACTTTGGGTATTCATAAGTTGAGGTTTCACACTATCCACTTGTTAAGTCGTGATGTATGAAATACTGTTTCCGGGTCCAAGTCGCTACTCGTTCGAATTGAGAAAATATTTGTTTATGACCACTTTTTAGTCATAACACACATTAAAGTGAATAGTCTCTGGACTTGCTGCATCACAAACACCAATATTTTAACAATTTATAAAAAATGAATCACTTTCTGACCATCGGATAATAGGCATGGATATATATTGAGATTGTGATCTTCGAAAGTATTACATCGCTTTGTAAACGTTTATTATTACCATTTGTTGAGTCTCCTCATACAGTTTGATATATATCGCTTGGACCCAGAAGCTGCTTTGCGTGACATCACACTTAACAAGCGGATACAGTCCTTAACCCTGGGTTACATTCTTAAATTACATATTTGCAGGAAACCTGTTTACACAAAGGCTCCAGCATTGATCATTTTTATGTTATATATTGGTGACTGTTATCAAAATTGTCCAATTTGAGCTGGGTTACTCTCCCTCAAGTGGTTCTAAACCTTTCTTTTGTTGAACAATAAATAAGATATTTTAAAGAAAGCTGAAAACATGTTACCATTGACTTCTATAATCGGAAAAACAAATGTTAGGGAAGTCGATGACTACAGGTTTTCAACTTTTTAAAAAAAATATCATCTTTTATGTTCAACAGAAGATAGAAGCTCCAGTAAAGGGTGAGTAAATGGTGACAGAATTTTCATTTTTGCTATCCCTTAAGACTTTTTGTTACGGTCAAAATTTGACATTTTTCCCTTCAAACAGCAAACATTGGCGACTTTTTCGTACACTTCATTGTAAAATATTTGATGAGCTATATGAATGTGTATTGCTCAACTTGAATTGAAGTCTGTTAACTATAAAAATGCTGTCTCTTTAGAAAATGTATATCAAATTTCTTAATTCATATTGATTACATTTGTCTTTTTGAACCTTTTTTAAGCAGTTTTGGTGGAATGAATAGACTTTCAGGTTTCATTTCATGTTGTTTCTTTACTTGAGGGTAAATAATGACAGAACTTAAATTTATTTGTGTGAACTATACATTCCATCCACTTCCCCTTTATTCCCTTGAAGTTAAGTCAGTGTTGCTTGGTCTAAAATGAGTTGTAATTCAGTTTCACATCACAGCCTGTCTCTGCTTCTGTATGTAAAATTATTCATCTTGATTGGCTGTTGGCTCTTTGCTCCGAAATTTACCTGAAATGTAACCTGAAGCAGGCTAAATATTAACTTATTCACTCGAAACGTTTTCCGTGCCAGAGCTCTCTAATTAATTAACTCTAATTACACTTACATGTTAAGCTGGTGCACCACTTTCTGTTGTGCCTGGTCGGATGTTCAGTGATGCTGTTTTGGAGTGTCATAATAGACCATTTTGAGGGATGTAAACAATAACACTGGTCCTAATCTATTCCCTGTATTACATTTTTGATTTCCATAGCTTCCAAGAATGCAAAAGTGCCCACATATTCATGAATGTTATGACAGCTGTTTTATTGTTAAGGTATCATTAAATTGCCTCTTACAATTACAGTTACGAAATAGTTTGATGTTCATGGGCCAATAACATCGCCATATTGAAATGGTCTATAGCATTTAAAAGATGCAGCAGAGAAAAAGATTGCATTGTGAAAAGAGCAGCATGAACATTTTTCTTCATTTCTAACAAAAACCATTGTCATTTAGCCTTTTAAATGTGCTAGGATTGAGATGGGTTGATTCTCTGGCACAAGGTGAATCCGTGACAGTCGTGGCTGTTGGGAAAGGGTCACTTCAGTTCAGTTCTTTTATAATCCACCCAGTCTGCTCTGCTCTCTGATGAGTCCAGTAAATTCACTGACCCACAGCGAGTCCGGCAGCTCGCCACGTTCCCCAGGCGTTCAGAGCGGACATTGTCCTTTTGAAAGGAAGCCAGAATGGAGAAAAAGATAAAGATGGAGCGTACTGGCCTATGTGCTGTTAGTTGCGTAGCAACCAGCTCTTACATATCGAAATGTCTGCACATTTGTAGTGTTTTTTTTTTTTTTTTTTTTTATCCCTTCAAGCAGTCGTCTTAGAGATCCATGTGTGTGCTTCACTTCATTCTTCAAACCAGGACAAAGAGCTTTCCTGGTATTAAGGTGTAGTGATTCATTATACATTATCCACAGACCGCTCCATAATCAGTGTTGAACTACGTGTTTGATCACTGATGCATTGCCTGATCAGCAGTTATTTTAAGGATAATTGGTTGGTTTAGGCGCATGTCATCCTGACACCATCAGACACACAGCAGTTTACACATTACTCAAATGAGTGATGAAACAAGTTGTAATTATCATTTTAAGAGGTCTTGTATTCTGGGGTCTGAAAAGCGGAAGTTGTCATATGGCTTAATGTGTTTATTATCATCAAAAGGATAGGATGTATTTTCAAAATTGGTAATTAGGATTAGTGCATGGTTCCTCTTCTTTGTGAATGAGTATAACTGAAAGTAGTGACTCGTATGCATTTTTAAATCCTGGTTCTGATGCATTATAATGAAACCTTTTTTTTTTTTTTTTTTTTTTTTTTTTTTAGATATTATTGGTATTTTCATTCATTCATTCGTTTTCTATTCGGCTTAGTCCACTTATTAATCTGGGGTCACCACAGCGGAATGAACCGCCAACTTATCCAGCACATGTTTTACACAGCGGATGCCCTTCCAGCTGCAACCCCTCTCTAGGAAACATCCATACACACTTATTCACACTCATACACTACGGACAATTTAGCCTACCCAATTCCCCTACCGCATGTCTTTGGACTGTGGGGGAAACCGGAGCACCCGGAGGAAACCCGCGCAAATGCAGGGAGAACATGCAAACTCCACACAGAAACACCAACTGACCCAGCCGAGGCTCAAACCAGCGACCTTCTTGCTGTGAGGTGACAGCACTACCTACTGCGCCACTGCATCGCCTTATTGGTATTTTAATAACCAACGCACTGTCAACGCACTGTCTCTCAGAAATTATAAATATTTTAAAATAGACACTATCCTTATAAATAAACTGTATAGTTGCAATTTAAACAACTACATCCTTACCTAAAAAAAGCCTCAAAGGTACATTATGTTGTCCAACAACTGCAATATTTCTCAAACTGTAGTCCTCTGCTTGCCACACAAGAGTAATACACAAGAGTGCAGAGGCTGTACGAGTTCTGACATTGCAGAATATCGCATGGCTTTCAGCCAATCAGATTCGAGAGCCAGACAGAACTGTTGTGTGTGTATATATATATATATATATATATATATATATATATATATATATATATATATATATATATATATATATATATATATATATATATATATATATATATATAGAATAAAACATAACAACATATCTTGAGAGTCATGATCTTCCCAATTTAAAGTCCAAAATATCAAATATTCAAGATATAATTAGGATGGCCTGATGTGAGCAGATTGGGAGAGTTAAGATATAATGTCAACTCATCCCTTGGGTTGATAATCTGGGCTGAAAATCTGAATCAACTCAAAAAGATAATTCTTTTCGGTTGCCAGTTGGGATAAATCAAGGAGAAATCAGCCTAAAACTCCTGTAGTGTAAGCCCAGCTTAAGTAAAATAGTATACTTGATTAATTTTGAGATTTTATTTGCTATCTACATACATTAATGTTTAATTCGTGCAGGTCTTTAAAATAGTTTTGAGTCGTACATTTGATGAACATTTGTAAAAAATCACCCTGTGAGGGTTTAAAGGCTTTCGTTCTAATTTTGTATTCGTAATATTTCCATTAGCACAATTTTGAGGATGAAAGGCTGGAAAGTGGCACTTATTGCATTTGTCTTCCACAACATGTTGTGAAATGAGGTCATTTCGGATTTCAGACCAAGGAATAGTAATGAAAAATAAATCGTATTATACAATTTGCGGGAGGAAAATTTCATTACCCATTCACATTTATTGCATCTAGGTACTTTTCCCCATTGTTATCTCCTAAATCTATAGCTGCTATTAGGTTTGTTTGTGAGGCATGTCATCTCCCTTTAGATCTGCCTTCTTTAAAAAAAAAAAAATAGTGCTGTATGTCAGAAAGAAAGTATTCATGGGAATTAATGAATCACATGCCGAACAGAAACTGGAGATTGGACATGCACTGATCGTCATGACAACTGGAGAGTTTCAAATGGCTCTGATACATGTGCTGCATATTTCACAGCATCGTTCTGTCTGCTAAACAGATGTTCCAGCTATTAATGGAACTGAATGATAGAAATAATTCAGTTCTGATGAGTTAAGACTTATCTTGCAGCTCTTTGACGGGAAATGGCAGATATTCATTAAATGGTTCGTGGAACGCTGAACTCATAGGGAATCATAAGCATGTGGGTTATGCATCATAGTGGTATTAGTACATTTACATGAACACTGAAAAGGATTAGATTTACTACATTTTTTTAGGTACAGTAGGTCAGTGCTCGAAATTAATCTTTATTTTTCTTGGTAGCACCGGTGCTCCTAACTTCAAAAATTTAGGTGCACCAGCCAAAATTTAGCCCCACCCACCAAAAATTACAAACAGCGTTACTACAAGTTTTATATTAACGGATGTATTGCATTTCAAAGCAACACTAATTAAAACTAATGGCTCGTTTCCACTGACTGGTACAGTACAGTACGGTATGGGTCGGTACGGGTCACATTTATCAGGCTTGCGTTTCCACTGCTAAAAGGGTACCAATGGGCGTGGTGTACGACAAAGTTGCAGTCAACGTCATTTTTGCTCGAGAAAATGTCTACAGCAAAGCTGTACGGGTCGCTCACATATCATATGAGAAGCACTTCTCACAAAACAGATGCTTTATTCACATAAATACTTCTGTATAGATGTTTATTACTAACTTTTCTATGAACATGAGTTGATTATAACTGCACATCAATGACAGTGCGAAATAGCCTACTGTAACGCCTGTGATTATATAAAATAAATAAATAAATGCAACATATATGAACACATACAGACCTGTACAGTCTCTGATATGTTACCACTTACAGAAAAACTACACAGCATACATTTAGGCCTTATTTAGGTTCAAAACTAACACGAAATATAGCCCACAGTCAGTGCAAACCTCTCATGATTAAATGTGTCTTTAATCTTCAGCAGCACGTGTAGCCTCTTGTTAGAAAGTAATTCCCTCATTCAGAGTTCATAATAGTCCAAAAGGTCATAATAATAGTTAAACATGGCAGTTTGTTCACGTTTGCTGAAAAAATAATGTGCTCCTTTTTTTCCGGCTTCTCCTTTGTTTTTTCGCACGTCACTCTTGCGTTTGTCAGTTTCTGACAGGATCAGGTTTCAAAAGCCCGTCAATAATCAAGCGCACGTTATTATCATCAGCTAAATACATGCATGCGGTGAAACTTTCGCAGTAAAAACGGGTCGCACGGCAACAATTTTATGCACCGTGAAAACGGTCGCAATTTCGAACCCTTTAAGTGGTTGCAAACAATGTTTAATTATATGGGCTGAATTTAAACAAACAAATTAAGTTTAACATTACTACATTTAATCTGTTTCAATTCAGCCCATATGAATAGTTTGCAACCACTTAAAGAAAATGAGTAAATCCAAAGAATTTTTTTTCAGTGCACAAAATAAGCATTATCAAATATCCTATTTTTGCAGAAAAGCATTGCAGAAACGGCATTTACATGACATTCTGAGGCAGTGACGTCAGAACCCAAACATCAGCTTTAGTAGCTGAAGAATGTCAGCAGGACATTCTTCAGGACATCGGTCAGAAGCTGTGTTGTTGTATGTTATCACTTTTTTACAAAAGCAGCACATTTTTTTTGGATGATTCTGCATCAACTGCATGAGTCAACATGATTTTATGCTTTATCAAGACAAGAAAGCATTGGACTTTACCAAATATTATTATTAAATGTATGTGTTCCCTTCATGAAGTGCCTGCTAAGGCTGGATGCGTGTCCGTAAGGACCAGTAAGGGAGGGCAGGCTTGATGTTTTCCACTTTTACTTGTGTGATGTGCACCTCACGTGGACAATCTGATATGCGCACATCAATAAACTGGTACATGCAATGCAAATCAAGGCAAAAAACTACCTGTTCGCATCAGATTTTGTTTAAAAAAATTTTGACCTTAAACTTTGAAAATAATTTTGGGTTTACATGACGTTACACATGCAGAACATGCATATAGACCATTTCAATATGGTGATGTCATTGATCTATGCCAACCTGATCTGACAAGGAAACGTAACTATTTTAAGTTTTGTCAGTTTAGTGGCTAATTCGTACGAATTCGTATTCAGTATTCGAGTTCAGTCATACGAAATTGTATGATTTTATAAAGGAGGCATAACACCAAACCCCACCCCTAAACCCAACCGTCATTGGGGGATAAGCAAATCGTACTGAATTGTACAAATGAAATCGTACGAATTCATATGAATTAGCCACTAATAGGGCTGAGCAATGTATAATTTCAGCATCAATATCGCAGTGTGTGAATCTGCAACAGTCACATTGCAGGATCGGCAATGTTGAGTTGGGATTATAATTAACCAAAATGCAACCAAAGTTTATCCCTTACAGAGTGAAATAATTTTTTTAAAAACCTTTGACTATGTAAAATGTAAAGCGAATTTAAACCATTTGGGCTCAAGTAATGATGACAATGGTATTTATTAATACTATGAAGATACAGCAGTCAACATTTGAAGTGGATCTAAAAAGTTGATCAAAATAAGAAAGGGATTTTTGTTCAATAGTTTTAGGACACCTTTGATGAAAGGTTTCGATCCACTTCAAATGTTGAGCACTGTACCTCAATACTGTTAAAATATTTGTATCTTTGTTCGATTGTATTTACGCTTGTAATTTATTACGTTTTATGATCACAGTATACACTCCCTATCAATGAAAAATTATAAATTATTCCCAAATGTAATTATGTAAATCATCTCATGAAATTACATTCAAGTCACTATGCAAATTGTAGAAATACAAAATATTGCAATGTCAGCTTTTTCCAATGTCGTTCAGCTCTAGCCTCTAAATCAAAAAGTTACGAATTGCTCAAAGGATCGAAGGATCACGTGAGCTCTACTGGTGCTCCTATTGGCTGTCGCTTAAGAAAGTTGCATTTGCATAAAGTTGAAGGATTCCCAACTGTGTCGCAGTGCTGGACACACCCACCTGGTCGCCAACGGTCGCTGTCGCTCGTGTTGATGGAGGTCTCTAGAAGTCGCTCATTGTCCGTTGAAATGATTTTCGCTTGTTGCTTTGCTGCTGCGAGTCACTCGTACTGTGAATGAGGCTTTATCGTGACAGGCCTAATTGAGCCTCAGTGATCTCAGTTCGCTTGTTGTTGAACATACCTCATGAACATACATTTATCTGTAATGTGTGTAAACATTTCCTTTTCTTTACCAGTGCTTCTCTCTTGCATACCTGTGTTTTTCTCTAAACAATGCAGTGTTACCATGCATGATTATATGGTACATGTTTCCAACCCTCGAAAAATACAGCAGATGTATTCTCCTAGTTTCTGCTTGCTCTACACGGTCAGCTCAATGGCCACGATGGCCAGAGTCCAGCACTGTTTAGCAACAAGGAATTTTTGCAGCCTCGTTATTTTCCATTTTCGGGCATTTCCATAGTCTTACATAAAAAACCGGTCAAATCCAGGACGTGCCTGGCTCAGCCTAACTGCTTTTCCAGACCCTAATCTAGTTGTGCAGGGTTCAACAACCAGGCAGGCAGCTCTCATCTCCCCGAGCGTCTGACTGAACGCAGTTATATAACACCCCTGCTGCCTGCATGATTTTGGAGTCCGTACAAACCCCTTATCCCTTATGCATGGCCAGAGCTGACCCTCTAACTGTTCCCATTAGAAACATTCCCTCGTCTTGTGTTGTCTGTGAGCTCGGCGTACCGACTTAACCCTCGGCTATACCGTGTACAGCTGGCAGCAGATCCATAATCAGATTAAACATGGAGCCTGACCTCCGATTGGGTTCTGTGGGCCAGGGCAGAGGCACGTGTGGCGGCTTCCTCCATCTGGATAGGAGACAGGGAGGGTGTCATCTGTGTTCAGCGTTTCCAGTCCCTTCCTGCTTTTGTTCTGCGTGTTGTTATCTCGGGTTAACCCATCCTGCTTTCAAAGAATGTGCATGGGTATTTTAATTAGTGCATTGGTTTAGTTTGCTACCTGCGTTTTTTGTCTGTTGTTTGTCAGTCTTCTCTTGTAAACAGCGAATCATTAGTTTCAGATCAGTAAGCTTGGTAAACCGGATCCCAGGTCAAATCCGATCCGCGGATCCCGGCGCTTTTAGCTTTAGCACTGCCCCTTTTAGACTGTAGTTAAACAGATGGGGTGGAATGTAAAAAAAAAAAAGCGTTGATATCTTGCTGGATTTTTTATACAACATAGGTAGTGGAATCATGTGCTCGTCAGACTAAATACAGAATGTTTTCCGGAATTGAAATCAAAGAAATTGTGCTGTTTTCTTAAAGCTGTATTTTTCATCCATCCTGCCCTTTTCCATACTTTGAAAACTAAATGTCTCTAATATCATTTTGTTTTTCTGTTCATATTTAATCTCACTGTTTGTTATTATTCAGATATACACTACCTGACAAATATCTTGTCGTCTTTCCAAGTTTTAGGAACCACAAATAATAACTTGACTTCTAGTTGATCATTTGGTATTAGAAGTGGCTTATATGAAAGGCAAAGGCCTCTAGATTATGCTTCTTTCACCAAAATAAAATATGATCATGCCTTGATTTTAATTATTTAATTAGGACAGTAAGGTTTGACTTTGCTTAGACAAAAGTCTTGTCACTTAACAGAAATAATGTACAGTATAGAATATAAAGTCATGGTGCAGTGGAAAAAGAATTAATATTGTGTATGACTCCCATGAGCTTGGAGGACTGCATCCATACATCTCTGCAATGACTCAAATAACTTATTAATAAAGTCATCTGGAATGGCAAAGAAAGTGTTCTTGCAGGACTCCCAGAGTTCATTAAGATCCTTTGGATTCATCTTCAATGCCTCCTTCTTCATCTTACCCCAGACATGCTCAATAATGCTCAATAATGTTTATGTCTGGTGACTGGGCTGGCCAATCCTGGAGCAGCTTGACCTTCTTAGCTTTCAGGAAGTTTGATGTGGAGGCTGAAGTATGAGGCCCACTGCTGTAGTTTGTAATGTAATGGGCAGCACAAATGTCTTGATACCTCAGGCTGTTGATGTTGTCATCCACTCTGAAAAAATATATGAAAAAAATATAAAGATAAAAGTTGTAGTAAAATAAAATAAGTACATTCAATTCAATTATTACATAAGTTTATTTTTTGTGCAAAAATATTCATTGTGTTATCTACCTAGACTTCATTTGTATTCATTTATAACAGTTATGCATTTAGTTCATTTAAAATTAGTTTGTTCAGAATATATTATTCATTTTAGAGCTCTCTAGCTCAGCTGATAAGTAATAATGACACTATTGTCAGTTTTAGAGCTACTTAACAGCACAATTTCAAGAAGCTTTTATAAGGAATTACTTTTAGACGTGAATCCATCAAAAACAATTAATTTTTTTAATCAAAAGTACGTCTTAAAAAATGAAAAATAAATAATTATACTATTTATTGATGTTTTTTTTATTTGTTTAATACTTGTTATACTTGACTGATATAAAAATTTCAATCAATTTGGCCTAAAATACTTCCTTTTTATGTAATTTCTTGTTTACACATGATAGTTTTTGCTTTGTTAAAATCTATTTGTGTTCAGGTAACAGAATGACAAACAAGTCCAAACAACTGTATAGCTACTCAAATGGTTTGAGGAAACCGATTGCGGCAAACCACTTTATTCATTTGAGTTCAGTCAACTTAAACCATTTGCGTAATCGGTTTCCTCAAACCATTTGAGGTTGTTTGGACTTAATTTGTTTAAGTTAACTAAACTCATACAGATTTGATAACTGAACATAAAATGTTTAAGTTACTAATACTCTAAATGTTTTACTATCAACTCAAATAATATAAGTGTGTATGATTCAATATAAATAAGTTTACAGTACACAAACCATTTGGGTTCAAAACTTCAACGATTTGCTGCAATCTGTTTCCTAAAATGGTTTGAGTTAACATAACTTATCAGGGTTTACAGTGTTGTTTAAATCCTTTTCATTACAGAAAAGTGTTATTTATAAAATGGTTGTAAATTGTAATTGTTTTTGTCAAGCTTGTATGCAATAAACCCAAAACTCTCTCACTCTCAAAAACAATGTGTTATATGTAAAATGCTATACATATATTTAAGTGTGATTTGATTTGCGGCTGTATTCTAATAAGCTCTAGAAACACTAACTTCTCCCTTGAAATGGCCGAAATATTGTGAAACATTGGTTTATTTTGGCACAGAAGCATCAGTGCACACATCACACTGAGAGAGAGACAGATATCTGGCATGTTGGACAGAAATTCATGGACACACACACATACACGCTTAAAATATTAACATGTCATGTTGGCGTTTGTAGTATTAGTCTAGACTTGAATGCCGGAAGGTGTGATTCGCTCTTTAATCTTAGTGGCTTCTTTTTCGTTCAGGTTCGTAATCAATCCGAGTATCTGTCGCAGTCGTTGTTGAATGTTGAATGAGGCGGCTTCCACCCTGCTGAAGGAGCAGAACTCTTACCATCTGTCTGTGTACTGTACTCCTGTCCAGCAGCCTACCCATCCTCCCTTGTTTTTGGCTGAATTATTTTTTCCAGTCATCCTGCTGCATCCCTCAGTTTGTCTTTGGCTTAAGCCTGATGTAGTGTGGTGATTTTATATTTGCCAAAGCAAATGATAACAGATGTATTACTTACTGGCTGTAAGAATTGAGGTTCTTCAGGTGGTTAAATGATATTTTAAGCTCTTTCAGAGCAAGTAGATGCAGTAAATATTGCGATGTACTGTGTATTTAAAGGCTGAGAAGTACATTTGTTTTTGGTGTATCTGAAATCTTTACATTTATGTGCATGTGTGTATACATTATTAGTTCAATGTAAAAAATATCTGTTAATAAGCAGTTTCCATATTTTGTGATTCACAGGTGTTTTCTGTTTATTTACGATTGTGAGCTGCATTATGGGATGTTGATCTCTGCTCTGTCGGCTTTTAATTTAGGATATTCAACCTTACAGTTTAACCAACCCAGAAAATATATCACTTTAGAATAAGGCTGTGCAGTTAATCGAAATCGAATCTCAGTCGAGATTTGAAACGTTGCAATTAGCTAATCCCAAGAGGCTGTGATATGAAATGCATATTATTTAACTTCCCCCACCCAGAGCAAATGCTTGACTGCCATCTGTGTGTGACTGGTTTACTAGCCAATTGAGTGAGCACACTTTCGTTCTGCCCAATCAGAATTGCGCTGAAAATTCGAACTATGCTGAACACCCACAATAAAAAAACGAACAAACAGGAAAGCGCGAACGAGTGGGATGATGGCATCTGCCGTTTCAGAACCATTAAAAGATAAATTCATATCAAAGAAAAACAGCACGTCGGTATAATGGGAATATCTTGGTTTCAAAGTCACAGACACTAAACAAAACCAGGTAATTTGTAAGAGCTGTCACAGAATTGTTGCCACAGCATGAGGAAATACAACAACCAGCACCACAGACGGCTATATAAGAACCGTCTTGCTAAAAAGTCAACTAAAAGTACTGCCAGTGAGTAGGCATGGGCTGGTATTAGATTTTGACGGTATGATAACCTTAAGTAAAAATTTCACGGTATCACTGTAGTGTGATTACTGCTCTAAAATATATTCTTTTTAAATGTCTGGGTAAAAAACTAAAACTTTTTCCCCTTTGAGCACAATATATTTTATTTTTTGAAAGATTTCAAATATTTTGGAGCAGTAAACATGTCAGACTAAATAATTCAAAGGAATCAGTGACTTCTGCTGTCTTCATTAGTTTCAAAAACACAGATTTCTTTTCAATTTAAAGCAGCATCTTTCGATATCTTTTCTGCTGGAGATACTGTTGTCCTAAAAAAAAAAAAAAAAAAACGTAAATAAAAAACCTTACACATCCCTTAGGAACGGTATTACAGAAAATTTGGGTGGTTTAAAAACCTTGACTTTTCCAAACCACGGTATACCTTGAAAACGGTTATCGTCCCATGCCTAACAGTGACATTCAATATAGTAGCAACAACAGCAAAGTACAATTCCAGAGTTGTTTGCTATTATAAGGTAATATCTTTTAAGTTCCTATTTTTAACTAACACACTGCATTTTAGCAGTAAGAAGCTACAATACAGATTATTGAGCTGAAGCTTGACTACAAAATTAAATCGCAATTCAAATCGAAATCGCAATATCTGTCAAAAAAAATCGCAATAAGATATTTTCCCCAAAGACCTACTTTAAACTATTACAAATTTTTTAAAAAGTCACTTTTTTTTCAAGGTTAAAGGTTGTTGAAAGAAATATCAAGGTCCTATAATGCAATTCAAAAGCATAAAAAATAAAACAATTAAAATATGAATCCTAAATATAAACGGAAAACTTCTAATTTACGGATGTAAGCTAAATGTAGGGCTAAATAACAATTATTATTATTATTATTTTTAAAATTATTATTATTATTAAAACTGAAATATTTAATTAAAATATTAGATTTTCATTTTAAAATGCAACATTGTGCAGGGGCGTTGCCAGGGTCAAAAGGGATAAGGGGGGACAACAGTCCCACTCCTACCTGCCAGCAGAAACAGGTACAGCTGAACAGCTGATTATTTAAATACCCGACACAAAAGCTGCGTTAAGTGGAATGCGCGTGATGTATGTGGTAACTTTGGTAACAAAATAAATGTTATACAACCTATTTTTTAAGTGCAACATATTCCAAAAGATAAGGCGTCACTGTGGCGCAGTGGGTAGCATGATCACCTCAAAGGTGTCATTTCTGTGTGGAGTTTGCATGTTCTTCCCGTGTTTGCGTGGATTTCCTCCGGGTGCTCCGGTTTCCCCCACAGTCCAAAAACATGCGGTATAGATGGATTGAATAAGCTAAATTGTCAGTAATGAATGTGTGTGAATGTATGGGAGTTTCCCAATGTTGGGTTGCGGCCGGAAGGGCATCCACTGCGTAAAACATATGCTAAGTTAAGTTGGCAAGATAAGTTGGTGGTTCATTCCACTGTGGTGACCCCTGATGAATAAAGGGACTAAGCCGAAAAGAAAACGAATGAATGAATATTCTAAAAGATCAGTGTGTGTGCTTTTAACAATACATCAAGGGCTTAAACCCCCAAAGCCCCCCCTCTAAATGCCACTGACATTGAGATTGTCGAATAGGTTATTCAAATTTTTTCAAACATTAAACAATGATGCTTTTATTTAGTTGGAAATCTGCATGAGCGATTATATGAATGGTATTTATATTTATTAAATGTTTTATTCATATTTATTTTACTAAACACTAGGGCTGCACAATATATTGTTATCGCAATGTGATCATTCGCAGGATCTGCAATGTTGAGATTGTATTATATTTCATTATTTGCATGTGTTTTTTATGCCTGTGATTGTTTAATGACCTTAAATGCATTCAGGCATAAGAAATTGTACCATTTGTGACTTTAAGAGTAATTAATTTTATTAAATTATTTTTATTTTTAATACTGTTTCATAATAATTTCTTTATTATATTTATAGATTGTTATGCATGAAAATACACATGCAAATAGAGAAATGCACTGCAAATAGCACAGACCACAGCCAAAATGTGTCTGGGGACCCCAAGAAGTTTATAGATTGTTTATTAGATTTTATGGAGATTCACTCTCACTGCAGAATCATCCCAATCGATCTAACATTATAATTTTTTTCTCAAATACAGATATTAAGCCACCTGGTGAAATTGTATTCATATCGCAATATACAGTATATATATATATATAATAGATTTTTACATTATACAATATTAACAATAGCCCTACTATACACTTTTGTCATTGCAAGTGTCTCACAATGATTTGTTCATATCTTGCCCTAAGTGCATGTTTCGAACATACTAGGAACATTTGTGGAGAGGAATTTGTGTGGAACAGTGTTTATTTACTGAAAACACATGAGCTGCATGCACGTAAATCAACACATTGCCATGTTTTACTCTGAAACATGTATTGCTCACCTTGCCGTCCTTGACTTTTTTGATTTTGATCAGTTTTATTTTAGATTAATTGTTCAGTTAAGGTTAATTTCTAATGTACGGTTTTATTGCAGCTTTTTTATATCCAGAACCTCAGGCCTACAGGTCAGAGCCTGAATAACCATCATAAGATATAACACACACACACACATACACTCATTCTGGCCCTCTGCCCCATGTCAATTTTTAATGAGAGTGAATTTTTCATCTAGCCAGCGGCAGAGACTGAACTGAAGGTGGGTTCAGCAGAAACACAATATGAAGTTAATGTTTCATTCGGAGACAGAGAGAAAGAGGGCGAATGAGGGAAGTCGTCCTCCACGATCCCTTCAGTGAAGGGGATTATGAGACTGAGGGGGCAGCAGGATTGGGGGAAGGGAGAGCAGAAGCCATCGGTCACGTGTTTCACTACAGGAATGAAGGCCGGACTTTACATGCCTGCACACACGCACACACACACACACACATATACACAGACAAAAAGGCGGCGTCTCAAAATGTAGTAAGCTGGCTACTTGCAGAACCATGTTTGGGCATCACAGACTGTTTCATATGTTTGTATTATTAATTTGGGAGGAGATTTTGTTTCAGTTATTATGTTTGTTGGTGGATCGTGCAGTTTTAGACATATTTTATGAATAGGTTTACTTGCTGTGCTGATCCAGATCTACTAGGCTGTCGGTCGTCTCTGGTATTGTGGGCATTATGGGCAGTCATGTGATTTGGTGTGCAGAGATGCGTGCATCACATGAGGTCAGATGACCAAGCGTCACTATTAAAATGGTGGAATTGGAAGAGCTGAGTTGCTAACAAGCAGTACTTTAAAAATACACGTTTACACTACACCTAAATCTACCTAAAGGCTTTCATTTTCAAGTGGAAGTGCCAGTGAACGTACACTATTGATGTAAAGTGAAAATTCAGTATTCAATCTGAATAACATCACACTTTGGACAGGATTACATTTCTATGAGCATCACTAACTTGTGCTTTGTTTATATCTGGGGTGGGTAAGGATGTCTTTGACTTGAGGCCATTTGCAACCGGGACAATACCCATGAAGTTGTAATCATTGTTCTAATTTATTGAGATAAGGATGGTGTACACATATTTGAAAAGTAGTTCTTACCAAAGTAAGCTTTCTAGAATAGTTCACTTATGCTGTTAAACACATTTTGAGTTTTTCGGTCTTTGGTGAATATGTATTATTTGATGGGTGTGTTTTGGGGCTCTGGAAATATTCTCTGTTTTATTTTTTTTTCTGTCCTTAAGTGTAATTGCAATTATGTTTAATAGTTGTTCAGTATTATAGAGCTACTTGTTTTAAAGCAGTCTGATGTGTTAAGCAGTGTTGCCAGACGTACGATAATTATCGTATTTGTATGATAATTTCGACCTCTGTATGATGTACGATCAATAATGTAAAAAATCCTATAATGTACGATAATTTCAGAATTTTATGGCATTTAAAATGAGTTTCATTGTAATCTTAGGGCTTCTATTCTTATTGATAGCTGCATCTTGTGTCTGCTGTCTGTGAGGAGAAGGTGGAGTTAGACACGTTTTCTATCCAATGCCTAGTTTCTATCTCATCTTACGTTACATTTTCTCAGCCAATCAACGTGGAGAATGGCTCTCTCTCACGAGTTAACATTCCTACTGCGCGCGGCCGCGGTTCAGTCAGTCAGGTTGAGGTCGGTCAAGTTTTAAAAAGTAGTGCTGAAAAGGAAGGTGAGAAGAACAGGAGAGTTTGCCCTTGATGTTCTCACTTTTCCCCCATCAAATGCATCATGCAAACGTGTTTTTCCAAAGTTAATCTCATCAAAACAAAGCCACGAGATCGGCTCATTACAGATCCTCTGGATGGGCTCGTGCACACCCTCAGACTGATAAAAATTCGGGAGGGTGCACTGCTTTCAAGCCAACCAGCACTATGTTGCGCTCCATGTAGGCATCATATTTATAGAGGTAAAGTTGGTTTTATATTCGCACATTCGTTCATTTAGAAGTCTCTATATTGTTTACCATGTTACTTTGAATGTTCGATCGAAATTAGCATGCAAGTGTGACTTCAAAACAACATTAACACTGTTTATTTGACTGTGAACAATGTTGGACTTTGATAGCCATTGGCTGCTAATATGATTTTGCTATTTAGAGTTTGCAAATAATACTTTTATGAAATTATATTATTAAGGGGAAAGTCTGAATGTGCGAATATAAAACCAACTTTACCTCTATATCATATTTGTACCGCAAAATGAATCCCTCTACATCTGGCAACACACGCAGGTTTTCAATGAACCTTCCCACTAAGGTACGCCTATGTTCTTTTATTTTTTTTTACTTATTGTGGTAATTTTCACGTTGTGTCAAAACTCTATTTGTCTATATAATAGCTGTATACTCTCCTTTTGACTCTTGTACGATTATTTTCCTCCAAATACGATAATTTTGAGGTTCTGGTACGATACTTTCACATTTCCAATCTGGCAACACTGGTGTTAAGGCAGGGGTGTCCAAACTCTGTCCTGGAGGGCCGGTGTCCTGTTGAGTTTAGCTCCAACTTCCTTCAACACTCCTGCCAGGAAGTTTCTAGTATACCTAGTAAGAGCTTGATTAGCTGGTTCAGGTGTGTTTGATTAGGGTTGGAGCTAAACTCTCCAGGACACCGGCCCTCCAGGACTGAGTTTGTACATCCCTCTGTTAAAGGGATTGTTCACCCAGATTTCTAAAAAAGCATTCATGTCATCATTTATCATTTGTTTGAGTTTTGTCTTCTGTTAAACACAAAGGAAGTTATTTTGAAAAATGTTGGACATCTACAACTGTTGACTTTCATGTCTGTTTTTGGAAGTCATTAGTTTCAGGTTTGTAAAAAATTTTCGAAATATATTTAATGTTCAACACAAAAAGGAAACTCATAAAGGTTTGTAACCACGTGTGGGTGAGTATATGATGAGTACATTTTCATTTAGGGGTGAACTATCTCTTTAAGTGATATATAAATAAACATGACATGACTTTAGTTTAGTGCTTTAGTTTTAGTTGCAAGTTGTTTGGTCATTGAGAGGATATATTTACATATTTTCTCTTACAGTATGCCTCTAACGCAGAAATGCCCAAAGTTGGCCCATGGTAACCTTTGATTTGGCCCACAGTCACATCTGAGAAGAGAGGGAAAGTGACAGCTATTTATTTATATAGATTTAACACACATTGTCATTTCTGATTTAATTTAACATTTTGTTTGTTTTGTTGTTAAGCTACAAAAAAGCTAGCTGAAATTAAATGTTGTAAATGAATCAGATTTTTTTTTTAATGGCAGGTAGAGGACAATGCACAAGACCTCGGCACCTTGACTAGTGTATACAGCATTGAACTCCATTGTGTTATGACATGAATTATGTATTTTTATTGTAATAAATTCATTATAAGATGTAAAAAGATATAATTCATTAGATAATATGATTCAAGTAATTTTTGCTTTTTTTTTTTTTTTAAATATTATGAAATAAATTAGAATATCACCCATGGCAATTTCAATAAAATACAGTTTGCTATATTTACCTTCCGCCCACAACCCTCAATCAAGTTTGGTTTTTGGCCCTTCATAATAAAGTGTTTATTTCTTAATTAAGTGCACCTCTGCTCTAAGGTTTATCCAACTTCCTTTAGCTCTAATTGAAGAAAAATATATATTTGTTGTATCTCTATATATGGGGCTTAACAATAACAGCTCTGAAATTGTGAGAATAACTAAGATTATTTTCTGTACAGCTAAGTAAAAACAAAACAGACAGTCAGAATTGGATTAACTTCTAAACAGATAGATGTCAAATTGCAAAGTGCGCATGATAAACACACTAGTATTGTGTGACAATACAGAAACTTCTATACTGCCCCTCGTTTACTTCCTTCGTCACTGCCTTCTACAAATGAGTTTATCACCATTGGATGCGAGGACTAATTACAATGAGGTGAAATTATATAAAAGAGGGTTTTTTTTTCCGATGAAGAGAGAGTTCTGACCTCCAGTGTGGGAGTGGTGTAAGCATCACCAAGTTGCGGGTGCGGCTCTGCCTGGGCGTTTGTCTGAGGAAGCTGAGGAAGAGATGTAGGTGATGCTCACGTTTATACTGACTTGTCTTCTATACACCGTACTACAAGTTACCTGGTAATTGCCGACATGTACCAGTCCTTTTATGTCGTCGAAATCGGTAAACTGCTGATGTGTAACCTCTTGAACCACCACTGCAAGTTACTTGGGTCAGTTTCATGGATACACACAAATACATGCATTCATCACCCAACTTACACTTATTTTCATTTAATTATATTTGAGAAAACTGAAAGTTTTTGTTTCTTGGTTTATTTGTTGTTGTTTTTCGAGGGGATTTTTTGCTTTGTGTTACTTAAAATGATCGTGGGATATTGACTTTATATTTTGTTGTTACTTGTAGTTGAACTTGCCATTTAAATTAATTCAATAAGTCTTTTTAAGTTGAATCCTATTTTCTTGTTCTCTTTTTTTGTATGGTTCTATGTTACTCTTATGTATGTAATGGATGGTTTATTATAAGTTTTGTTTTGCTATCCTTGGTAATTAATTATATAATTGAGATTTATTTTTGGCAAGTTATAAACTTGTCTGGCATCCGAAATCCTATGTAACACTTGTTAATATATATTAAAAAAAAAATTGACGGCGTTAGAGGGAAATATTACCAAACACACCAGCGCAACAGCGCCATTGTGGTCCAGTGGTCAGCGCGCTGCATTACGCCACCGCCGGCCTGAGTAGTGTTGTTGTTGTTTTTTGTTTTTTTTTTTCACTATGGTTATCAGTCTTGGTGTGAAGAAAGACTGATAACTCTATACGCATAAAAAATAGCCTTAAAATAGCATAGTGACGTGTAAATGCCTACATCCAAAGGTGCTTTTGTACAGTCCAACTCACATTGTTTTACTATTAAATTGTTTTCTGTTCTTTCATTTGCTGGTCATTGAGTAACTCTAGGGGAAATATTCCTGTAAAAACTGCACTGAGATGTTTGTTGATCTGAGTAATGAAAGAGGATGTTGCTTCAAGCAATACTTTTAAAATCTGCCGTTTTCTTTAGCTTAACCTGCACATAACTGGAGGGCTCCAGATGTGAAATGTGTCCTGACAGGTCTGTTCTTCACTCGCTCCCGTCCAAACACACACTCATTAGAGCCTTCTCAACCCTAGTCATGGTGAGAAAACCACAACAGGCAGAGTCAGTGAATCATTTCTGGTATGAATCCACATTATGAAACCCCGCTCCTGTTACTGCACGTTGCTCAGCACTGGGGTTGTGCAATGTGCTCTCGGGCTGACTCACACACACTCACACTGATGATTCCCACAGGCCTCAGCACTAGATCTGTGAGCATTTCAGATCATTAGCTGGGCATTTTCTCTACGCACTTAAAAAAAAAAAAGATTAGTCAACAGATGGATGTTGTCCAGTGGAGGAACAGTTTTTCCAGTTGGAATGCAGGTTAAGAAATTGTGCCAAACCTTCAGTGCGGCTTATTTTTTGGAAACCAGTTCTCCAGCCTATCACGCTACACCCGCTTTACGCTCACATGTGGCAAAAGACTAGACCAAAAACATGCTGTCGTTTTGACACGCTGCATATGTCAAAAACATCCGACAGCTCAAACACATGTTCTCCCTCTTGTCTCTGTGTCTCACAAACACACAAACGTCAAGCTCCACTTTGACTCACATGGCTGTGGGTTGTTTCATAGCTAAGGATAACAGCAGGAACATGGCGAGGAATGCTGGACTTTCAGCGTGTCTGGAGTGACCACATCTGTCTATGAAATCAAAGCAGAAGTTAAGGAGCTTTAATGTCTGTGAATTAGCATTTTTAATAGATTTATTTATTAGATTTTTATGACAATTAAACAAACAAGAGTAAAAGAGAAAATAAGTGCAAATATGTACAAAATTTATTTAAAAAAACATGATACAATACCTGACAAAAGTCTTGTTGTCAATCCCAATTGCAAGAGCAACAAACAATAACTTGTCTTCTAGTTGATCGTTTGGAAAAGTGGCAGAAGGTCGATTTTTTTTCCCATTAATCATTTGTTGAACTGCATCCCAATCATCACAAATACTGCAGAGGACCTATTGGAACCAGCATGCACCCAAGATTCTTACAGAAATCAGTCAAGTTTGGTGAAGGAAGAATCATGGTTTGGGGTTACATTCAGTATGGGAGCGTGCGGCAGATCTGCAGAGTGGATGGCAACATCAACAGCCTGAGGTATCAAGACATTTGTGCTGCCCATTACATTACAAACTACAGGAGAGGGCAAATTCTTCAGCGAGATAGCGCTCCTCATACTTCAGCCTCCACATCAAAGTTCCTGAAAGCAAAGAAGGTCAAGGTGCACCAGGATTGGCCAGCCCAGTCACCAGACATGAACATTATTGAGCCTCTTTGGGGTAAGATGAAGGAGGAGGCATTGAAGATGAATCCATAGAATCTTGATGAACTCTGGGAGTCCTGCAAGAACGCTTTTTTGCCATTCCAGATGACTTTATTAGGTTATTTGAGTCATTGCAGATAAGTATGGATGCAGTCCTCCAAGCTCATGGTAGTCATACACAATATTAATTCTTTTTCCACTGCACCATGACTTTATATTCTATACTGTACATTATTTCTGTTAAGTCACAAGACTTTTGTCTAAGCAAAGTCAGACCTTACTGTCCTAATTAAATCAATAAAAAATCAAGGCATGATCATATTTTATTTTGGTTAAATATGCGTAATCTAGAGGCCTTTGTCTCTTATATAAGCCACTTCTGATGCCAAATGATCAACTAGAAGTCAAGTTATTATTTGTTGTTCCTAAAGCTTACATAGACGACAAGACTTTTGTTCTACATATTGTACAACAAACAATATATGATGTGCATAGTAACTATGATAAATTATAAACAGGTCAGTACTGAAGGTTGACAGCATGGTTAAGTCAAATAAATAATGATAATAAATAAAGAAGAAAAGGCAATTTTAAAAGAGAGCGAGACAAAAGGGAAAATATATTAAAGTTAATAGGTGAGGGATGGCATATTCTTCAAACTTTTACTTTAAGAAATGGTTGCTTGTGTTATATCAGCACTAGTACTCATCTAGAAGGTACAGACTAACACATTGAAACTTAAACTCTTTTGTAAGTTGCGCCAGTCCTGCATCATCATCATTTGCGTGTTTATAAGGGGATTTTCAGACTTCTACATTGTTTGCTTTGTTCCAAGAATAGAAATTTAATTAGCTACCATGTCACATTTTCTTCTTGGTTACGGTTGCTTTCACAGAGTAACATTTTAAAGCATACCAAAATGTGTTTATGCAAGTCACATGAGAGTACATCTCCCCTCTCATTGGTCAGAACGCACCCATTTACGTTCCTCTGCATCATCCATCAAGATGGATTGACAAGTTCACTGTGCAGGTTTTGTGGAGCTGGTGTTACACATGCATTAAGTTATATAGCCATCATTCCTGGTCTCACTGATATTATTATTATGTTATATTTAATTGATAATACATTCACGAAGAAGTGCACTCGAAACAATTTAAAAGGAGTTTTCAACTGCAATAATTAATAATAATTAATAATAATTCTTTCATGGCTGCTTTTAATATAACAAATGATCATTTTTCTTGTTTCATTGATCTGTTGGGTCTGAGTGCTTTTTCACCTCAATCGATTGCCTCTAGAGTTTGTTTTCAGTCAGGGTGAAGTCCATCTCGTTTAGGTATTCTCAGGATGAACGTTTTGGTACAGATCCATGTGCAGCTGGGGTTTACATCATGCCTCAAACAGACAAACAAGCAAAAAAGCACAATGTTCTGAAAGAAATGCTTCAAACGTGGCGCATTTTAAACATTCAAGCCATTTTGTACCATCCCCCAAATGCACTTCTCCTTTGAATCTTCTTGAGCAATAGTCAAAATGTCCATCTTGTGTATATTTGTTCTTGCTGCTGTAATTGTTTTTTTTTTTACTTGTCTTTGCTATAACATTCTTTAACAAACTTTTTTAGGTTACTTCTTTATTAGTTGTTTAGTATAGGGGTGTGACGAGATGCTTACTCCACAATAAGAGATGCGACATGAGATTGGGTTCGCAAGAACAAGATGAGACAAGAGTTTTATACTGTTTTTTGGTATCCTCAATGATGAAATGTATGAATGGAAAATAGTTTTTAGTTCAACTGAAAAAATATCACAAAATGCAAAACTATTTAGGTGCTTTTATAAAATCAACTTGTAATGAATGTTATTTTACTTTTATTTTATGAATTCTATGTTGTAAAGGGCATACAAACACTGCAAAAGATTTGCTAATACTGTATATGAATGGAAAATACATTTTATTCAACTGACAAAAATCTCCAAATGCAAAACAATTTAGGTGCTTTTTTAGAATAAACTTGTAATGAATGTTATTTTACTTCTATTTTAACGAATTATGCTATAAAGGACATGGAAACATTGCAAAATATTTTGCTATAAAATCTACTGACTGGACAAACTCTGAGCTACAGGATGCGTAAATGAAAGTAAGGACTGATAGGGGAAGGTTGTTTTAATGGAATTTCACCATGACGAGAAATCTCATCTTACGAGATCTCTTAGCCGAAGTTCTCGTCACACCCCTAGTATTTACTATTAGCATTTCTGTGGTATTGAACCTTACTTTGGTTACATGAGTCAAAAACAATGTCAGTTATTATTATGTTTTTTAATTTTAACTAATAATTGTGGTGAACCAAGTATACATTTTTGCAAGGCAATTGATGTGTTAAACTTTTTCTTATTTTACGGTGTTCTTGTTGCTTTGTGATTATGTTTAAGTACTAAGTAATAATAGAGAAGGCAGTGGCATCTAATTATTCATAATTTCCTATTATTAGTTCAAAACTCACATATAACTTGTGCAACAGAGACATAAAATAAAGTGTTAAAATCTCTTGCTGGCCAGTCTAAAAACATTTAGCACTGAACCATTACTAACTGCATGCACACAATGTCAGGATCGCTTTTATGTTGTTTTGATTTTGGCGTCATATAATGACACGTCACACAAATTGTCTGATAAACATCGGTTGTTCTTCAAAATGTCAACGACAAACAACATCAAAGTTAAAATGGTATGCCAATTACAACATGATGCACAAAGCCTGTCCTGGCACAGCACTTCCCCTGGGCTACTGTCCAATCTGAATGCTTATTAGAGTTCAGTGCAATGGGTAACTTTTATGCGAATCTTGTGCAAGGCCTTAACCATGTTTTAAACCGCTGTTCCCTCACTAGTTATAAGCTGGGGGGCATGGAGTATGTCTACATAGACGCCAATGCTCTACGATTAAGACAATACTCTGATTAAGTGTCTACCATGAAAACAGCAATTTTGATTACCTTAATCCAAGGGTTCCCAAACTTTTCAGCCCTCGACTCCCAAAACAACAATGCCAGTGACTCACGACCCCCAATATATTCTGAGGTGGTTATAAATATAGAAACCTTGCACACAATGATGCACACATACCAGTAGGCCCAAGTCTATTCATCATTTTAATTTTGAAAAACGCCACTCAGGCGCAGTAGGTAGTGTTGTCACCTCACAGCAAGAAGGTCGCTGGTTCGAGCCTCGGCTTGGTCAGTTGGCGTTTCTGTGTGGAGTTTGCATGTTCTCCCTGCATTTGCGTGGGTTTCCTCCGGGTGCTCCGGTTTCCCCCACAGTCCAAAGACATGCGGTACAGGGGAATTGGGTAAACTAAATTGTCCATAGTGTATGAGTGTGTATGGTTGTTTCCCAGAGATGGGTTGCAGCTGGAAGGGCATGCGCTGCGTAAAACATGTGCTGAATAAGTTGGCGGTTCATTCCGCTGTGGCGACCCCGGATTAATAAAGGGACTAAGCCGAAAAGAAAATGAATGAATGAAAAAAGCCACTCAGAGACAATCCTCCATGTTCAGTTGTGGCCTGTATTTATTTTTAATGTACATGAGTGCCATAAAGGTGTCAAAGTTTAACCTGCTGCCATAAAATCTATGTGCTGTGTCTTTAATATAACGTAGTCACCACAGGCGGTGTAAAAAAATCGTAATACTGATGACTTTTTATTTGCATATAGTTTTTTTAATGTAACTATTAACTACTACTTTTTTCTTCTGTAGGTTATGGATAAAATATGGTAATTCTAATAGTTAATAAAGTGAATTGGATTTTTGGCAAATCACCAAGCGACCCTCACCTCATTGTCCCGGCGACCACCTGGGGTTCCCAGCCCCCACTTTGGGAACCACTGCCTTAATCCAGCTAAAGTCATACTCAAACTAATCAGAAATCAACACACGCAGCACACACAGCAGTTGTCAGGCATTTGACGACAAACAAATGATAATAGCTTCAAGCAAGAGTGCGAGCGGGAAACGATGACTATGCTGATAATTCTGGAAGAAATGGACATTATAAAGTGACTTTGAATTGACTTTGTTGTGGGTTATGAATAAAAAGTTAGTGAAAAGGCAGAGGTGGCCTGTTGCTTGAAAATTTGTATCTGCCGTCGTCTGTTTGCACACGTAGTATGAGAAATGGATTGCAGTTAAACTCAAAATTAATAACAAAACGTAAAATCACATGATTTGCCATGATGAACACAAACGTTCATGTTGTTGCATGAAATGCCAGAGGAAACTAGCATCGAATGGTGACGTAATGACATTAATCGAACTATGTACTATAACATGTAAAACGGGAGCATGAAAGGAACATAGAAAATATGTAGATTGCTCGGCTATCATCAGCTGTTTTTTCAAAAGATGACAAGCTGACAAAACATTGCTGCAACTCTGATACAAGTTTTATTCATGGAGAAAATTAAAAAGCACTGGGTCTTTTGTGTGCTGTGTTTGTCTGAGTTAATTAGTCTACTGAAATATGTATATTCCATACAAAGTATAAAGCTGATTGGTCAGTTCTTGTCACGTGACTTAGGGTTCCCTCTTGGCATTCTGAAAAGCTGAGATGTTTTAAACTGGGGGCCGCGTGCGCATCGCCCCCAATATGCGTGCCTCCATTTGAAATAATGAACTTGGATGCGGAAAGACGCGATATGTAAACGGCCGTCATATGCAATCTCCAGCGGTTGATTTTCCTCTTGAACTGGATGCTGGATTCACCTGATTTGTTGATAAATGGGTTGCCTATCCATTCTTTGGCAGTTTGTGGGTCCTTCACTGGGCATTTTCCCCTTTACAAAGAAACTTTCCAAAGACGTCTGTTTGTTACTCATTTTGATGCTTGGGGGTTAAATTTTGGCAGTCAAATGACTGAGATGTTACCGAGAGAATGCAGTCATTTTTCAAAATAAAAGATTTTTTGAAATAAATAATCATTCAGACTAGGGATGCTCATAATAACTGATTAACCATTAACCGAAAGGGTGCATTTTTAACCGATTAATGCTATCAGTTAAATTATTAAAAAGTATTTTTTTTAAAGTTTGGCTGCATAAGGGGCCAGTCACACTGAACGCACTTTTTGCGTTGAGAGGCGCATCTTTAGAATGGTTTACTAATGGCCACGAGCGTTTTGCATGCTGGTTATGTGCCCTGCACGCCTCGCGTTTTTGCCATTGTGCGCTGTGTGTTCGCAGTTGAAATAAATTCAACTCTGAGCGGAAAAAGCATGTTACACCAGTCGCTTCTTTTTTATTCTTTAATCAAATGAAAGCAGAGGCGGGGCGTCCGTTGAGGTGACAGCATTGTTTGTGTTGTTAAGACGACTACGGAGAACTTTTAAAGATGGTGGAGAGACTAGCGGTCGCTGTTTGAAGTTATTCAGAGCTGTATTACTTTACAAATCTTGAATATCACAATAATATTAAATATTACAATTATAACAACATCAACACTCTTGCACAATACGCAGCTGATTCAGGGGCCAATCGCACTGAATGCGCTTTTCCGTTCTGTTATTTTTTTTTTAATTAAATAATAATTTAATACTAATCTGAACAGTTAATCGTAAATATTCGGTTAACGAGCGGCAGTTGTCGATTGACAAAATTAACCGAAATGAGCATCCCTAGTTCAGACTCAGATAATAAATAAAACGGAAACAATTAATGATTTCTTGTGCAGCCCGGTACCAATTTATCCATGGCCCAGTACCGGTCCACCCCCCGGGGGTCGGGGACCACTGATTTATAGGACAAAAGCTCAAGACCACTACTGTGACCAACCATTAACCTGTTTTGTTTTTGCTCTCTATGCAGGTATACGTGGAGTTTGACGACCTGGAGTGGGATAAGCGCGAGTGGGTCAAGGTCTACGAAGACTTTCAGATCTTTCTGCTGGAACATCAGCTGGTTTGGGCCAAAAGAAAAGAAGGTGCCCAGCTGCAGGGAACAAAAGCCAAGCAGATCCAGTGGCCAGCTCTGGTGAGTCATTCCTCCCAAGGTTTTTTTATTTTTATTTTTTTTCGGAGTCGGGGATGCGCTGAGCTGCAGCTGTGGAGTATTTAAAGCTGGAACAATAGCTCTGCGGAGGCAATACGACGGGATCCTTTATGTGGCTGAGATGATTTCGGGTTTGGATGTCTTTCAGATCAATGGCTCGCGTCTGACTATAAGATCATTATTTGTTTCGAAGGCCCCGCTGAAAAGACAGAGGGTTTTGACGTGCTTTTAAAGAGAGGGACAGGCAAGCAAGAGCAAGAGATTGTAAATGTTTCACGGCTCGCACTGTTTTGATTATGTAACGTGAGCAGCAGCACAGCGCCATCTGGGTAATGCGCACTCCATAGAAAAGTTCAAAGAGAAATCCTAGTATTGGAAGGTTTGCACACACATGCACAAGCTGACGACCCAGCATGTGTCATGTTTCTTCTACTCTCACCCAGAACTCGTGAGCGGCCTTTAAGTCCCTCGCTGAGCAACAAGGAAGTCTTTCAAATCCATGATGCATATGCTACTGAAATTTGATTTTTTTTTGTGTGTGTGTGTGTTTGTGTTTTAAACATATATTGGCTTGTTAGTTCTATTAGTTAGTTCTGTTGTGGCATACTCAGTTCAATTTATCTTAATTTCTATAGCGCTTTTACAATGTAGATTGTGTCAAAGCAGCTTAATGTAGAAGTTTTGGTAAATTGAAACTGTGCCAGTCCAGTTTTCAGAGTTGAAGTTCAGTTCAGTGTAAATATTGTGTTGGTTAAAGTGTGTTTTTAGTAGAGGTGTGAACCTACACTGGTCTCACGGTTCGGTTCGGTTACGATTATCATGCCATCGATTCGGTTCAATTCGATATCTCGGTGCATCACGGTGCGTTGACGATGCTTTCCATACACAGTTTTATATTTTCTTCACAGCACAACAATTCTTGTATTAAAATGTATATACTGTATATATTTATATACTATTTGTAAAACTATTTTGTTCTTTAATACAAACAGTCATATATATAAACTGTACCTTTAAACAACACAAGCATTTATAGACAATTTTGAGGGATGTAAAAAAAAACAATGGTCCTAACGTATTTCCTGTTTTACATTTTTAATTTCCATTGCTTCTGAGAATCAAAAAGGTCCACATATTGATAAATAGTGTTATGACTGCTGATTTAAAATCAAGTTATGATTGAATTGCCTCTTGTTACAGTTAGGAAATAGTTTAACGTCAAGCAGGAAATGTTCATGGGCCAATGACATGACCACATTGAAATGGTCTATAGCAAATGAACAAATATAAATATCCCGCTCGCTTTCTGAGCCTTGTCTACCAAGTTATTTCTTACACCCCTTTGATTGGTCACGCGTTCAACAGAAAGGGCTGCGATTGGCTCTTACACGTTGGCGCTCTACACAGATGCACTCATGGGCCACAGTGAGAGAGAGAGAAATGGAGATTACTTTCATTCTCTTAATCGCCGTGAAATAGGGGCTTTTGCTGTAAGTGTCAGTGAAACACAGTCCAGCAAACACACACGCAGTGAAATTGTGCACAGTTTCTGAGTTTTTCGTAGTTAGAGCGTTGTAAATACTCGCTCCGAAGAAACAATTAATTTTGACACCCCTATTCATTATAACAACATTTAAACTTTTAACTAATGTTGTTTTTGTGTAGAATGTGAAGCACGTGTATGCTAAACTAATAAATGGCTGTTGTTCATGCTGTGTAATGATACCAGTAAAATCACCAGTAAAAAGTGTCTTGATGTAGAACATTTTGATTTGACATTTTTGAAAATATGTCTCATGCTTTAATTTATTCCAGTTTTTTTTTTAAGTAAAATATATATTATTACAAGCAAATGCACAGTTAAATTAATCAAAGTAATGTTAGTCATGCAGTATACTGTTTTTCTGATATCTAATTAATCTTTTTCATGAAGTATTTGTTATTTATTGCCCAACATTTAATTATTTTTACCAAATTTATGTCTAGTTATTTAAAGTAGATTTTTTAAATTCTTTTTTTTATTCTGTTATTTATCTTAATAAACACTAATTACAGCATATTTTTTTGAGAATAGGGATGCAACGATTACAGATTTTGGTTGTACGATTATAGTCTGAGGAATATTCACAGTTTCATGGTTATCACATTTATTATGCATTCATTCATCTCAAAACACTACTAGTTTAGTAAATCACATGAAACTCCTCATACTTAAAAGTGTTTTATTGCGGCTTAAATAAGTGAAAAAAGATTTTGATGTTTAAACAAAAGTAATAATTTTACACTGAAAATAAATGTCAATGAGTAAATAAAGAAATAAATACAAATAATTGTGTTTATCTAATGGAAATCTAAGCTACACTGTAAAAAATTCAGGGTTCTACACAATTCATTCATGTTGTCCCAAAACAAATCGATTAAGTTAACTTAACACTTTTAACAAATTTGTCCGGATTGAACCTAAAAAAATTAAGTTGTCCCAATGAAATCTCAAGAATTGTGTTGTTTCAGCTCATTTTATTTAAGTAATTTAAACAAGTAAAAATCTATATTTTTTTAAGTGTACATGTTAGCTAAGTATTTCCCTTTTAAAGAGTGCAAATGTAGTCAAAGGCTGCTAAACCTCTGTCTGAAAGGCACTTTTGATCAAATGTATTACAAAATTGTTTGGTATTTTCATGTTGTATTTTCGATATGTGAATGTCCCTTAGCTAATAGCTAGTTAATAGTTAGTTAATAGTTAATAATTTATTCTCATTTTTATTTATTTGTTTATTTATTCACTGTCTTATATTTTCAGTGTAAATTTATGTTTAATGTTATGTTTAAATGCCAGAAAAATTTTTTCACTTATTTTTAAGTTCAAAGAGAAATAGACTATTGTTTGTTTTTTATTATTATTTTGTGCTGTATTAATTGGCAAGGTTTCCGCCAAATTCGTTCTTCCATGGTGGGGGCACCACACCAAAATTCATCCTGCCACGGCTACATTACAGTTTCTCATTTAAAACCTTAAGTCGTTGTTTTTTTTTTTCAGTAAACACGACGTATAGCTTTGAGTTATAAAACAGTTTCCATAATTATACTTTATAGATAAAGGTCTGTGGTTCTGCATACAATAACTTTATCTTGCTGGAGTTTATAGCCGTTTCACTTTACTTCAGGATGCATTAATGCCGCTCTGTAGGTCTATTGCAGACATTCATAAATATTCCTAGCAAATCTAATAAATGTTGGAGACATACTTGTTACATAAACGCACTAAATCACACTTGAGCAGTGTTTATTTGAGAGCACACAAGAATCTCTGCGCTTGAGCGGCGTATATTTGAGGGCGTGCAAGAAGTTTTGTATACAAACAGAGGAAATCGGCACGCAAGCAAAGAGATTCGAATGCTCGTATTACACAAATGCGATCTCGACTTGTAATACTGCGCTCACAACATTTGTCCAAACCAAAACTTATTAAAAGGTAAGGGAATTATAACAGCGCGAACATTTCTGTAATCGTAGTAGTGCTGTGCGTTTGTTTAACCCTTTAAGGTGACATGCTGACTGACTGACTGACAAGTGCGTGAGGCCAGTAACACGAACAGAGGAACGAACAGAGGAAATTGGCGCGCAAGCAAAGAGATTGGAATGCTCGTATTACACAAATGCGATCTCGACTTGTAATACTGCGCTCACAACATTTTTCATTGAAATAAAGCCATAGGTAGTTGGTAGATTTTTGTAAACTCCTGCCGCCACGGCTGGAAAAAATCCCAGAGGAAATACTGATTACTGAGCCGCAATAAATAACACTTTAAAATATGAGGAGTTTTCATGTGATTTACTAAACTAGTCGTGTTTTGCGATTATTAAATGCATAATAATCGTGATAACCATGAAACTGTGATCATTCCTCAGACTATAATCGTACAATCTGTATAATCTATATAATCTATAATCGTTGCATCCCTAGACACAACTTGCGTGTTTCCTAAAAAAAGTAGAAACAAGTTATTTTATATTGTTTATATTTCATTCTATATTAATTTAGATTTTTTTCTAATAAAATAAATGCAGTCTTGGTGAGTACAAGAGATTTCAAAAACACACTAAATCCAGATTTTGACCAGTTATGCTATGTTATTTAGGTTGTAGCTCCTGCCATAATGTGTATTTTAGCACAAATAGACCTAATCAGCACCCTGTTAGTTGAATTATCTGTTGTTTTTTTATCCTCCATTAGTTTTCAGAAGGATTTAACTTGAGAGAGATATGATATAGTCAATAGACTGTTGACAGAAGCTGATTTTCAGAGAAAACACATGCATGCGTTGTGAATTATAAATCTGATGCTTATATTATTATGCTACTTTTTAAAAGCAGCAATCATTTTTCATTGATTTGTTTTCCGTTCTCTACACTATTTTCACTCCGGCTTTTTACAGTTGTCAAACAACTTAATAACCTAATTATGTGACTCTACGCCTGACCAAACAGCAATTTACCCACACGTCTCACGTGATTGTGCTGTTCTCTAGTCTCCCTTTGACAGCTGTTATTTTGCTGTCGTCTTTCCCTAAGTTTCCCATGTCCGTCGCTTGCACACAATTGCCTTCACGGCTCTATTATTTATGGCTGCCATTGGAGGAGAGTTTACTGCCAGCGGATCTCCTTACTCAGCACTGTTTTTGCAGCACACTTTGGCCTTTCTTCTGTAGGTCTGTTGATATATGTGCTCCAGTTTAGCTGATTGTTTTCTCCAATGTTCAGATTGAGCACAGCAGAAAGTGACGTGGGCTGGTTTCTATTCTCAAACATGCGGAGTGTGACCAGTTTAGTCTCTTTGGTGAATGATTTTGTTTTTCCTCTAAATGAGTCAGCCGTAAAGACTGACAAATCATTTTCTAACACTTGAGTTATTGTTTTGTACCGGTCTAACGACTCTGGCTTAAAATTTGACTCACTGTCTGAACCACAAGTTTTTACTTTCAGTCCTGTCAGTCTCTGAACATAACTGACCATTGCTATTGTATCATTTATGACTTGTTTTTCCTGCTTGATGATGATTTTACTGTAATATGTGTTCTTAAGTGCAAAAATATTGAACGGTGTATTCCTGAAATAACATAAATAATTTAATAATTCACTCCAAACAAATATTTTTGTTGCTTGCTCAAGCTAATTATTTAAAATGAACGGAAATAACACAATTCTTGAGATTTTTTGGGGGGAACCTTATTTTTTAATATTCAATCCATTTAAATTTGTTAAGTTAACTTGTGAAACTCTGCATTATTTACAGTGTTTAATGAGTAGCATGTTCACTAAGGGCTCAGTAACAAAAAAAAACTACTTTAATACTAATATTAAACTCAATTACAGTCATTAAAAGGATATATAGCAGGATGTGGTTTTATGCTGGTTTATCCAGGATCCACACTACATAGTAGTTAGCGAGTAATTGAATCACTCCTTCAAATGATTCATTCAAAACGGCAGATTTTATTACAAACTAGGGTGACTGTCTTTATGAATAGATCGTTCGAATTACTAAGGGCTCAATAACAAAAAAAAACTACTTTAATACTAATATTAAACTCAATTACAGTAATTAAAAGGATATTTAGCAGGATGTGGTTTTATGCTGGTTTATCCAGGATCCACACTACATAGTAGTGAGCGAGTAATTGAATCACTCCTTCAAATGATTCATTCAAAACGGCAGATTTTATTACAAACTAGGGTGACTGTCTTTATGAATAGATCGTTCGAATTACTAAGGGCTCAATAACAAAAAAACTACTTTAATACTAATATTAAACTCAATTACAGTAATTAAAAGGAGATTTAGCTGGATGTGGTTTTATGCTGGTTTATCCAGGATCACCAGTACAGTACATAATAACGAGTGAATGATTGAATCACTCATTCAAATGATTCATTCAAAACGGCTGATTTAATTACAAACTAAAGTGACTGTCTTTATGAATGGATCGTTGAATTGTTCACTTAATTATCAAGTTATTCAGCAAGGTAAACAGCAGCTTTGCTCTAAGCACAAATTTCCTGTTTTTTTGCAGTGTTTTTTGGTGCAACAACAACAAAAACAGACAGTATTGGATCTAAAATTTAACTCACTCAATATAAACTTGTTTGTTGAACTGTTTTATAAGTATTGTTGTATATAACATCATATTTGCAATTACGCTTATGTGGATATTTGAAATGATGGCACTTTTCATTGTGTATCAACGCTGTATATAATAATATTTGATAAATGTTAAAAACATGTAAAAAAAAAAAACCTTATTATGATTAGGGACACACAGTAATTATGCCTCCAGAAATCCACAAAAAACTCCACATTTTTATATAGATTATTTAGGCCCTTATTCAATCTATTTATGTTCTTATATGTAAATGCATGTTTATTTATTCAGTTTTATATAAATTTCAGTACAATTATTGAGTGATATTTAAACATTTAAATGATTTATGTAAAGTACCATTTCAAAATAATATTTCGTAGATTATGTAGTTACTAATTGAATTTGAATTGTAATCCTTAAATAAAAGTGAAAAATGTATACTTATTTTTAAATTTTTTTACTTAATGTGTTAAGATTTTTGCTCCTGTACTCTCAAACTAATTTTAAACTAATTACAACATTTTGAGCAGAAATAGCCAAAAAGTCAATAGATTCTGTCTGGCCTTGATTATAATTATGGATTATGATTATAATTGATCATGGATGGATTTGAAGTGCATTCTAATTGGCTTCTCCATGCAGCAGAATGACATGCTCATTAATTTGTGTCACCCATCATTAAAACAATGATTACGGTACTATTATAGATGAAACATCGCATACCCCTACGAAAAAAAAAAACAGTTAAATGTTTATTTTAAAGGGGATCTATTATGCAAAAATCGCTTTTATAAGGTGTATGAACACTGTTGTGTGGCAGCAGTGTGTGAAGATGGCCAGTTTATAATAGTAATAATTCATTAATTATTTTTTTTATACTCACACTTGATAAAAACAGTCTGCAGAAACACTTTGATTGACATTCTCCCTTTGTACATGTCATCAGAGGTGGAAAACCCCGAAAGATCTCTCCCTCATTAGCATAAACAGCCCTGAGTGAGAAGCAGCCGTCCGCCATTAGAGTTTTAGCGTCGTACCCGCTGAAGATAATTTGTAAGAGGGCTGTAAACACAATCTTATTTGAATTTGAAGTGCAAGTCACCAAAACGGCACAATTTGGATCACAGCCTAAAAATAGCAGTTTCACAGAGTTTATTTGTGTGAGCTGAAACTTTACATACACACTCTAGGGCAGGGGTGGGCAAACTCGGTCCTGGAGGGCCGGTGTCCTGCATAGTTTAGCTCCAACTCTAATCAAACACACCTGAACATGCTAATCAGTGTCTCCAAGATCACTAATTATCTATAAGCAGGTGTGTTTGATCAGAGTTGGAGCTAAACTGTGCAGGACACCGGCCCTCCAGGACCGAGTTTGCCCACCCCTGCCCTAGGGACATCAGAGACTTATTTTACATCTTATAGAAATGGGCATTATAAGTCCCTCTTAAGTAAATGCTATTCTTTTGAACTTTCTAATCTTTAAGGAATCTTTTAAAGGGGTGATCCACTATGATATCATATTTTAAACTTTAGTTGATGTGTAATGTAACTGTGTGAACATAACATCTCTGAATGTAAGATGTTCAAAGTTCAATCCAAAGGCATACTTTTACAGAGTTAGCTTAGCAAAGCCTACAGCGAACAAAGTTTGGAGACTACAAAAAAATACATCCAGGTTAGTGAGATCATAAACACTTGAGGTTACGCGCATTCACCACGCGCACACACCCTGTGCAGCGAAGGGGCCGTGGCCAGAGGCACTGTAATATTGTAGCAGAGAAAGCTAAAATGGCGTCCAATGGCGAGTTTTTTTTTGTTTTTTTTGAAAGACACTTCACTGTTTTTATTTGAGAGAGTAGGCATGAGGTTCAGCTGTGTCCTTTTCATTTTCTGTCTGATTCAGGCTCAAACTGATACAGCTAACAGCTACTCTGACTGACAGTGTATACACAGCGCAAAAGGGTGTGCTGGTAGGGGCGTGATGTTTTTTTCTGGTGACATGGAGTCGATCCGTGAATCACAGCATATTATGTTAGCTGAACAATCAGAGCTTATGGACGGCGGGCTTTCGGAGGAACTAGCAAAATATGATAGTCGTTTTCATGTTAGCTGAGTAGCTGTATGTAATCAAAGTAAGATTCATGAAAAAATAACTCTGGACCATTCCTTTAAAAAGTTATCACAGTTATCTGTTTTCAAACTTGATAATAAGTAGAAATGTTTAATAGGCACCAAATCAGCATATTAAAAATATAAATATCATTATTGTGTATACTAAATGATCAGTTGTTTCCTTTATTCTCTGTCTTTGCTTTGCTGATGGCTTGACTTTGCTGCAGATGTGATGCGGCTTGTTCACTCTTTGTATCTGGTTATCAGTGACGAGTGCTGTTGTTGGTTCCGATGAGATTGTCTGCAAGGCCGTTATGCATTTACGACGTCCTGTAAATCTCCTTTGTCAAGTGCAGTATTTTACGTGGCCATGCTGAAGTGGCCAGCTCTCCGATGGCATAATTGTATTTAGCCCTGCTTGACCCACAGCCTCTAGAATGATCTTTACTGCTGATAAACGCACACAGCCAGAATCCCAATGTCTTCTTCATTGCGTACAAGGGATGAAATCACTCTGCAGAAGGGAACAATGCTGTGGATTATAATCTTCAAACCCATTATTTTCATCAGCCCACATGAGTGACTTTAATAAATGGTTCGGCTGCAATGTTTTGGCTTGATAATTATGATGCGACAAGTATGTTAGAGAGGCCTTACGCCGCAGAATCAACATAAAACCTTTTTTTTTTTTAGATTTCTATTGGATAGTAAGGTCTAGCAATGCGTTCCCCTGATAATCTGAACTGTAAACGCTGAATTAGATTTGGGAGGTCAGATGCTGCAACACACGAGTTGTTATTTTTAGTTGTTTTGTGATGGGAACAGCTGGTGTGTTGATAAGGCATAGTGATTGGTTTAGTGCTGCTCATGTGACACAGCAACAGATCAACAAACGTACCATTATATGCTCACTCTACTTGACTGTTTTTGTATTGTGCATTGCATTGGGCTGTTTTAATACGTCAAATGAGAACTAACTGGATTGTCATTTTGAACAAAATTAGGCCAAAGTTCATTTGATTATTGTCAGATTGCTTGGTTAAAGCTGCCGTTTTCTGTATGCCAATATTCAATAATTGAGTATATCATATGCAAACTATTGCGTGCACTTGATACAGTAGTATAAATTGGCCTTTAGTGTGGTTTCATATTGTAAAAGACTGCAATTTACGTAAATGGGAAGCCCCCATAACACTGTGTTGATCTTGTGTTTTCAGTTAAATGTGCATTTGGTAAAGCAATGTGCACCAGTTATGCTTTATTTTCAGAATCAGGTAATTTTTGAAATTTTTCTAAATAGAATAGAAGGTCGAAGGTCTTTCACACTGGAAAAAATGCTTTTCTCACTATTTTCTTTGGTTATAATTCTTAAATCACGAAGCATTTTTTGGATGAGAAATTGGGGTAAGCAGAACAAACTTATTTCAAAATTTTGTTTAACCCATCATCTGACATTTTATCCTACCCATCAGATTATGCTATTAACACTGTATTTGAATGGTTCTGAGGTTGGGGTTAGAGATAAGGTAGGTTAGGGCAATATTATAGCTTCATATCACACTACCCCACATTAGAATTTACACTGGTAGCAAAATCTGATGGGTAACATATTGGGTCATCAAAATGTGCTACCTACTTTTTGAATGGGAGGTGGGACAATCTGACAAGGTAGGACAAATTGACAGAACACCCATTGGCAGATTATATTGGTTGTTTTAAGAACAAACTCACAAAATTTTGACTTATTTCTGAAAACAAGACAATTTTTTTTTACTTGTCTATAAAATGCTTTTTGATTTAATGATTTTTAGATATGTGGACTAAGTAAGAAAAGCATTTTTGCAGTGCACCCCCTCTCTTTTTTAAATTATTAATTTATTTTATTACAATAATAACATCTTGAAAGTGTAATCTTCAGTGGCCATAGATTTTTTTTCTGCATTTTTTACTCACAACACATGCAAATTGAAAAGAACACGGAAATGTTACAAGGGGACTCAAAAACGTGACGGACCCGGCTATTTAGGTTATAATTATTTAGGCTAATAATATACAAAAGACAGGGGAATCTTGTAATCAGGATGTTAAAATAAACAAAGAACTCGCCTTTAAAAGATCACCTACAGTTTTATTGAGCAATAGTCACAGCACAATAAGCAAATGCCAGCCTGATCTAGGCATGGGTTGATAACTGGTTTCAAGTATACTGTAGTTTGGAAAATGAAGGTTTTAAAACCGCTAAAATTTTTTGTAATATCGTTCCTACGGTATATGCAAGTTTTGTTTTTTAAGACTATTTTATTTAGATTTTAGGGCAACAGTATTTCATTCTCCACATCAAAAGCTACAGCTCAGCCCAAGATTTGGCAAACATTAAAAAAAAAAAAATCGCTTAGAAACCAACATACAAGTATACTATAGATATGCAGAGTACAGTGGTTTACTTTATATCCAAAGAAAAGAAAGATAACCAAAGCTGCCTTTTAAAGTTGTAAAGAAATCTGTTTTTTAAACTAATGAAGATAGCCGAAGTCAATGATTTATTTTAATTATTCAGCCTGACATGTTTACTCTGCCAAAGTATTTGAAATGTTTCTTAAATATACAATCTATTGTGTTCAATAGGGGAGAAAATGCAGTTCGTCTTCTTAATTTGTTTGTTTTTAGAACATTTGCAGCACGTTTTCTTATTGTATTCGTGTTTTGAGGAATTGCAACATGCATGCTGTCAAACCGATGAAGATCTTGTCTTATTTTGTCTCTGTTTTTTGCAATTGCATGTGTTTTCTTAAATCGCAGCTCATTAAGCTATCTCGGCCACCATAGGAATCCTTTCAGGTAAAGTAATTCTGTCATTTACTCACCCTTCTTTTGTTTCAAACCTTATAGCTTTTTTTGCTTTATAGTCAGAAATTCTGAATAATGTTGGAAACCTGTAACCATTGACTTCCACAGGAAAAGCAAATACTATGGAAGTCAATGGTTACCAGGTTGTAACATTCTTTAATATGTTGTGTTCAAAAATACTAAAACTGGTATAGAACAAGTAAAGAGTGAGTAAATGATGACAGAATTTCCATTTTTGAGTGAACCATCTTTTTAAACAAGAAGTGTTTTAATTTTTAAATTACAATACAGTTTCGTATTGTAATATAATAATAATAATAATAATAATAATACAAAATTATTATTATTATTTTTATTCTTGTTTTTGTTTAAAATGATCAAATCAGCTCCTAAAACATGCAACAAAATTTCCTTCCATGTCCTCAAATTCCACAAGAGGTCTTGAAATCCTGTGGGAATCTGTGCTGGGCTTTTATCTCACTGTGCAAGACCACAGTTTTCAGTTCCTCTTGTTAGTGTCTAGTGTTTATGTGGTGCTGCTGGTGAAAGATGCTCCACTGCTTGTGACCTTTGCTTCTGGTCTCTTTCCGACTCGCTATAAAAATAAAGCCCAAGGGGAAAATCCTGGCTCTCCTGCTCTAGTGTCGTATGTCTGTCTGTCTGCGTCGGGTGATGCTTTCAGGACGCCCAGTTTTGCCAGGCCTGTCAGATTGCATGTTGGCAAGCGCAGAGGGTAAAGTGTCAGCCATGTGTCTTTTTGTGAAGAGACAGTGTGAGAGAAGAGGTAGAGAGTCGCGCTACATTTAGACGGAGGAATACACAGATGATCTTTCACTGCCAGCAGCACAGCTGGCTGCTTAATGGCAGCAATCATAGACGGCAGCAGATACAGGGATGGCCTGGGGCGTCTCTCTCTCTCTCTCTTCCTCCATCCTGCACTGAAAGGACTGTCTCTGTGAGTAATGAAGCCCGGCTGATGGGTGGGTGTGGGACATGACTTCACCAAAACCCCCCTCTGCACATTTGGCTTTGATTTGCGTCGCTGCTCGCTTACGATTCGGGTTTCTAGGCTGATATAGTGAAATACAAGAAGCGACTTGATTGTCGTTGTTGTATTATTCTGTAATAGCTGTATGTACTAGTTTTAGTGATATTCGGTTTAGGGCTGCACGATATTGAAAAAAAATATTTCAATATATATATTTTTTTTCATAAATATTGCGATATGAATACAGTTTCACAAGGTTTAAATAGCTCTATTTGGCATTTTTCTGGGGAGTCTAACTGTTTTCAGGTACAGAAATTGAATAATCACAATGCCAATAAATGATTTTCTCACTTTGACTTGCCTCATCTAGTCGATAAGATCAATAAAATATTGTTTAGTTTTCACCTTAAGTCAAAATTGAGAGTTTTTTTCTTAAAACGAGCAAATTTTTATGCCAATGGGTTTTTTTTTGCTTTGAAATGTTATATATAGATACAGTTGCAATCAGAATTATTCAACCCCCTGATTTATTAGGCCCCCTGTTTATTGTTTTCCCCAATTTCTGTTTAACGGAGAGAACATTTTTTCAGCACATTTCTAAGCATAATAGTTTTAATTACTCATCTCTAATAACTGATTTATTTCATCTTTGCCATGATGACAGTAAATAATATTTGACTAGATATTTTTCAAGACACTTCTATACAGCTTAAAGTGACATTTAAAGGCTTAACTAGGTTAATTAGGTTAACTAGGCAGGTTAGGGTAATTAGGCAAGTTATTGTATAATGATGGTTTGTTCTGTAGACTATTGAAAAAATATATAGCTTAAAGGGGCTAATAATTTTGACCTTAAAATCTGTTTTAAAAAATTAAAAACTGCTTTTATTCTGGCCGAAATAAAACAAATAAAACTTTCTCCAAAAGAAAAAATATTATCAGACATACTGTGAAAATTTCCTTGTTCTGTTAAACATCATTTGGGAAATATTTAAAAAAGAAAAAAAATTCAAAGGAGGTTCAATAATTCTGATTGCAACTGTATTTGAAATAGAAACAAGACAAAAGTTCTAAGAAAGTTTTTTTTAACCGTATAAATAATTAAATACAATTAATCTTTGTTATACCTCTAAATATTATACTTTTTTTGTGGCCAAATGTTCGAATTCTCTTGAAATGCTCAGTCACAGACCTTAAACACACATGCAAATGATAGACTTTACTCTATTATGGTTAAACTTGGCAGTGACTCTGTTCTGGGGCTCCTGGTCAACTATAATTCAGACTCATCATTGCATATCTTGCAATGTGACTATTGTCACAACAGATATTAAGCAGACAGTCTACTAATACTCAAAGGGACCATCAAAATAAAGTGTTACCATTGTCTCTAGAACAGACCTATGGCAAAACAAATAAATAGGCCACTGTGTGTATGCAGCGTCAAACTGAAGTAAGGCTAAGATGTTCTGCTTGACCACATATCAGATGTACAGTAGCTGAGTGTACATTTTTACATGTCCACAGATTTTTATTTGCCATGAATAGACTTTGTGCCGTGCGTCTTTTGCGCTCACAAGTAGGCATGGGACGATAACCGTTATTAAGGTATACCGCTGTTTGGAAAAGTCAAGGTTTTAGAAGCGCTAAAACGTTCTGCTATACCATTGCTAAGGTATATGTAGGGCCAGACAAAATATGCAGACATTTTTTGCTATTACTGCGCAGAATTTTGGTAAAAATCTGCGGATTTATGTGGAATTATTTTGGGAGTATCTTAACTAAAACCTTAATATATGAAATAAAAAGTAATACCTTTTTAACTTGTATTTATTGTTTACAATGCAAATCCAATTAGACCCACTTTATTTGGAAACAAAGCAAGACTCTCATATAATATATCTACTAAAAGACAGAAAATATTACTTTACAAACTGTATTGTAAATAAATCATATGAATATTTTCATATTAGTCAATATTATTACTGAAATTATTATAAAAACTGAATAAATATGAATTTACACACTTTTACATGAGTAAATAAACAGAATCAAAGATGGGCAAAAAATCTATGGAATTCTCCATAATCTGCTCCATAATATTTTAAATGTTTCTTAACATAGAATATATTGTGTTCAAACGGGAAAAAAGTTTTGTTTTTACCCAGACATTTAAAAAGCACATATTTTAGAGCATTAATCACAATATCGTGAAACTGTGATATTTTTATCCAAGATTATCATACCATCAAAATCTTATACCGGCCCATGCCTACTCACTAGTTCGTTTATTCAAAATGGAGGCGCAGGGCTTGCAGGGCATATTTTACAGCGACACGCGCATGTATTCCAGGCGCACTTCAGATAAACACAGGACACCCAAACACCAAGTGCTTTTTAATTTTCTCCATAAATAAAACTTGTATCAGAGCTTCAGCAAGGTTTTGTTAGTTTGTCATCCTCTGAGAAAATGGTTGATGGTCGCTATGCATCGCATTGAAAATGCTGAAGGAAGCGACGTGCTTTCCATACGCTTTAAGACGTGATATGTGAGTGACAGATCTTACAAATTACCTGGTTCTGCGATACATTAGCTTCCTGTATCCAAAGTAATCCCACACCACAGATGTTGACTTTTTTGGGCACCAAGTCCTCCTGCGGTGAACTCATCATCCTTATTTATACAGTCTATTCAGTCTCCTTTTCTCTCACTCTGTTTAAGCAGGCTGTGTTATGATTGGTCTAAACAGCATTCTGTGGGAGAACTATCAGTCGGGACTGGAAATGTGAAATTAATTTAAAGTATTATTCAATCGCACAGCCCTAATCTGAGCGTCACTGTTTTAAATGTATTTACTGAGTTTTATATGGCAGTGTATTTAGTTAATTTTTATTATTATTATTAGTACTACTAATAATAATTGTAATAATTTACTACTGCTTACTAGTAAATAAGTGTCTATTCTATTTTCCTATAATAATATATTCTTCTTTGGCACACATAAAAATACCATGACACAAATAAAACTTTTTGTTTTTGTTGTTGTTGAACATGTCAGCAGGCTAAAGCTCAAACTCATGGCCTGTCTGGGCCATACTGCTGAGCTCTGTACAATGACCCTTCACTGAGACTTCCATTAAACAAACAGACCAAAAAAAAAACCCTGTCTGTCGCCCCAAGGGCTGCTTCCTGTCATAATACTACTGTTTCTCTCTTTCTGTCGTCTCTCTTGTGATGCCAGAGGAAGCACCCCCGCATCAGCAGCAGCTGTGTGGCAGGAAGCGAGACCTCTGTGGCTTACCTGTGTGTTATCTCTGCTCCCATGAGTGTGCATGCGAGTCGTATAATGTGTCATTCTAAGGGCAAGTTGCATAACGCTCTCGACTTTTTATCAGACCTGCTGGTAGTGACTGCAGGAAGGATATTAACTTGAGGATTCAGTTTGTGGGGTCAGGCCTACAACTTCACAGTGGGAGGTGCAGTTTTGCGGTGGGCCTCCAATGCATCTTCTTCCATTAGGGTTTATTTATAGAGAGACTTCCGTTTACACAATCTAAACTTGCCTGTAGATGTTGAGAGAGACCGATCTCCAGTGTACAGGACATATGCTTGCGTTCAAGCTAGATGAAGCTCGATGGAATGAACACTAAGGTGTTGTTTACATGTGTGCCTTTTTGTTTTAAAATGCATACACTTTGTTATGGTTACGTCTGGCGTCCTCACTAATTCAGCATCTTCGACCCTTTAAAGTACATATAATATAATAAAAACTAACCATGTGATTTTGTTAGCTCACATTGTTAGTTTTGTGGTGGGTAATTCAGCTGTGCATGTCATTAAAGAGCCCCTATTATGGGTTTTTGAAAATGATCTTCCATGCAGTGTGCAGCACAACTCTTAGTCAATAAAAACATCCTGCTGAGGGTTAAATCTGAAGGTGCACCTTGTTTAAAAATATATTTTTTTTAAATAAAAGATTCGACTCAGAGTCATTTAAATGATTTGCTGTTCATCCGGATCTTTTACCTGTTCGTATTGACGTCGACATGAAACAATACCAAATATGAAGTGCTGGATCCGGTAAAACGTAAACGCACCTTTCCCTTCAAACACTAGCAGAGTGCAGGTTGTGTGGGACTGATCATGACTGAAGATGAGTGAACATTAATGAGTAAACATTCTGCTGATTAATGCAATAATCTACCCTGCAACGGGGATTCGTCGGCCGTTTGTTAAAGGAAGGATCAGAAAAGACTGTTGATGTATGGGACTTTATCAGTACACAGTTCATGGATCAGTTTTTTCCTCCAATTCACAAGTGTAAGTAAGCTGGTTGGCTGGTTTTAGCTGGTCGACCAGCCTAGTTTTAGAGGGGTTTTGGCCATTTCCAGGCTGGTTTCCAGCCATTTCCAGCCTGGTTTAAGCTGGACATAGCTGGTTTTGGCTGGGCTCCCAACCTGGCTAGGCTGGTCAAGCTGATTTTTGCTGGTCATCTATTTCGTTTGAAGAGATGGTGTTCTGCTAACTGAAAATGTGGTTGTGGCTATGCACAAGCACTCTTCTGGATTATTTCCTGATTCGTTAAGCCCCTCTCAAATAAGCATTACACAAATAATAGACATCAAGTATGGAACTGAGCACATGCCCAAGGAGTGTGAATAGGCAAGTATCATGCATTTAAGGAGCTAGCGAATTTGTTTGCTGTGTTTTACATGTAGTTTTGTCAAGATACTGGAATTCGATACCAATCGGTACTGAAATTTTAAAAACGTCCATTTCCCGCTAACATGGTGAGTCCTGTTGAGTGGGTTCTTAAACAGCGCTGATTTGCCATTGTGTTCACATGCTCAACAGAAATGACTGTGGTTGGCTGTGAAAAGTCATCAGTTCACCGAACTCACCGCTGTTTACTGAGTGTAACCACAGATACAGGGACACTGTGGCATTTTAAAGCCACGATTCTTAAGCGGATCACTCGTATGTCAGCTTATAGACAAATCAGCTGATCGACGTGACTTTAAAACGCTATAGTGTCCCTGTATCTTTGGTTACACTCAGTAAACATCGGTGAGTATGTGAATTCATGACCTTTACGGCCAATCACAGTCATTTCTGTTGAGCACGTGAACACAATGGCAAATCTGCGCTGTTTAAGAACGTGCTCAACAGTGCTCAAATGTTAGCAGGAAATAGACTTTTTTTAAAATTTCAGTATCGATTGGTTCAGAATTACAGTATCATGACAACAGTATTCACTTGTCGAGTTAATGTTGAATCGAGTTGGCCTGATTCAACATGTAGAATTATCGTCGGCTGAAGAGAGCTGATTGGTTATTCAGCAACGAATCAGAGTGCGAGAACAAAACTGAAGTGATGTACCTAAGTAAATTCAATTCATGAAGGAACAAAGAAGATGGCTGTAATTTCGTTACATTTCTCAAATATTTGCAAACAATATAGATTATTATATTATCAGACATTTATAGCCAAAGCAAGCCAGTTGGTTTTCATCAGCGCTAGTTGTTTGGCTTTGACTTGGTGTGCCCTGGCCCTTAGGCTATATAGTGCGGATGGAGAGAGTGTTTTCATACTAAAAATGAGGGTTAAAAATGAAAACACATTCGTTTAAATAGCACCTAAGTGTTTAAGCTAGTCAAACTCATTTTATTTTCATTCCCAATCTCAAAGATGACTTATAAAGACGTCATGTGTCAAGTTTTGCTGTTCAGTTTAAAAAAGTATTTGCATAGCACTTTCTAAATGATTTCAAAGCAGCTTTACAGATTATTATATATATAGTGCAAAATGTCTACTCCACCTCTTCCAACTCAAATAAAATTGAAATCAGAGTGACCTCAATCAGATCAGTAAACATGTAGAGTTTTCAGTCGGATTAGTCTGTCAATCGGAACACTAATCGATTGTTTGCTGTAAACATAGCTGATGATGCAATAGCCAAAGATGTCTGTTGTGACTGAGCTTAGTGATAGGCTGTTCAATGTGATAAGATGGTGTGTATAATAGTTTACTATTGCACAAATGATGTCTAGTCTTTTTGTTGCTTATGTCTAAAGAGTCTACCAAAGACCAAGCTGTTTTCCACTCGGCTTTCTCATGGAAACCCAATCTAATGTGTTAACATGATTGACAGAGAAGTGTGCGAGGCATTGAGCAGTGTAAAGGTCACAGATAGTAGTGTTTGCATACCGTGAAGTCCATAGGACATGAAGGGCTGGACTTTTGGAGTGGTGATAGTCCTGGACAGCCCTCTTCAAAAAGTGTCACACATCTTAAAGTCTAGTCTCAACAGTTTATCTGATTAGTATTCATTGCATAAATATAGCAACGTAACAGGAATACGCAAACTGAGACAGTCCAAACAGATTATGGATTGGTAGACAAGGACATGAATTTTATATGTAGACGTATACAGAGATGTTGTGCATTGATAGAATGGTTAAACAGTCTAGCACATTACAGGAGAGTTATTAAAGTGGTTTATTCAAAATACAGGTTTAATTGAACGGCAAATGTTCTCTGTTTGTAGGTGTTGTTCTTAGGGCAGTGAAACCGATGTGACTCAACAAGCACATCTTTTTTCCCCTCTTCTGCCTGCCATGTGGTGGCAGATAGTGTGCCAGGCTTTCAGACAGAGCTTTTTCTTTCTTTTTCCTACCTCACTGTGCTGACAGCAGTGTGAAGTGCCGACTGACTTCTAGAACTGGTAAAGTTCAGTACGTCCACAAACTAAAGAGGAGCTGGCTGTTCAGCTCTACATTAAAAACAGAAATGTGTGGGAAATCCAAACTGTCTGCCACATTAGGAAATTTCGTCCATGTTATTCTAATTTTTGTCCTAATCATCAGTGAATATAATAAGTAATGAACAACACCGAATTTTAATATTGGCTTGAATTCAGTGACATCTTGTTATAGAGTATTAAAGGGGAAATGAAGCACTCAGTCAAGTTTACCTTATTTTGTACATTTTATTCCACTTTAATGAAAATATAATAAACAAACTCGATTAATGTAACCATTTAGCAGAAAACGGCATGTTTTACTGTAGATTTTAGACCTAGGGCGCCGCCATCTTGGAATATCGCTGTCTCTGACGTCACGGGGTTGGTTTGCGGTGATAAGCTGAACGGACACAATAGAAGTAAAGGAGTGAACGCGGAGACTGGAAAGCCTAATTTAACCCAATGCGTGAAGTTGTGGGCGTGGAGCTGCTGCAAATACAAGCATCAGATGTGTGTCTAATATAAAAGTATATAAATGTATTCTACTTTCCTTTTTTCCTCCTTTAATCACCGATCATTTGATGCGCTTTGATTCACTCTCTGTATTACTCTGCCTGACTGCCTGTCGGGGTTTCAAACGTGACTGTAACAGACTAAACACGGACACTGAACAGCTTAATTTAACCCAATGCATGAAGTTGTGGATGTGCATCACAGAGCTGGTGAAAACACAACAAATACAAGCATTTAAGTGTCTTGAGTTGTGTATTTTTCTTTTGCTAATACCTCTCGTTTGATGCGCTGTGATCAACTCTTTCACGCTGCTCCAGCACTGCCTGACGAGGGGATTTACATTCAGACTAATGCAATGATTTAAATCATACATGACTTCATGCTTTACTAAGTCACGTCTGTCTGGATTGTCAAGACATATTCCCTCTTCAAGTCCATAGACTCGATCTCTCAACATGTATGAAGGATAAAAACCTGCCATAAGAAACACCGCGCTGATCTGAGTTTGGTTTAAACACGAGCAGAGGCGAGGGGGTGTAGCGGTGAAAAGTGAAAGTACCCGCCCCATGACGCTTACACCGGACCTAGTTGAAAACCACACTATTGGGAGAGTGAATCATTACTGACGTCATGGGGGCGGGAGATTAACGCTTATGTTAACTGGTGATCTGGGACTTTTAGCCAGGACAGATTACTGTGCTTATTTTAGATGCTTGACAATAATTATTTTTTTAAATGTAATGTTTTTTTAAAGAAAAGTTTTGTTGAATTAAAAAGTGCACCTACTGTATACAGCTATATTTTCCTTGTTTTGACACAATAAAAAATTGTGGCTAAGAAATATTTATTTGGTGTGGTCAGAGATAAATTTGGTAAATCCTTAATTTTGAGCCCTGAAAAGTCGTGAAATAAAAACTGATTGTATTGCGACACAACCCATTTGCTCATGCACACTGAGCAAGCTAATACACAATACACACAAGAAGTGAAATGAATGAGAAGGCATGTGGACATAACACATCTAAATCAAGTAATTTTAGCATGTCAAAGTCAAATTTATGCATATAAAATAAAGAAAAGTGTGGCTAGTGAAAATGGTGAATGGCTAGTAATGTTGGAAATCTACTAACCACAGTGGCTGGTGATCAAAAAAGTTAATGTTAAGCCCTGACTGTGTGTGTGTGTGTGTGTGTGTGTATATATATATATATATATATATATATATATATATGAACACAGTTCATGTAACAGTTCGAGGGCATATTCGTGTATATAAAAAAGAAAATCAAGGAGTTAGAGTCTAAAAATCCTTTTGTATGAGGAACTACTTTCTTCCGCAATACATTCACATCTGCAGCTGACCGTCAAAGCAGCAGAAACCGTTGCGATCATATGTACATGCCAACTAATACTCATTAAATTATAAGTAGACTTATATGTACATGTACTTATGACATGTACTTGCAAAGTTTCTTTTAGTCAGTTAAATGTCTGTTGAAGGAGCATATCAACAGCTATTAAGCAGACAGTCTACTAATACTCAAATGGACCATCAAATAAAGTGTTACCACTGTTGCTACTTTACAAACGTCACTTAAGTGCTAGTATTTGAATAATTCTCTAGCGTAATATCTAAAGTGGTGACAAAACAGGTGATTTTGCTTACATTTTAAGATTATAAGGCTGAACAGCATGAAATGCCATCAGTCTAGAGACATTTCCCAGTATTTCTCTGTTGCAATTGGGAGAGCATAGTAAATAACCCCGAAAAGCCAAAGCAACGCAAACACTACCAGCAACACTACCAGACTATTGTATATATACAGCACTACAACATATAAAGAGAGATCGACTTAGAAAGTCACTTACCTATTCTGTAATGATTTGATCAGCTGTAGTTTGAAATTACGCTGTGTTTTTCTCCTTCAAGGGATTATTATGTGGCCTCTGTCGTGATCTTCTGGCAGAATGTCAACAGTCTTTGCTCTGCTCAGTATGACAGGCTGATGGATGCCGATGCGCTGTATCTCAGAAATTATAAATATTTTAAAATAGGCACTGACCTTAAAAATATACTACATAATTGCAATCTACACTGCATTCTTGCCTAAAAAAACCCTCAAAAGTACATTATGTTGTCCAACAGCAGCAATATTTGTCTAACTGTAGTGAGTTTATTGATCCGCTGTCACTCTATGTGGGTGGAGTAATACAGAAGGGCGAGGAGGCTGTACGAATGCTGTTATTGCAGAATCAGATTCAAGAACCAGGCAGAACTGTTGTATAAATAGTATAATAAATAATATTAATAATACGTAATAAATGGCGTGTGGTAGCAGATACATATACTATTTGTTTTAGTATATCTCTGTCATTTATACTTTACAGTAGTTTATCTTTTTTATTTTTAATATTATTGTTGTTTGCAGGATTATTATTAATATTATTTAACAACCTTCTGTATTCCTCAATTTTGTTTATTACATGTATTTTTTAATGCTTACTATAATTGTCCACATCATACTTTTTGTGTTCACATAACTTCAAAATAAAAGAAAATGAAAACCGATGGAAAAAATATATTAAATGAAACAACAACAACAACAAAAATAACAACAACAACAAAAAACAGTTTATTGAGATTCAAACATCATTTCCAAATACACAGTCTTAATCTTTTTTGCTCTAAATTTCAACACATTCTGTATGATGTGCTTTCCGTAGTCTAGCGCAGGGGTTCTCAATCTCAGTCTTGGAGGTCCGGTGCCCTGCAGATTTGAGCTCCAACTCCAAACAGACACACCTGGGCTAGCTAATCAAGCTCTTGCTAGGCTTTCTAGAAAAATCCTTGCAGATGTGTTGAGGCAGGCTGGAGCTAAAATCTGCAGGACACCAGATTTCCATGAGTTTCAGAAACCCTGGTCTAATGTGTAAGAAATCATACAAATGAGCATGGCAAGCTGTGAATGCAGTTTTCATTGTATGAAAAAGAGCAGCAGAAACATTATACTAAATACCTCTTTTTATGACCGAAAACAAAGTCAACAACAGGAAAGTGAGTAAATAATGACATAAATATATACTTTATAAGTGAACTCTTCCTCCACACACAAGGCTTCATTTAGCTCTATTGTAGTTGTAACTTTAAGCTTTTCTTTTTATTGTGTGGTTGTAAAGATAAAGCACATTAGAAGCTTATCAGCTGAGGTCGCAGTTACCAGAGTTCAGCGGCTGTACTATTTCTACACGGGCATGCGGTCAGGCGATACCCATGTTCTTAAGTCAGTTCAGTGGTGAGCAGGTGTTTGGGTCAGCCTTAGATCAAGGCCACTCTGCACTGTTGTGGCACCCTATTATGCAAGTGGATGCTGGTGATGTAACCAGCGATATTACATCACAACTTCCTTGTTCTTTCATCTAACGAAGCAGAACTGTGCCGTCCAGACACACGCCTGGATATTACACAGCACAGGTTACTTCAGAGTTACAGATTTGAACTAGCGCTGGGCTCTGCCACCACCACCACGCTGAGATCAGGAAATAAGAGAACCGCTGGTGGGAATCTATGAGTCAGGATACTGCAAGACCGGTGCTCTTTTCAGCAAGGTGAGCCAATTTAAAGAGCGAGCCAGAGTGAGATTACATGTGATTTGTCATCGTAAACTAGTTTTATTTCTGTAATGTGGCTCATTTCTGTGTGCAACTGGATATTCAAGGTAAAATGTGCAGTAGGACATTTAAAGGGATAGTTCACCCAAAATGGAAAATGAGCTCATTTATTTTCGTATCACTTTTTAGTTGAACACAAAAGAAGATATTTTGAAAAATGCTGGCACTCATCGAGTTCAATAGTAGTAAAAAAATACAATTAAAGTCGGTGGGTACCAGCATTTTTCAAAATATCTTCTTTTTAATCGATTAGATTAGATTAAACTTTATTGTCATTACACGTACAAGTACAAAGCAACCAAATGCTTAGGTCTAACCAGAGGTGCAATAGCAGCAAGTGCAGGATATACGTATAAGTTATAGAGTGCAATTATAGATAAACTATGGGTGATATTTACAGATGGATGTACTATGAACATTATATACAGTACAGGTTGTATTAACTGTGAACCGAGATTTACAATAGATGAATGTAGACTATTTCAATGTGGTCTTGTCATTGGCCCATGAACATTTCCTGCTTGTTATCAAACTATTTCATAACTGTAACGAGAGGCAATTCAATCATAACTTATTGTTAAAACAGCTCTCATAACATTATTTATCATTATGTGGCTCTTTTTGCATTCTCGGAAGCTATAGAAATTAAAAATGTAAAACAGGAAATACGTTGGGTCCGTTGTTTTTGTTTACATCCCTCAAAATGGTCTATATGTACAGGTTGCTATTAATAATCAGAGGTATGCAGATAGATATGATCATAATTACAAATGTGTATGTGCAGTGTATATGTACAATTCAAGATGAAATTCCTTTGTGTTCAATAGAAGAAAAGAAACTCGAATCGGTTTTGAAGAAGTGAAGGGTGCATAAATGATGACAGAATTTTCATTTTTTTTGGTGAACTTTCCCTTTAATAAATGATGAATCTAATAGTGTGTGTGGAAATTAAACAAGCTTTAATGGCAGTGGAGAAACTTGTCTGCACTTAAATTATTTTTGCTGCTTGTTTAAACTACTTAAAATGAGCTGAATCAACACAATTCTTGATTTTTATTTTTTTTAATTGTTTTATATTCAGTCCACTTAAACTTGTAAAAACTGTTAAGTTAACTTAATCAATATGCGTTGGGACAACATGAAGGAATTGTGTGTAACCAAAGACTAGAGTACACAAGACGTGTCACTTGTATAGTTTTGAGTAGAGAAAAGTGTAATGATCAATATGGCGAATGAAGCCCTGCCTATTAGTAGCCAATCATTGATCACTATAGACTGACGTTTCTCCAAGGGAAAAGCTCGGACCAGACGTGTGCTTTTTTGACAGTTTGGTGGTCAACAAACACACTGAAATCTCAGTGAATACTTGCTTCACATACATAAGAAATATATCCACATAAAGCTTGAAATCTGTGCTTTTAAATGAACCAAGAGCACTTGAAAACAAAAGTTTTTTGTTTGTAATCTGTATGAAACAATAGTGAGGTACAGTCCGTTCTGTCAAACGCACATGACAGCAGCAACTACTCAAACGCCCACAAACTTGTAAACAAAGAGTCGCTGTCATTTCTGGAGGAGATTCGCCACCAAGACCAAGTTGTGAATTACTTCAGAAGACCAGCATGATCATACGAAGCATTATCCAGAGGATGATAATGTGTAGAACGGCCATAAATGAGGTTGGTGTCGTGATCTCGTTCTTTTTGAGTGTGCATTAGCTTGGGCAAACTCAAAAAATGCCAATTGTGTTTGATTAAGACATTTATGGTGCTTTCACATCCGTGGTTCGTTTCATTTGGTCTGGAGCAAGGGCAACAAATGATACATTGTAGCCAGTGTTGCCGGATGTAACTGACTTTTTCCAGCCCAAAAACCCGCCGAAGTGCAAAAACACCCGCCCAACAACCTCTATTTTTTGGGTCCTTTTTACACTACACTGATTGCTTCGGTCCGAACCAGTTGAAAAGAACCAAAATGCAGTCATGTGACAAAATCCACATCTCTCATTGGCCAGATGTTATTGAACATATTTTCTAAACTGATTTTTTATTGGTCAGAACTAACGTGCCGGAAAGGCCAACGGAACTCCCCCAAGTAAACAAACCGGCAGACACAAAATGTCGCTTTTTACTATGGAGGGACGACTGTGCTGGCTGATTGTATCCCTGGTCATAGTATACTACATAGTTTGTATACATCATTTTATACAAACTATACATTTTGAGAATGAAGCACGGCTGCGGCTGGAAAACAATGTTTTAATGCATTGCAAATGGCGAAGGCGCATCGCAAGTCACTTCAGGAGGAGGCGTGAATTAATTTAGCTAAACTGCGACATGGTCATCTTCTGAAAATATTACCAACGAACCATCAGGTAATGTTTTTCCCTCTCTCTCTCTCTGTTTAAAATTGCTGGTAAAGCGCTGTCAACAAATATGTTTCCTCCACATCCCACAATGCACAGCGCATCGGCCTACGGCAGCTGGATTAGTCCAAAAAGGCGCAGTACTTTTTGCGATTGGGTCTGTTCTAGTTCAGACCATGTACTTACCACAAACGAACCGCTCCAGGGTTCGTTTGAAAGTGTGCCGAGACCAACCTCTTCAAGGAGGTCTCGGTACGCTTTTTTGGTCCGCTTTTGGTGTGCACTCAAGTGCGATTGCTACATTCACACCTGCCCAAGCGAACCACACCAAGAGGGAAAACGAACTCAATTCAACCGAACTAAAAAAGGCAGATGTGAAAACACCCTTAGAAACTAAACTTATGAGACAGTTGTTGTTTCATTTTATTGGTAGTTCCAAATATGTAATGTTATAAGCTTGGCAAACAGTTGATGTTTCCTCATTCAGATAGAATGCCTGAGCATACTGCCCGAGAGGCGTTTCAAAATGGCCACCGAGTGAAATGACTTGCCTTAAAGAGACTTTAGTGTAGCCAGGCAATTTTACATTGTGTGACATGCTCAAAATAATCAGCATCTATTAAGAAAGTAAACAATAAACTAAATAAAGTCAGTTTTAAATTCATGTTGACTTTAAAGAGTTGACCGGGGCATAGATTCACTGATATCTGAATAAACCTGAGGTAATGTAAACACAGCAAAAGACCAGCGAGTGCTGCAGCTGCATGCTAGCCTGTAAACAACTTCACTTTTCTGCGTTAGGGGTCATTTATTTTGTCTCTCCGCCAAATATTACATCATACAAGTTGAAGCTGCTAGATCTATAGACCCAATGAAGGTCAAGGCCACCCCGCCGTTGTCCTCCTCCATGTTCATTTGATCAGACTGCAGTGCACCCAAACCACTGCGTCTCCAATCTGAAGACATGAATTAATACTGCCGGCCTGTGTTCAGAAAGAGAACGAGAGAGAGAGCAAGAGAGAGAGAGAGAGAGAGAGAGAGCCCGTCTTATAATAAATGTAATGCACACTTGCCCTTCCTCTTTCTTTACAGATTTCTTTTTGGCCGCTTGCCTCCAGCTTCAGAAAAATTTTATTTGGCAGGCTGTTCTGTCCTCATTCTGAGCCTTTCATGTTCGAGCTGAGCTGCTTTGAGAGAGAGCGAGAGTGGAAAAACAAGCTGAAATCAATGAGACTTTCAAATTAAAGGGCTTATTTCTGTAGAAAGAAATAGCGTGTTGTGATTATCTTTTGTCTTATTTGGGTTTTAATGTGTGGAATAAAGTGTTTTCTTTTTAATAGACTAGTTAAAGTCAACAAGAAATCCAAATCGCCACTCTTTGTGACACGCTCCTGGTTCTGTTGTATGTAATTTATCACTACATAAGAGCAACTAAGTTTGTCTGTCATTTTTTATCAATATTTCATCCATTTTATTTTATCTTTTGCTGTCGCCTCAATAGTCTGATATCTTCTTAAGTGTTTGTTTTTAGAAAACTCATGTTTTGACTTTGTGTAATGTCTAATTTGTCTTTTTATTTCACTCCTGATTGATAAAATCAAGTCCTGTCCTACATTTGTGTTCTTCAATAAAAAAAAAAAAATGACAAACACTATTACAATACAAATTGTTACATATCTTTGTTGTTTTTTAAAAAAAAGAGAAGAATAAAATCATAAAAAAAGAGAACTAAAAAGTAATAATAAGGGGAAAAGAAAAAAGGAAGCGAGTAATAAAAGTAAACAAAAAATTACAACCAACTGAATGCGGTCATTCAGCAGTCACAGTCATATGTTCAGATACAGTATACTGTCAATGTTGAAAGTAAATACAGTATTTACAATGAAACTATAAGATAATAATAGTTAAAAAACAAACAATACTTAAATTGCTACGAAATAGATTAAAAGGAGGGAGAGTGCATTTAATAAATGTTAGAGTTAAAGTAAGTTATAAAACATTGACACTTTTTTTTTTATAATTATTTTTTCGGGGTTTTCACCTTTAATGTATAGGACAGTAGAGTTTTGACAGGAAAGTGTGGGGAGCAGAGTGAGGTTAAGGATTGGCAAAGGACCTCGAGGCAGGAATTAAACTCGCATTGCCGTGAGCACCGGATTACAGGTGTCGACGCACTAACCAGTACACCATTGGCGCCGACAAACATTGCCAGTTTTTAAAGAAGGTAGTTTTCCCAGAGCATCTAACCTTTTCCAACTTTAGAAAATACATGGTATCCACAAGCCATTGGGTTGTAATTGGAGGCTTATTTGATTTCCAGTGAAGTAGAATACGGCGCCTAGCTAATAATGAGGTCAAGGCCAAAATATCAAGTTGTTTAGAATTAAACTGGGACCAAATCTTTGGAACCCCAAAAATGACTACATCAGGGGATGGGTCTATATTTACCTGCACAACCTTGTGCTGAGTTCAGACTGCATGATTTTAGCCCCGATTTTTAGCCGACAGGTTTTGAGAAATCGCTGACAAATGCCTGACATCACAAGCAAATCGGTACTCGTTTACGCGAGTAACAATCACACAGTGTGAACTATCAAAGACACAATCTGAGAGAATCGCCAATGAGTCAATGACACCTGTGAGATATTTAACATGCTAAATATCTGGAGCTGTCGGTGATTCAACATCATGCTGTGTGAAATCTGTTATGATTGAAAATAACATCAGGGATTACCAACAGCCAATAAGAGAGCAGCATCCACTAGTGTGGGTATCTACAGGCCAGCGGGATTTTCTTGTTTTCTGTCTATTTGGACCCAAGAAATAGAGGAAAAACTAGTGGAAATTTGGCAGGAGTACCCGTGTCTGTTTGACGTGTCGCCTGAGCAATATCACAACCAGGTCGAAAAAGAAAAAAGTTGAGGAGAAATTGCTAATTATCTTTGAAGGCCAGTTTAGCAAAATTATTATTTTTTTTACCCCACTGGCTTCTTTTTCATAATGTAGTTAATAACAAAAGATATATGAGGTGACCTCACATTGTTTCCATGTCACTTTTCACGTGTGTTTGCTTCTGAGACGTAGTTTGCAGACCAAGACAAAGTTGTCGGCGATTCTTCCTATTTTAAAGTCAACCCCCTGTCGCCGATTCATCCTACAATCTAAACACAGCAGCGATGAAATGCTAGCCCAGATAGTCATGCAGTGTGAAAACATCTGTGACATGACTATTTTGAAAATGCAATCTGAACTCGGCATTAGACATAATTGTAAAATAATGAATCCACTAAATCTGTAACATAGGGCACATAAAAACATACATTTGTGTTTTTGTTGAATCTCCTGTTTCATTTGTTTTATTCTGTTTTGTACGCTGTTAAACATCTATCAGCTTCATCCAAAGTCAATGTCTTTTACATCAAATAGCTTTCTATATGAAACTGCATTGACAGATCATTTCATTTTGGTAATAAGATATAATTCCTATTTCATGCCAGAATCGAGCTTGACCTGAAGGCAATGTTTAAATAGCTTCGTATACTGTAAGTCAAGTTTTGGAGAAAGTTTACTCATTAAACAGTCTGATCGTGGGCTTAAATTCTGAAATGTGAAACAACATTCTTTTCCTGATTTCATATTTGATTTGTTTTTATCTTCGCATCCAAATCCAAACCCTAAATGTCTTCTCTAAGGCATTAGTTTATGTTGTCTTATGCAACAAGAGATGCGCCGAAAATCTAAAATGCTTTGGGAACGCAGAACAGATGTTTTCATCTGCCTGAAGAATTATATTTCTGTGCAGAGATGGTGCCCTGAAAATATCTTGTTCTCAGAATGCACTCACTGCGGTAGCTGTGTATTATTTATAGCTTTACTTTTCGTTTTTTCCGTGTGACCTCATTTTCGGCGGGAGGAGGTTGGGGATGATGGGTTTGACAGCGACCGCAGCACAAGAGAGAGAGCGAGAGCAGTACAGACACAGCCTTTTCCTCAGCCAATGGGAGAAAAACTAAATTGTAAAGCGACTGAATGCATGGCCTGGCTTCTGTCCTTTGTGCAGGACTTTGTTATTCAGAACACCAGAGTGTTTCTATACCCAGAAGACTGACAGTAAAAAGGGTGACCCGTATGGTTTTGGAAAAAAAACAATAATGTGAAAAATGTAAGTAGTTGAGATCAAAATGTCTGTCCATCTAAATTATCAAGGATTTTTTTTCAAAAGCTTAATAACTCCTGCACAATGGACAGTCAGAATAGCATGTGAGCATGGCTCAAACTTCAATTCCAAGCATACCAGCCAATGGGAAAAAACAAACAAACGTCTAGGGGTCTGATTTATAAAATTTGTGTAGAAACCATCCTAAAAGTGAACATACGCTGGATGTATATACACTACCTGACAAAAGTCCTCCCGTCTGTCCAAGTTTTAGGAACAACAAATAATAACTTGACTTCTAGTTGATCATTTGGTATTAGAAGTGGTTAATTTGAAAGACAAAGGCCTATAGATTACGCTTATTTAACCAAAATAAAATATGATCATCTCTTGATTTTTAGTTATGCAATTAGCACAGTAAGGTCTGACTTTGATTAGACAAAAGTCTTGTCACTTAACAGAAATAATGTACAGTATAGAATATAAAGTCATGCTGCAGTGGAAATAGAATTAATATTGTGACTCCCATGAGCTTGGAGGACTGAATCCATACATCTCTGCAATGACTCATCAAGGTTCTTTGAATTCATCTTTAATGCCTCCTCCTTCATCTTACCCCAGACATGCTCAATAATGTTCATGTCTGGTGACTGGGCTGGCTAATCCTGGAGCACCCTGACCTTCTTTGCTTTCAGGAACTTTGATGTGGAGGCTGAAGTATGAGAAGGAGCGCTATCCTGCTGAAGAATTTGCCCTCTCCTGTAGTTTGTAATGTAATGGGCAGCTTTATTGGCATGCCACATTTTGTACAGTATTACCCAAATATTTTAGACATGTATAAAATAGGCTAATATATTAATAATATACAGATAATGAGAAATAAATGACATAAATAAAAGGAATAAAAACCGACAATATCTCAAGTGTAAGTGTAGATTATTGAAATAAGGCAAATTAGTTGATAAACCATTTCTAATGGTGTACAAATATTTTGCAGCCAGTTTAGATGTCATTTTGTCCCCTTGTATATAAGTTTTTCTGAGTTGTTTATTAAAAAATGAATTGAATGTTTCTCTCACTCTCAAGGCTGCATGCATCAGCTGTGGAGCCAAGCACAAGTAGGTTTAAATGAAAAGGTAAATGTCAAAAAGCATACAACTAACGACAACTTTTGAAAGTGAAAGGGTCTGTGGGTCTGCAGAGCACGTGACTGTCTTTGGGAGTGTTGACAACTCTTGTGCTCACAGAACCAGCAGTAGCCTACGAAATGGGTAAACGAGAGACAATTTTCTACTGGTTAATCGATCGCAGATATTTGGTTATCTTCGGCGGATATAAAAAAGGGTAAAAGGATGATAATAATAGTAAAAAAAAAAGTGTCACCATATATACTTAAGCGGCCGTTAATTTACTTGAGCGACCCGCCCAAGCAAAGTCTATGTGTGGGAAACACTGTATGTATGTATATATTTATATATATATATATATATATATATATATATATATATATATATATATATATATATATATATATATATATATATATATATATATATATATATATATATATACAGTATATGAATATGTATACCAGAAGTGGCATACGCACATTTATAAATGAGACCCCAGGGCTTTTTTTTAATGTATGCATCATACTGTCATTGAGTATGGGTGGTCCATGAATGTGCCATCATCACAGGCTGAAATCAGTCTCACACAGTCATTTACACTGCAAAACAAGTGACGCAACAAACCCAGAATGCTTCTGCTGTAATCTACGATGCTTGTTTCAGGCTAGTTTGTGCCATCGCTAGCTTAAAGTATAGACTGTATATAGTGTTAAAAGGAGGTTGCAGCCTGCCAAAAATAGAAATGGGCTTTTTGAAATATTCATGTAATAAACTGCTCCGAGTCTGGGAAGAGGAAAAAACTGGCCGTTCTTTGGGGCCAGCATTCCCTTAGGAAGTTTGTTCGGCTGCGATTGTACACTCAGCGAAACCCTATCAGCACCGCAGCACTGCTGATAATAAAACTGTCATTTGCATATTCCAGCTGGCTTTGATTTTAAAGCCACAGTTCTCTCTCTCTCTTTTTTTCTGGTGCCGGAGTGCTTCTCTTCCCTCAAATCTAGTGTTATGAGTGGGATTTGAATAATTCGCAAAGGAATTTTTGAAGCTTAATTGCTTTAAAAATTCAGCTATCGATAAAATGAGCTGTTAATTGTTTGAATATTTCGTCGGCAGTCCTCCAAGGGCTCTTTGACAATAGTTGATGATATAATTATCCATCACAGTTTGTCGAAAGATTGTCCGTAGCCCGAGGCCCTCAGGAGATCTCTGCCTCTACCCAAGACATTCACACTTTACTAAAAATCCGAGCTGTTTAATGGATTTAAACCGTCTTTACAAATTGTGTAAAATGTGGACAGGAAGGGAATTTTTGTGGAAGTACAGCTGGGTGACTCAAAGAATACTTGACTTACAGCATTTAAAAGCCGTTTGGATATTTTAGTTTAAATCCTAGAAGTTCCGGACACCCCCGTTCACATTAGAGCCATCCATAACGCTTCACTGACTCTCACAAAGGCACTGCTATTTTTACAAGCCCAGCTTGAAAGAACACACACACAAATTGATATCATGAGGCTAGGCGACCACAATCTCTCTTTTATCTGTCCAATCCCTGTGAGCAACAAGTGGGCCTGTTGACAGGGAAACAAAGGGACAACTGTCTGGCCCCAGTGTCTTCCTCTGAGCTCCAGAAAAGAGCTGCTGCTACCTTTAGAGAGTTTTTCTGGGAATAATCGGCTCTGTCGTCAGGGTTCAATATTGTATGCGTTAAGGGGCCTTGTACTCGTAGCTTCTTCATAATTCCTGATATTTGTTTATGGCTGTTAAAAGATTTGTTGGTTCCATCAATTTAAATTTATGCAACACTCTCAGAGACACTCATTTGTACCTAAAGAGTTCATATTGGTACCTCAAAGGAATATGTTTGTCCTTAAAAATTTAAAAAGTAAACATTTGTACTTTTCAGGTACTAATATGTACCCTTGAGGTATTAATATGGACCCTTTTGAAAAGATATCACCCCAGTGACAGCTCTTGTACCTTTATTTCCGAGAGTGAAGTTATGCTGTAAACAAAATTCTCACTCCCTTAAGTTTTTTTAGTTGAATCAAATTAACTTTTCTATTCATCTCGACTTACATCAATCAAACTGACTGAAATATTAAGTCAAAAAATTTACTACACTACACACAAGCCACGTTAACGAACTACACCTCCCAGCATGCACCTCGCACACACCGGTCCCTGATTCCACTGATTACACACCACACACAGTTGGTTACTCATCATGTAGTGATATCCTGGACTATTTATACACCACACTTGCACACACACAGTGCTGAGTCTTGTTAACCTTTAACATCACCAAGCGGTTTTCTTTTGTCTAGTTTTTCCGTGCCTGTTGACCCTCACTTTGTGTATTGTTTGTGCCGTTAGCCACCTGTACTGATCTGTTTGCCTGTTACTCCAACTGCTCTTCTGTATTACCCTGTATGTACCCGTTTTCTCCTGTGATTGACCAATGCCTGACTAATTATTCTTGCAAATAAAGACTCTACGTTTGGATCCCCAACTCCATTGCCAGAACCGGATTTGTGACAGTTTTTTTTTACTTTTTGTCATTACGTAGGCAGAGCGAGGCTTCATAAAACACTGCACCAGTTAAAGCAAATGTGTTGAAGCTTCGAAACGTTTCGAAACCCGTCTCTACAGCTACACCTAGTGGTAAAAAAAGCTCTCAAAATTTCTAGTTAGGAAACAGCTGCGGGTACGCACATTAATATAGCATCATTTTTGTAATGCTTTTGTAACAGTATTATTTTGTTGGGTTTAGTTTGGGTTGGGCTAGGCGTTAATAAAATACAGTTTATTGGGTAGTTTAATAAACAACTAAATAATACTCGGTACAACTACTGTTTTAAAATTACTGTGACAATTAGGTTTAGGGGTGGGATAGGGGTAGACGTTAATAAAATACAATAAATAGGAAATTTAATAAATAATAATAATAACAATAAATAATTCTTGTTAACTTCCGGCTGCATCCGTATCTGATCTAGCAAAAACCGTCTCAAAATGCTTCTAAAATGTCCGATACTTTGAATCGATTTAGTCACGTGATCTGTGTGCTTCGAATAATTTTAGTCATGTGACCTGGTGTTTCAGATCATACTTCGGTGCAGTGTTTCGAAACACTTGTGCTTCGGGATCTCGACACTGTCGAAACGCCATCCATAAAAATAATATGTAAAAATCTGAAATAATGATCCATTGTTAGCATTTAGCCGATTATCGATATATTTATGTAAAAATTATTTTTCATTTCTTACATTTACTTTATATAACTATGTAAAATAACCTTTATACTTTAGACCCCTATAGATTTTGTTTCTGTATACATTTGAAGTACCTTTAAGCTTAGCTTTTGACTGATACAAATTATTTCGTTAAGTCATACGATTGAATATGTTGTTTACAGCAGTGTTTCTCAACCATGATCCTGAAGGACCACCAACACTGCATGTTTTAGATGTCTCCTTTCTCTGTCAAACCCATTACAGGTCTTTAAGTCACTGCTAATGAGCTGCTTATCTGAATCAGGTGTGTTTGGTTAGGGAGACATGGAAAATGTGCAGAGCTGGTCCTCCAGGAACGTGGTTGAGAATAACTGGTTTACAGTTTGCGTTATTACATGCATTTTGAAAATAAATGTTCTAAATGTATTTCATACCTCAGTTAGTAATTGGATGTATCTACATAACACAATTAAACCAATTAAATTAAACCAAGGGCTGAAACTGAAATGGTATTATGGTAATCTTAACTTTGTGAGAATATTGATATTAGTAGATCAAATTTTAGAATTTTAGAAGAGAAATCTACACCTAAAAAAATGTAAATCAGTGTAATTCTATAGCAATACAGTTTTTTCCCCATGCTGGACTAGATCAGAATGGATGCCGCATCATGCAGATAGCTTCAGTTAATAGTGCTTGCTTTTGGAGTCAGGCTTAAATCTATTTCCCATTCAGAAATGTCTAATAACGAGAGTTTCCACCATGGATGCGTGTCATTTGGAAGTCATTCCATGTCAAATAAATGTTTGGACTTGAGTGATGTCATCTCATTTAAGCGCACATCATTTTAAAGCGATTTCTCAGCCGTGCCATTCATGTCTTTGTGTAAAGCTTTTTAATGAGGAACAAATCTCCGAGGCCAATCAGCAGATGTGGAGCGTGTGAATTGTGTAATAAGTCACAAGTGTCACAGCAGCAGCGAGTGTGTTAGTGTCTTTGTGTCTTATTTTAGAAGCAGCGCACGGTGACAGACTGAGATGGCTCATTGGCGGTTATTTGTGCCTCTATCTTCTCGGCAACTATTTGAGAGGGATTTTATGTGTGTCCTGCGGTCTCCACTGTGCATTCGGTGACTGCCTGTCTCAGCGTTTGACGAGCTTCTTTAAAAAGCCCAAAATCACCGCAGGATGCACCAAATCCATGCTGATTATGTAACACTATTCATGCTCATTCACTCGTAATTGATGTTCATGAAGTGAATTTGTTCTCAGTGCCTCTTAAATCGTGTTCTGTGTGTAATTGACCATGGTCATATTTGGGGTCTGTTTGCTATAAGTGGATAAACTGATAGTTATGTTTCTAGACATGTTCCGATATCCCTTTTTTCCTTCCCGATATTGATACCGATACTTATTGCGATACCTGGGAGGTACTGGCCAATACCAAATACTGATTCGATACCTGGGTGTATATCTCTATACAGTTGTATACAACTAGTCTGTATAAATTGAAATTAGTTATTTTATTTTAAGGTGTGCTTCAGACTTGTTCCTTAATAAATAATGAACATACATACAGTGAACTAGAGTATTTTTATTAGGAAAAATTACATTACGCCGGATACCAACATTATCCACACAAAAGCTAAAAAGCTTTATGAACCTTTTGCTGACAGCGAAGAATGTTTGCGCCTGACAACAGGTTTTGATCTTTGGCTTCATTCAATAATGCTGGACTTAGTTCTCTATAAAAGTTTGAAATTTGAGAGTTTTTAAACATAAGAGAAAAGTGTATGAAGTGTGCAGTGAGGGGTTTTACAGCTTTAAAACATCTACTGTATAATAACTGTAAAAAATAAAGCTGACTGCTTTGCGGATTTCTCCTATTGCGGGCTATTTTTAGAACATAACTCCCGCGAATAATGAGGGACAAATGTAGTAATATTATTTAATGTCTTCACTGAAATAGAAACTTCAAATGCAGCCAAAAAAAATTATATATATATATATATATGTGTGTGTGTGTGTACATTCAAGCCGGAAATTATTCATAACCGTGGCTAAATCAGACTATGTTATTTTTATTCAACCAGCAAGTTTTTTTTGGCTGGAAATGACACAGGCTTCTCCCAAAAGATAATAAGACAATGTTCAAAATATATTTCTCAGGTTTTATATGCATTTGAACAAAAAGTGGAATGTCCAAAATTATTCACACTCTCGTCAATAATCAATATAAAAGCCTTTATTAGCTCTTACAGCAATCAAACGCTTCCTATAATTGCTGACCAGCTTTTGGCAGGTCTCCTTTGGTATTTTTGCCCCTTCATCTTTAGCGATGAGCTCAAACTGTCAGGTTGAAGGGTTTTCTTGCCTGATCTTTAGCTCCACCTGCAGATTCTCAATTGGATTTAAGTCAGGACTCTGGCTGAGCCACTGCGAAACGTTAAAGTTTTTGTCTGTTAACCATTTCTTCACCACTTTGCTGTGTGTTTTATAAGAAAATAACCTCTTTAGAGCTTTAAATCCATAACCGATTTTGTTCAATATAAGGCATTTCAACATTTAAAAAAAAAGTGCAACAGTAACTTAAATAATAAACAATAAACTCAATTATTTTGTCTGTTATCTTTATCGCTTATTGACTGTCTTTTTTCTTTGTTGGAATGAAGCTTCCAAACTTTGCAACACAGCACAATTGCTTTCTAGTTTGCATTGTTAAGCAAAGCTAGCAGCCACTGGGTGTACTTTTATGTCTCATTAAAAAGAAATCGCAACTGATTTAAGTACTCGCTGATGCCATACTGATGCCAGCATTTTTTTGGTGTTGGGGGCACCTCCGATACCAGTATCAGAATCGGAACAACCCTTAGCGTTTCTCGGTTGGGTTTGTTCTGCTGGGCTGTTTAGTTGTACATTGCCGAAAATATAATTTGTTCATTTGCTTAATTTCAGATGACCCACTGTCAGTGGCAGAGCTGAGTGTCTTGCTGAGCAATTTAGTTAGCTGTCGAAATACATGTTGTCTATTCATTATTGCATTATTACATTACAAGATCCAAGGTTTTTATCTCATTACATTCAAATCACGCTGCTTCTGCACAGCTTGGTGTTGCTTTTTGTGTGGCAGGGCTGAGTAGCAGTGTAAGAAGCTGGACAAATTTACTCTAACATGATGTTCTTCAATGCTTTGGATTACTTACATATTTGGGTTTAAGTGTTTCATACAGACGTGTGGGGTTTTTTTGCACAGTGTTTTTAGGTCTAGTGTGGACACACGTGGCCTGCATTGCATTGACAGGGTCATTTGCCTTTGGTGACGCTTGTTTGATTTGTGTTGTCATTTGCAGTGCTGGTGAAAGAGAGAGAAAGAAAGAAGAGAACAAAGTCCCATTGATAGTCAGATGAATGTCACATATATCTCACACACCAACCAAAGCTTCCAGTGTGATCACTTTCAGTTCAGACTCTTTTTGCTGTCAAATGTACAAACAATATCATAGTTTGAGGACACTATGGATTAGATTTAATTTTTTTAATTGCAAATTTCATGTTAATGATACCCACTGAATATACCAACATTAGGTTGACATAGATAAGCAACCGTTTTCCATAAATACAGTTAAAGTCAGAATTATTAGCCCTCCTCTATACTTTTCCCCTTATTTCTGTTTATGGAAAGAATATTTTAACCCATTTCTAAACATAATAGTTTTAAAAACTCATTTCTAATATCTGATTTCTTTAATCTTTGCCATGATGTCAGTAAATAATATTTTTCTAGATATTTTCAATATACCAGTATTCAGCTTAAAGTGACATTTAAATTCATTTAAAAACTAGGTCAATTAGGCAAGTTAGGGTAATTAGGCAAATCATTCTATAACAATGGTTTGTTCTGTAGACAATTGAAAATATATATATATATATACTGTATAGCTTAAGGTGACTTAAAATATTAATTTTAAAATGGCTTAAATTTATTTTTTTTAAACTGCTTTTATTGTAGCCGAAAAAAAAACAAATAAGACTTTCTCCAGAAGAAAAAATATTATCGGAAATACTGTAAAAATTTGCTCTGTTTAAAATAATTTAGGAAATATTTGAAAATAATAATCATTTAATTTTGACTGTAAATGGAAAGTATTATTTTCCCAATAAGCTTAAAATTCTTATTGTGAATTTATAAAGTAAATAACCATATAGTATAGTAAGAATATTACAGATTTATTTTATTTTATTTATCCAATACATTACATTGTTTTTTTAAAAAACAAATCATAATGACTACTATGATTTACTTAAGTTACTCCTAATTACAATTAAAAATATCTTATAATGTAGTAGCTAATACCTAAGAAACTTGTCAGGTATATTTATAACACGAGTCACTGTCATTAAAGGGACAATTCACCCAAAAAATGACAATTTATTCGCCGTTTTCTTTTCCTCATGTGGTTCCAACCCTTTATGAGTTTCAATTTTCCATGGAGCACAAAAGTCGGAATGTCGGAAACAGGTAGTCATTGACATCTGTAAAACACTATGGAAGTCAATGACTATCAGTTTCCAACTTTTAAAAATGTCTTCTTTTCTGAAGAAAGAAACTCATATGTTAAAAACAAGAGTAGGGTGAGTAACTGACCACAGAATTTTACATTTTGGGTGAATTTTACCTATAAATTCTAATAATAATAAATTGCTACTTACCTTCAAGCCAGCAGGTTTAACTTAATATTTTAAAAATATTTAATAAAAATTTATAGTGCTGGTCAGAATAATTGTTGTAATTTTTTAATGTAACACAGAATCACTATGGAACATTTAACCCATATTTTCTAAAATCATGTGTTCACAAAAATAATTAATATAAACATTATACATCATTATACATTTTTACTTGAATTTAATATGCTTTCTATGTATTGAAAATGGGCAAAAGCCTCACAGCAATAAGGTCGCTGGTTCGAGCCTCGGCTGGGTCAGTTGGCATTTCTGTTTAGAGTTTGCATGTTCTCCCCGCGTTCACGTGGGTTTGCTTCGGGTGCTCCGGTTTCCCCCACAAGTCCAAAAACATGTGGTACAGGTGAATTGGATGAACTAAGTTGTCTGTAGTGTATGTGTGTATGGATGTTTCCCAGTGATGGGTTGCAACTAGACGGGCATCCACTGCGTAAGACATATGCTGGATAAGTTGGTGGTTCATTCGGCTGTGGCGACCCCAGATTAATAAAGGGACTTAGCCGAAAAGAAAATGAATGAATGAATGTATTGAAAATCACTTCTGTAAACTTCAGGACAGACACTAGAAACATTTTATCTTTGTCCCATGTGTAAACGTGACATTTACCAAACGAAATCATGAAGAGAAATATGAAGATTTAATATAATATAAAACTAAGGAAAGAATGTTATTAGTTTTCACTAAAATCAAATTAAACATCTATCCAAAATTGATGTAAAATGTTTTTTTCCTGGCGGATTATTACATTTATGTACAGAAAGTAGATTTTTTTATTATTATATTTGACTATATTTTTAAATGATACACTTTGCTGCACACACACATACAAGAAAAAATCCCCAAAAACAAAAACATACAAACTATTAAACAGATTGTAGCCTAAAAGCTGCCATAAATTGAATTTGATGTGATCTTCAAGGCTATAGATCTGCACAGCGGCTTCCTGTTTGTGCGAACAGCCTGGCATTCTCATAAGATCTGTGGTATTAATCCGAGGCGGTGGCAGATGGAGCCTGTGGTATTACGGCAGACCGCTGATGGGGGATTCCTGGGTCAAACAGTGAGCATGTCATGTGTCCTCCTCCATTACCAGAACAAGAGTTTGAGATATCATTAGTAAACACGATAAACCACTTTGGAGATTATTGATAATGCGTATATCTGATTGCTATATTATTATTATTATATTATATAAAAATATATAAGAGGTGAGGATGTTAGAAACAGTTGTCAAAATTATTAAATTTGATTAAAAAAAAAATATTTCCCATGTTATGTGTATATGGGTCAATGATGTGACGCTCATTTGAAAAAAGCTCATTAAAAAAGGTTACAGTTTCAAAATAAATAAGCAAATTATTTGCATACATTCTCTTTTTTGAGGACCAAGTGGAATTTTTTTTGGTTTTAATCCATTTTAAGATCATTTTTAGGGGATTATTGCAAGAGTGTCAATGTGGTGTAACCAAAAAAATGGTTCCAAATTGTTTATCTTGATTAAAAAATTTGAAATTCGTAATGAAATATCATATCAGCTAGTTTGGCATAATTTAACATTAGACATATTTAATAGTAAATAAAGTTAAATATAGCACAATTGTTCTAAATAATATAATTAATTTGGGGAATTATGTCTGTCAACTCAAATTCCTGAAGCATCAAGATGATGTTAATATTGCGCACAAGACCATGAGACAGGAAATTGTATCACAGAGAGGGACTCTTGATAAGACGAATTGCCACATGCAACTCTCTTTAAAATGTGAGATACTTTGACTTTTTAGGGTATGGTCAGGTATTCTTAGGTATGCATGTCAAATGGTAAGACCCCAGGAATGCAATGATAATTGACTATTGTTATAAAAATAAGTATTATCTTTAAAAATACATTTGAAATATTCCCACCAAGCCCATGTTCTTACATAGATGTTGATTATAATGCCTGTCAAAATTGATTTTAAGTTGAAATCTCAAGCGGTGTAACTTCTATTACACATCTTTCTGTTGGGGGCCAATTTAGTCAAATATCATTAGTTCATGATGCTGATTAAAAATGCAATATAAATTGATCTATTATTTAGGAACTATTTGTGTTCATAGTGTTGCATTATTGTTTTATTTATGTATTTATTTATTTTTGTTTGTTTGGGAAAGTGGCACCTAATCCACAACATTACTATTAAAGCTCTGTTAACCTGGGATAAAATAATTATACTGCAAAACAATTTCTTAATGTAAATATTAAATATAGATCATTTTCATAGTTTACAGCTGTGTTTCTCAACCACGTTCCTAGAGGACCACCAGCTCTGCACATTTTCCATATCTCCTTAACCAAACACACCTGATTCAGATCATCAGCTCATTAGCAGAGAGTGAAAGACCTGTAAATGGTGTGACAGACAAAGGAGACATCAAAAACATGCAGTGTTGGTGGTCCTCCAGGAACGTGGTTGAGAAACACTGGACTACAGGACATGCCACTGTAATCCAATCACTTTCCTAACTTGGCTAGTTATCCTAGTTAACCTAGTTAAGCCTTTAAATTGCGAAGATAGGGAGAACATGCAAACTCCACACAGAAATGCCAACTGACCCAGCCGGGGCTCGAACCAGCCATCTTATTGCTGTGAGGCGATTGTGCTACCCACTGCGCCACCGTGACACCCTTAGAAAGTTTTAATATTTTTAAAAATGGGTTGAAAAAATATCTCCATTAAGCAACACTTTTAGTATATTATTTTTTTAAATATAACACTTAAATATTTTTTAAACAATTAAAATTTCCCAGGAAGGCTATTGATTTGGACTATATCAAAAGATAGTGAAGCTCAAAATCGTTTAACACTTCAGCCAATGAAATGCTGCAGAGGCCTTTGTCAGCACAGGTTTCCTCAGTTGTCTCTCAGGCAGCTGGCAGACAGATTAAGAGGTTTGAAGTCTCTGCAGTAAAAGGGATATTCCTGGTCTCCAGACCTGATCCACACAGGCTGAAGATTACACTCTCTTATTGATCGGGAATCATATGAGATGCCGATTAAAATCTTCACCAGCGAAATACTTCCCTTTTTTGCCACTCTTCTGGGTTGACACATAATTGGCACCGTATTTCATCTTCATGACCTTAAAAGCAAGAGATAAGGTATAGCGCTCGCTGGGGGTTTATGCCGGAGCATTTACCGGAATGTTAATTGCACGAATGCGATCACAGCTGCCGAACTGCTACCTGACCCTATCAGAGCGGAGCAATTTGAATGGTTAAAGTTATTATGCAAAACAGGCAGAACAGAGAGAGAAGCGCTCGATTAAATGAAATGTCACAGTGTCTGGAGCTTCCATTTTGCATTAGAGAAAATAGGGAAAATTGCTTGCAAAAGCCATAATGCGTCGAGTGATGTTTTGTCCTTTTTTCCCACTACTTTTGTGTGCGTGTATGAAATTTCAAACATTTTGGGTTGACAATTTTATTTTTTTTTTTATATTGTTTTTTGAAAAACTCTGATGCTCACCAACACTCAAAAATTAATGTTTGCTGTTTGTTCAAACTACTTATTTAAAATGAGTTGAAACACCACAATTCTTGATGTTTTTTTGGGGACAACTTAATTGTTTCATGAAACGCTTGGTTCTACACAATTGATTTGCGTTGGGACAACATGAAGGAATTAAGTTAACTCATTAGTTTTACAAATTTAAGTGGATTGAACATAAAACAATTAAGTTGTCCCTAAAAACATCAAGAATTGTGTTGTTTTAGCTTATGTTCGAACAAACATGAAACAGTTTTTTGAGTGAAGGTTGCATTTATTTGATACAGTTATATTTTGTTAATAGCAAATAATTTTGTTATTAATTATGTCGTGTTATTAGCTAATTGAATTTATATTATATACAGTTATATCATATTTATTTGATAGCAGTGATATTTTAAAATCAAGTTTCAAACTGTTTTCTATTATAATATAAATTATTATACACACACCGGCCACTTTATTAGGTACACCGTACTAGTACCGGCTTGGACCCCATTTTGCCCTCAGAACTGCCTTAATCCTTCGTGGCATAGATTCAACAAGGTACTGGAAATATTCCTCAGAGATTTTGTTCCATACTGACATGATAGCATCACGCAGTTGCTGCAAGTTTGTGATGATGTGAATCTCCAATTCCACCACATCCCAAAGGTGCTCTATTGGATTGAGTACGGTGACTGTGGAGGCCATTTGAGTACAGTGAACTCATTGTCACGTTCAAGAAACCAGTCTGAGATGATTCATGATGACATGGCGCGTTATCCTGCTGGAAGTAGCCTTCAGAAGATGGGTACACTGTGGTCATAAAGGGATGGACATGGTCAAAAATACTTAGGTGTGACGTTGACGTGATGCTTAATTGGTACTAATGGGCTAGAAGTGTGCTAAGAAAATATCCCCCACACCATTACAACACCACCACCAGCCTGAACCGTTGAAGGCAGGATGGATCCATGCTTTCATGTTGTTGACGCCAAATTCTGACCCTACCATCCAAATGGCGGAGCAGAAATTAAGACTCATCACACCAGGCAACGTTTTTCCAATCTTCTATTGTCCAATTTTGGTGAGCCTTTGCAAATTGTAGCCTCAGTTTCCTGTTCTTAGCTGACAGGAGTGGCACACGGTGTGGTATTTGTCTATAATGGCTAAGCTGAATTTTCAGAGCTATTCATTTGTTACTAAGCATCATACGATTTGTCAGAAATCGCTCTAACATGCTGATTTGGTACATTTTTTTTTTCAGAACTATGTATTTAATAAAAGAATGTTTATAATAAATGATTATGTAATTTAGTGCAGTCCATGATGCCATGCGTTGTTGTGTTGTCGGAATGTCTCCTATGAAAGTTGTGATTTGAGTCATTGGCGTTTTGACATCTGGTTCCTAGAGTGTATAAACACATATCCTGCGTATCTGTGTAGCCTGTTAAATCACTACAGCACATGAAGTGTCACATTATTTCAAAACAAACTAGTTTCTGTTGACGCGACGATGACAGGAAATTCCTGTTACTCGCTAAGCTAGATAACCTTCACGTTTTCACTAATCACACGAAACCTGTGCTAAGTGAATCTGTTCACTTCATTCCCTGAGTCTTTGACAACTATTAATCTTAGGTTAACTTAAGTTGTAAATGAAAAAAAAAAGAGTGTAAAACTTTAAGCATCACTTGCTTAAGTTATTTAAAAAAAAAATAGATGACCATATTGTGCTTTTCGTAAGAACTGACATTATTTGATATCATTTATTCGATTAGGAATTGTTAATCTAGTTATACTGTAAATATGCTTTTTATACAATCAAAAAAGCTTTGATTAAACACACAAAACTTGTGCTTAATGAACCTGTTCATTTAATTCCCTGATGATTTTTAACTTCTAAAGTCATGATTTTAAACTCTCTGCATTTTAAACCAAGTCAGTTTTATTTCTTATATTTACTTATGATCTTATATTAGCTTTAAAGGAGGCAACAATTATTTGCACATTTAAGAAATGGTCACCATACTGTGCTTTTCAGAAAAACTGAAATCATTAGATGTCATCTATAGCATTTATTGGATTTGTTAATGTAGTTATAATGTAAATATGCTAATTATACAGCTGTTTAAAATGCGTTTTCTTTAGAAATTAACAATAATTCCTTGAATTCTTGTTCAATACTTTTTACATTCGTTTTTTGTTCTGTGTATAGTCAGCTGCTTGCTACTGCACATTTCTATGCAAATTAGTTTTTTTACACATTGAATAAGTAAGGTATTTCTGCTTGGGTGAATAGAATTACATTTTGGCATGAACACACCTTCACACACCTCACACACTCAGTGTCTGTTAAAACAAGTGCATGTGGATCAGGTGTCAGCTAATGGTAATTACTGGGAAATTCGAAAATAGTTCAACTAATAGCATGCAGACATTATGCTTAATTGACTAATTGTGGTTTTCAAGAAGGCGTCATCCATAGAGAGCAGCTAAAGTAATACAAACACACATACATACACACTTTTAGGACTGTAGCAACCCCGTAAATACTAAATCAAAGGCAAAAACTATATAATTTACAAATCCTGACCATATAGAGTTTCTTTTAAGTCCTAAACAGATTTTCAAAAACAACAGAAAATTTGAAATAAACCCTTAACTTCAAGAGTAAGAGCCAACAGTTTGGTGGTGTAATGTATTTAATATGTCATCTATAGAAAACAGTCAAAGCAATACGAACACATTTTCAATACAAACGCAGATTTTGCGTAGCTGTTCATCAAGACGCGACAAGGTTTGTTTGAGCTCAGGTCGACCATGGCTTGTTATTATTTGTATATAGTATTATGATGTAATGTCTCTGTTGTGTATTTAAAAATGGCGCTTCCCTTGTTTTCATTCTCATGTCTTGTTGCACGCTAGTGATGTATCTCTGTAAACCAATAGCGTTCAGCTGCGTGTCTTGCTCCACCTTTTGGTACCCTTTATGGCCTGTTTCCACTGAGCGGTATTGTACAGTTCGATACTGTACCGTACCACTTTTTGGTACCCTTTGCAAAGGGTAACTAGCCTGACAAAAGGGTACCAAAAGGCAGAGCTAGACACACAGCTGAACGCTATTGGTTTACAGAGAAACGTCACTAGCGCGTACACAAGCTGGAGAATGAAAACAAAGAAACAGCCATTTTTAAATACACAGCCAAGATATCGTATAACTATATACATATAATAACGAGCTATGGTTGACCCGAGTTTAAACAAACCTTGTCGTTGTCTTCATGTACAGCCACAAAGCCAAGAAGAACTAAATCTTCCGTGTCCTGTTTTTGTTTTACAAGGATGTCTAAAAGTGCGAGCTGTTTCACTTTTTCCAGAGAGCTCGCGATCGCGTCTATAGTTGAAATAACAAACTTTTTGAGTTTTTGAGAATTATTGAAGTGCTTCTGAGATCCGATCCTTTCAGAAATGGACAAACGCGAGAGTGAAGCGCGAAAAAACAACGGAGAAGCCGGAAAAACAGAACAAATGATTCTTTCAGGAAACCTAAAACATAAACAAACTGCCATGTTTAACTATTATCATCACCTTTTGGACTAACTTGAACTCAGAATGACGGAAATACTTTCTAACAAGCAGTTACATGTGCTGGTGAAGTTTAAAGATACAGATGAGAGGTTTGCACCATTGGTTTGCATTGACTGGGCTATATGTTGCGTGTTGTTTTTGAACCCAAATAAGGACTAAATGTATGCTGTGTGTAGTTTATCTGTAATTGGTAACATATCAGAGACTGTAAGGGGCTGTATGTGTTCATATATGTTGCATTTATTTATTTATTTATTTTATATAATCGCAGACGTTACAGTAGGCTATTGATCTGCAGTTATAATCAAATTATGTTCATAGAAAAGTTAGTAATGAACATTTATACACAAGTATTTGTGTGTATAAAGCATCTGTTTTGTGAGAAGTGCTTCTCATATATGTGAATGACCCGTACAGCTTTACTGTAGACATTTTCTCGAGCGAGAATGACGTCGACTAAAACTTTCCATTGGTACCCTTTTGGCAGTGGAAATGCAAGCCTGATAAAGGTTACCCGTACCGACCCATACTGTACTGTACTGTACCACTCAGTGGAAACGGGCCATTTGTTGTGATAGGTACCCTTTGGAAAGTGGTATGGTATAATTCGCTTTTTAGTAACTTTTGACAGTGGAAATGGACATTAAAGCGTACTGAAATGTACCATACCATACCACTCAGTGAAAACGGACCAATAGTGTTTCTTTTAAGGCCTAAAAAAGATTTTAAATAATCCTTAACTTCAAGAGTAAGAACCATCAGTTTGGTGGAGTGTAATGCTTTTACTAATAAAAGACTTATGGGAAATCGCAGCAGCATGTCTGTAATTTTTTAAAGCATTGACTGCGCAATGGCAGTGTAGTATGAGACATGGGGCTGGGCTTCTGCGTGTGAAAATGGGCTTTGATCATGTTGGAGCGCTTTGGGTCTTTTGAGCATGACAGCTCGGTTGCCAAGAACACACTGCGGCATAGACGCTCTGGACTCCAGCAGGCTTTTATCATGCTGTCTGGGAGAGAGAGGGAACACTCACGCACCCATACTCATTTCCTGCCACTTCCTGCTTTTCAACACCGGCGGCTTCAAATGTCATGCTGTTATCTTCACTGGCTCTTCATTCCTGATGTGTGTGTGTGTGAGCCTTGTTCTGTTTATGTAGCACATGTCTGAGCTTGTGCCTTTTATAAAGCCATTTATAATGAGTTAAAATGATAATCGCTGTGCATTTATGGAATTGTTAACGGATAGTTAAAAAAAAAAAAAGATTATAATTGATTCACCCTGACTTCACCTTTGTTTCTTTGCCCACACAAATAGAAGTCATTGTTCTCAAAAGCTGATTATAAACATTGTTGAAAACATCTTTTATGCTCCACGAAGTAAAGTAATGTCACGCTTGGAACAATATGAGAGTGAGTAAAAGACAGAATTTATATTTTTGGATGAACTGAAATCGTTAGTGATGGCTGCTAGGTATTAAAGTATTCAGAATGCAGAGTGCCGTTGTATTGTTGTAGCAATTTGACTTGAGATTGATGAAACAAAGGAAACAAATCACATACTGTAGGCTTGGTTATTTTCTTCTACAGTCCTGCTCATATCAGCAGAAAAGTTGTTTTAGTGGCAGATTAACTTTATATGAGTATTATATACTTTATTATACATTAAAGGGGTGGTTCAGAGTGTATTTTTAAGACTTGGTTGTGTTTATAAGATGCAAAGCAATGTGTGCTCATGCTTCACTTGTAGAATATTTTTTTTCATATATCTTACTTTAAATATATACAGCTACTCAGCTGACATGAAAACGACTGTCATCTTTCCTAGTTCCTCCAAAAGCCCGCCCTCAAGAGGCTCTGATTGGGCAGCTAACATAATGTGCTGTGATTTGCGAATCAGCTCCACGTCACCAGGAAAAACGTCACGCCTTTAATAAAACGCGCTTTGCCTCTGTTGTGTAAATACTGTCAGTCAGAGTAGCTGTTAGCCGTATCAGTTTGAGGCCGAATCAGACAGAAAATGAAGAGGACACAGCTGAACCTCACGCCTGCTCTCTAAAATAAAATCTGACAAGTGTCTTTTATAAATTTGGGTTATAAGCATGTGTAAGTAATATGAAGCGTTCACATATCTTTTGCGAGTTCGTTATTTGAGATGTAATGTGCAGAGAAAGTGTCAGCATAAAGAGACAGTGCAGCGCTGCGGAAGATTGTGTGCGTTTACAGTGGTTTGATGGATAAATATAAATTTGTAGCTAAATTGTTAACTGTGCCAAACAGCATTTCCCATTGTTTATATTCTTGTTTACATCCTTGCTACAACATACCATTAATGCTAGACACTATGTATGTAATAGATCAATTATTGAACAAATAAAAATACTTACAATTCAAAGCTTTATTTATTATGGTTGGAGTGGCTCCTTCTTTGAGGAGGATTAAATATGATATCATAGTGGATCACCCCTTTAAAAGGATAGTTCACCCAAAACTGAAAATTACCTCATAATTTACTCACTCATATAGTTTTAAACCTTTTGAGTTTAAAGAATATATTTTGAAGAACGCTGGTTGCTGTGTCCTATTGACTTCCATACTAGAAAAAACAATACTATGGATTTTAATGGGTTTAAGCAACCAGCATTTTTCCAAATATGATTTTTTTGTGTTCATCAGAAGAAAGAAACGCACAGGCTTTGAACAAGTAAGTACAGGGTAGGGCTGCATGATATATTGTTTCAGCATCAATATCGCAATGTGGTCTTTTCCAATAGTCAGATCTGCAATGCCAAGTTCAGCTCCAGTTTATTCATTTTGAGTGGAATTATAGCTGACCAAGAACCATATTGTTGAATGATTGTAAAACTTAACCCTAATAGAGTGAACGAGTGTTTTTAAGGCCTTTAAATAATTTGTGTACAAAAAAATGATAATGATAATGTATGGCATTTAACTTTTATATGATGAAGACTGTGCAGTTTAATTTGCTTGCCTTTGATTATTACCCCTGTACTTCAGCACTGTACTTCATTGGCTTCCTGTTAAGTCACATATTGATTTTAAGACTCTGATTGTAACATATAAAGCAGTGCATGGGCTAGCACCTGACTACATCTGTGACCTGGTAACTCTCGCCACTCCCACCCGCAGTCTTCGTTCTTCATCTGGACTTTTGCTGTATCAGCCACGCTGTAAACTAAAGACTACGGGTGGTTGTGCTTTTTCGTACAGTGCGCCTAAGCTATGGAATGGCCCACCCATCAGCATCAGGAATGCCGCTTCTCTAGACTGTTTTAAGAAACTTCTCAAGACTCGCCTTTTTACCGTTGCTTTTAGATTAGATTAAACTTAGATTCATTATTTTTGTTAATTTAATCATCCAATTGTATTAATCATTCATATTTTAGTGTTGTATTTTGGTCTTTTTTTTTTTTTTTTTTTTTTTTACTGTTTTTATTATTCTGCTTTGTTACTGTTTGCCTTGTATGCCTTGTAGCGCTTTGGGTCTGAGAAAAGCACACTATAAATAAAATGTATTATTGTTATTATTATTATTATTATTATTATTATTATTCAACTTATACTCAAATACAGTGAGACTCCAAAAAAATGCAGATTGAATATAAAATATTATATAATTAATGCAGTTTCTCTGGGCTACAAAATCATCCCAATCCCAATCATCTTCTAAATTGAGCTGTTCAAGTCATCTGGTGAAATTATTATATTAATATCGCAATAAACATAGCAAAAAAACAATAAATCACAATTTCAGATTTTTCTAGTATCGTGCAGCCCTAGAACAGGGTGTCTGCTGGGTCTTAAATTTCATAAGCAAAGATTTAGGCATTAAAAAGTTTTTAATTCAGTCAAATATTGTGTTGTAGGTCTTGAATCATTTTAAACAGGTCTTAATTATTCTGTCCATGTAAAGTTTCCCAATTGGACCAATCCCCAACAATGCATGTCAATAGACCTTTAGAACAAAAGTACAATTTTTAACTTTATCCACCAACATATTTTAATTATCTTCTTTACAGTGGCATTTGTTTAAAAGTTCACCTTGTGTTTATAGCTACCTGGTGAGGACAGTTGTATACAGCTGAAGTTTGCTTGTTTCAACACATTATTTAAAACACAAGGCTAAAAATAACTTAATTAGAATTTTTTTTATAAAATCTTTTCCATTGTCCCAAACAGGCCATCGGAAAAACAAATCCTTAGCGTTTAGCCCTGTATAAGTCTATCATTTTTGCAAAAGACTTAAAGACTTAAATTTGCAAAAGTCAGTAGAAATCCTGAAGTAAATGACAGAATTTTCATTTTTTGGTGAATTTTAAAATCAGTTATGTAAAAATGGACATTGTTGCTTTTAAAAGCTGATGTCCTCATTATTCGGGTGTTATTTCTTGTATGAGTAGAACAGAGCTGTGTAATTGTCTCACTTCCTAGCCGTCTTTGCTTCAGGAGACCGAACATAGTGTCCTGCCCTTGAGGTGGCAACGACCACTGGGGTGTAAGGAAGCCCACCCTCAGTCCGCGTCCTGATCGCTCCAGTGGGCACACACACACACACACACACACACACACACACACACACACACACACACACACACACACACACACACACACACACACACACACACACACACACACACACACACACACACACACACACACACACACACACACACACACACTTCTCTTTAATCCTCTACTGTATTACACACCAAGTCTGAGCCAAGGACATCCTACCTGCGAGCCAAACGCCTGTCCCTTCATTTTAATTTATGTGGATTATTGTGTCCTCTCTGCAAGTGCGTCCGGTGACTAATGGCTTTCAGCGGGCTTGTATTTCAGCACAGCATGGCTGTTTGAATACAGAGCTGCTGAGAAAGTCGCCTAGACCTGAGATGAGGAAACGGGTCTGTGGGATCGCTTACAAAAGCTTTGTTCTTTTTAAAGGAAAAAACTAGTAATGAACTAACTTAATGCTTTTGGCCTGGATTTTCTCTCTGGGATTAACCTTTGTTCTCAGTTAACCAATCACAAGTAGCCAGCCAAAATGGATAACAGTATTAACCTGCATTCAAACGAGTCTCTTTATGACTGGTCGTGTTCAGATTTTCAACTCTTGCTTGCTTATGTTGTTGTGCTCTGCATCACTTTAACACAAGTGCTCAGTACAGCATACAAATATTATTCAATGACTGAACATGGTGTTTTTTTGAACGACATGTTCCATGATCATCATGTGCTAGGTCAGTGAGCTGAAAGTAGGTGATTTTTGTGTGTGTGTGCGTGTGTGGCTGCATTCAACCATGCAAGGGTTAACACAATAAAAGCAGTCTATCTAAATGTGTTTTTGGCTATCTTTATGGCCTGTTTACTGGTCACTTCATGCATTTTCTTTGATCAGACATTGAGTATATTTTCATGGACACCAATAATTTGATTTGAGTACGTTTAAGACAATACTCTGATTAAGAGTCTGCTATGTAAACAGCAATTTTTGATTAATTTAATCCGATTTAGGTCATAACCGAACTAAACAGACATGTGTAGTATTCCTATTGTAGTCATATTATTGAAGTGCAGCACAGACATGTAAACACCTTAATCAAACTATTACCGTCGTGTAGGATTTTCACCGCATTTTGCGACAGGAAAGTCTACAGCATACACACACGGCTGTTTGACACTATTCTCTGCACCTACCGAGTCAGTGAAGCACCACAGACACCTGCATCGCAAAATGCAGAGTTCTCCCATTTGGCATGTGGTATCAAACTCCATTAAATCTACACTCTTCCAGCAGGTCATACTCTCATCCAATAGCTCGTTCGTCACGAGGGACATGCATGAAATGTTCCTGAATGAAAGTGAAAGTGCCAAACTGCAGTTCAAGTTGACAAATTAAAAATGAAACACCTGAAATTACATGAAACTCCGGAGGAAATGTGGATAGCGCAGTGACGCAATGACGTTAATCGAATTATGTGCTATAACATGTAAAACGGGATCATGAACAAAACATTCAAAAAGCAGCTAATGTAAACACCTTAATCATATTATTGTCTTGTTCAGATTAGGGCCAATAATTTGATTACTGATGTCCATGTAAACGTAATCTGAGTACGTTTTAGTTATCTGAAATGTGAAAACGGTTGCATTTAAATGTAGCCAGATAAATACATTTCTGCTAAACGGATATGATCTTCAAATCCTGTGCTATAGTATATGCAAATTTAAGTAGGCTACATCGACTTCAAATATAGCGTATCTGTCACTTATCTATTGATTGTTATTTTTACAGAAACAAGCGATATATATCGGGATGCATCTCTGTTGTTAATGCTGTTATTTAATATTAACATTTATCATTTAACAATTAACGACTGGTCAAAAAAACTACAATTAAATGAAACAAATATGGTAACACGGTGGCTCAGTGGTTAGCAGTGGTCGGCTCACAGCAAGAAGGTTGCTGGTTCGAGTTTGCATGTTCTCCTCGTGTTGGCGTGAGTTTCCTCCTGGTGCTCCGGTTTCCCCCACAGTCCAAAGACATGCGCTATAGGTGATTTGAATAAAATAAATTGGCCGTAGTGTATGTCTGTGAATGAGTGTGTATGGGTGGAAACCCAGTGCTGGGTTGAAGCTGGAAGCGCATCCGATTGTGTAAAACATACGCTGGATAAGTTGGTGGTTCATTCCGCTGTGGTGATGGAAGGTGGAAGCCGAAGGAAAATGAATGAATGACTGAATGAAACAAACATCCCAAACTATATAGCCTATAACATCCTCTCATGTCAATTTATTTATTTATTTTTTACATTTTGGAAGGAGCAATATTTACACACTTGGTTTCAACGACTATGCATTTAGACCTGTCAAGACACCACTAGAACATTTTTGGAGCAATCATATGTATATTCGTCACGAAGGCAATTGAAATTGAATGTAATTGAAAGTGGACAAGCTTTGTACACTGCAGAATTGGTGATTTATTGACAAAAACTAATCATAATACTATGTTTATTTGGCCTTTAGAAGTATAGCACAGGCGGCATGGTGGCTCAGTGGTTAGCACTGTTGCCTCACACTGGTTCGAGTCCCGGCAGTGCCAGTTGGCTTTTCTGTGTGGAGTTTGCATGTTCTCGCCGTGTTTGCGTAAGTTTCCTCCGGTTGCTCCGGTTTCCCCACAGTCCAAAGACATGCGGTATAGGTGAACTGAATAAACTAAATTGGCCGTAGTGTATGAGTGTGTGTGTGTGTGTATGAGAGAGTGTTTGGGTGTTTTCCAGTACTTGGTTACAACTGGAAGGGCATCCGCTGCGTAAAATGGAGTACTTGGCGGTTCATTCCGCTGTGGCGACCCTTAATAAATAAGGAACTAAGAGGAATGAAAATGGATGAATGTGTATAGCACATTAACATTGAGTCTGGATTATAAACACTAGTAGTAAACCTTTCTTTTTAGGTGACCTTTCTTTCAAACCACTTGTACGCTTTGGTGTTTCCCCTACATAAAAATATCAGATGATTTCAGAAGACTTACCACATATTGGTTATACAAGCTTCTTGTGGTGTGTTTTCATTATTTGAGCTCATTCATTCATTTTCCTTCGGCTTAGTCCCTTTATTCGTCAGGGGTCGCCACAGCGGAATGAACCGCCAACTTATCCAGCATATGTTTCAGAACTGGGAAAACACCCATACACATTCATTCACGCTATAGCCAATTTAGTTTTTTCAATTCACTCGAACCAGCGACCTTCTTGCTGTGTAACCACTGAGCCACCGTGTCGCCCACCATTATTTGAGCTTTCCATTGAAATCTATTGTATGGCCAAAAATATGCTTTGCTGAACATCATACGATATGGAAAGACAAGCGATGAGTCAATGATGACAGAATGTTCATTTTTGTGTGAACTACCCTTGTAAATCTGTGTGTGTGTGAGCACCAGCGGCCTGCTCATCAGAGTGAGTCATGCTGTGAGGCGGCTCTGCCACCTGTGATGGTGGGAGATTAGTTACACTGTACATAGCAACGCCCTTTTCATGGTTTACACTCGCCTCCATGCCACCCCCCCCCCAACCCTCTCTCTTCCTCTCTCACTCTCCCTCTCTCTCAGATTCTTTCTTTTCACTCTCTGCCGTGCCACACTGATTTGCTCACCACACAAACAGCCACAGAAAAACTCATCTGCGCAACAGCAAGCCAAAAAAAAAACCATGACGAGGAGGAAAATACAATAGCAGCCTGTGCGCGCTTGTTCTTTCGGCTCTCGAGAGCTTCCTGATCACTGCAGTGGCGGAGCGCGCGTGTGCGTGTGTGTTAACCGCTTGTGTAACCATGCTCTGGAGGAAGCAGGCAGGCTGACCCAGTTCCAGGCCGAGAGACAGTGCTTCCTGGACGGATCGGGACTTGTTCTTTACCATCGCTGACAATCGAGACGCTAACACTGATACAGAGACGAGCAGAAGGAGAACAAACGGTCCGCCTCACTTTTCTTTTCTGTGTGTGTGTGTGTGTGTGTGTCCTCCTCGCCCTGTTTCTTTGAGCTCTGCGGCAGCCGAGGCTTTTCTCTCATTCTGTGTTTCCTGTCAGCCACATAAAATGTCTGACATGTGGCCAGCGTCTGAGCAGGGACGGTCTCCTTTCAAAGCACGCCTCTAAAAAAACCACCAGACGCCTTTGAGAGAAACTTGCGCCTGTTTGTTTTGCTTTTCTTCCTCTTTTTCTCTCGCGCATCGGCATCCCATTCGAGTTTTCTTTAACTTGAGCGGCGCGTGTGTCCGAACGCCTGGGGTCCACCTTCATCTTCAAGGTAAACAGTCTCTCGTTTTCCATAGATGTGTGTTTACAGCACCGGTGAGCCGGTTACATGAGGGTGGGTAGGATTGTTCACGTCTTGGTCTAACAGGATGTTTATCAACCATCTGTTTGTGTGGTGCAGTCAATCGTATTATTGTGTCTACAGCTACAGGACGCTAACTTAACCGGCTGGTTAAGAGCCCTGCAAACGTTGTAAACAAAACACTACTCTAAGAATTGACCTGAGATTTTTTCTTATTAAAGCATAAATGATATGTGAGCGACCCAGACAGACGGAGGGTTCGGACTGAACTGCCGCTGTGCGGAAACCCCCCTGCTTTTTTTCGAGACAGGGATGGATGGTGTGGCTGTTTTTGGGTGGGTGTTGGAGCTGGGGTTGTCTAGTTTCGCTTTAGCTGAGGTGTCTTGTGTTTTGACAGGCCTGTTGGTTCATTCCATTGAAGTAAGCTGATTATATCGTCTTGTTCTTTCTCTCCGGGGCAAAGTCTGGAGGGGCATTTAATCTGCTTGATCCACTGAGAAGTATACGGTGCACGTAAAGTGTGTGTGCTGGAGGGAGGAAGGGCAGGGTTGCACTATGACCCATTTAGCAAACAGCTCCTTCAATGCAGCACTGTGCATAGTGCGGCTGTTTCTAATTATGCCTCTCGGATCCAAGAGAGAGAGAAAAGGAGGACGAGAGACGGTCTTGTTGCAGAACAAGTCATTTTAGACGGATCGCACACCCTAAATGAAAATGCTCATTATTTACTCGACATCATTTCGTGCCAAACCTGTATGACCTGTATTTGTTTTGTGCAATGTTTTGAGGAATGTCGTAAGTTTTTTCTTTCCCATACAAGGAAAGTGGAGAGAGGTTGGATTGTCAAATCACAAGTTTGACATAATACACCATGAAAGAGGACTGTGCAAGTTAAATTGTGATCTATTTCAAAGCGTAAAGGTAGGATGTGGCTTTAAAACTCTTGAATATGGCTTCAGAATTCTTGGAAACAGTTTAAAAGTGATGGTTCAACCGAAAATTAAATGATTTACTTTTGTGCTACAGTTGTGTAACTTTGTTTCTGTTGTGGAACACAAAAAGAGTGGTCCTTCGTTAATCGTGGGAGTTACGTTCTAAAAATAACCCACTATAGGTGAAATCACCTAAGTAGTTAGCTTAATTTTTTACAAATATTGTAGCTTTAAGGCTGTAAAATCTCTCACTTCACACTTTATACACATTTCTCAGACAGGCATTAACATTTTCACACGTTTCTCTCTTGTTTAAACACTCTCAAAGTTCAAATCTTCGTAGAAAAATACTATTATAGAATGAAATCAAAGCTCAAAACCATTTAATCTTTGTTTATTTATTTCATAATGGCGCCGTACAGCCGCAAAACTTCTACCTTCCTTTAGCATGTGCAGAAGTTCAACTTTTTGTGCGATGGTTAGCATCTTTCTCTGCCTTTTGGGTGCTACCGCAGGTGCCTTTGACGGTGCAGAACATTTCATTGACATTGTGGGGAGAAAACTTGCAAACATATAGTGCATCACTTCAGAGTCACACTGCTAGCGATCGAAGATTTATGTAAATTTGGCAAGCTGAACACATTCTATGCCGTACAGAAGATACGGCACTGAAAAGTTTGACGAAGAACACAAAGCTCTAATCAGGATGCAGAACCAAATCGTGTCAAATCACACGAACACAATCACATGGAAACTGCGAAAATCGAACCGCGGTATAGCGAGGGATCACTGTACCCTGAATAATATTTTTCATACAAATATGTGGGCAGGCTGTCAAGCTGTATGTACAAAACAAAAAAAGTGCACTATAAAAGCCTGTTCCAACTTTATAATGATTTTTTTTGGTAATTGTATGTTTGTTGTATTTAAAATACATTTGTTACAGTGTTTATTAATCTATGTTGAATATTTATTAAAATAGAACTGTACACTATGTTGTTAGTTAAAGGTAATGTTTTGCGATTTGGGGAAAATATCTAATTGTGATTTTATTTATTTATTTATTTATTTATTTTTTCACAGATATTGCGATTTCGATTTGATTTGCGCTTTAATTTTGTAGTCAAGCTTCAGCTCAATAATCTGAATCGTAGCTTCTTACTGCTAAAATGCAGTGAGTGTTCGTCAAAAAAGGCACTGAAAAGATATTAACTGAAACATTTATTCAAACTTTTAAATATTCAGAAATAAAACACTCATTTTTCTCTAGAGCCACAAATAAAATGACCTTAGCTTTCTGTAAACAAGTTGAGCTCAAATTAGGGAGATAGTGTATAGCTTATTATACAAACAAAAAATAATAATAATTATAAAAATATCAAACACTCAGCAAACTAACATGGCTGAAACAACTCTGAAATTGTATTTTGCTGTTGCTTGCTACTAGATTGTGTGTCGATAGCAATACTTTCAGTTGACTTTTTAGCAAGACACTCATCACTCAATTGTGCGCACTCAATTGGCTAACGCACACAGACGGCAGTCACGCATTTGCTCTGAGCAGGGGAAATTAAATAATACAAATATATTTCATATCGCAGCCTCTTGCCATTAGCTAATTGCAACATTTCGATTAATCGCACAGCCCTAATTAGAGTCCATTAAATTATCTATAAAATACTGAACAAATACAACATTTCATGTTATTAACAGTTGAGGATGATCAATTTAACACTGATGAGCATTAATAATAACAGGAACTTGATCAAAACAAAGATAAGGCAAGAATTAAAGACATTAACTAGAAGTTTGTTTTTGTACAATGTTTAATGAAACATAAAAAAAGGAGATGTTTTGAAGAATATTCAAGCTGGTCTTTCGGGAAAAGGTACAAAATGTAAAAATCATTGACACTTCAGAATGGAATACATTCATTAAGATTAAATAAATACAATATTTAACATTAACTAAAAAGAAAATATACTTCTACAGTAGGGCTGCACAATATATCGGCATCGATATCGAGCATATATTTAGCATCGTTATCACAATGTGCTCATCCGGAATAGTCATATCACAAAGATACTCAATGTTGAGTCTGAATTATAGTTGAACAGAGTTGTATTCAATCACTGTATTTATACAAAATTATATGATTAATGCAAAAAAATCTGACATTCCGATATTTTATTTTTCTGCGATGAATATTGCGATATGAATACAGTTTCACAAGATAGTTTGAATAGCTCTATTTGATGGTTTTCTGGGGAGACTAGCAAAAATCAGGTACATAAATTGAATATTCACCTTTTATACTTTTTAAAAAGTATTAAAAGTTGATAAATCTAAATTAAAAGTTAAAAAATTAAGGCCCTTTAAAGTTATTAAAAAGTCTTAATCGAGTTTTTACGAGGTCTTAAACTTTGTTCAAGCATTTTCCAAAGTGTTTGACTCCAAAAAAGCATAAATATGTTTATTTTACTCCTAATATTAACAATGGTGTGCTCGATCCACTTGATCGGTTCCTCCATCCGGGTAATGTCACGTGATTTTCGACAAACGCGGAAAGGTGATGTGACTTTCTCCACATGTAGTAAACCATAGTGCGAAACAGACGGCAAAATGGGAAAATGTTAGCTTGTGTACCCCTGGTTGGAGAAAGACGAGTTTAAACAATGTCTGAAGCCTGTCGCTGAAAACAACCGCGTAATTTATTCTTTCAAGCTTTGTTTCTTCCGAGCTTATCTGAGTTCTGTTGCATGATTGTGCTCCATTGATTTATTTAACTACAACTGTTTATTAACAACTGTTTATTGAGTTAAAGGTTTGATACTGATTAGAACTTGAAGTGGCGATGAGGTCTTAAAATACTTTAAGAAGGTCTTTAAAAAGTCTTAAAAAGGTATTGAAATTACCTTTAGGATTCCTGCATATACTCTGTTCTAACTTAGTTTTGTCTCATTTCTAGTCCAATTATCAAAGAATTCTTAGGTAAAAATTTTGTTTTGTTTTACTGTCAGAAGAAATGAGTCAAAATTAAGAGTTTATCTTTAAAACAAGCAAAATTATCTGCCAGTGGCATAAGTGAAATAATTTGGTTTTCCAGTTTTAAACCAAATAAATTCCGTATAAATACATTGATTGAATACAATTCTGTTGAACTTTAATTCAGACTCAACATTGAGTATCTTTATGATATGACAATTGCGGATGCGCACATTACGATATCAATGCCAAATCGATATATTGTGCAGCACTTTAGAAGTATAGTTTTTTTTAGTTGATATTAAATGTTATATTTATTTAATCTTAATGAATGCAACCTAATTGTGAAGTGTCAAGGATTTAAATTTTTTGTACTTTTTCCCAAAAGAGCAGCTTGAATATTCTTCAAAACATGTCCTTTTCTTTAATGTTTCATTAAACATTGCATAAAAGCAAACTCCTAGTTAATAACACAATTCTCAGAATTCTTGTCTTATCTTTGTTTTTATCAAGTTCCTGTTGTTCAGATCAGTTTAAATGATGAAAGTATGCTTGCAATAAAAAGTTGAGAAAGCAATCGAATGCTTTCATTATAGATATGTGGAGTTTTAAAGTGACACCTCTGTTATTTCATGTAATCAAACAAAAAATCTAAGTGAGAGATCCCTTATTTTCACATCACAATGTTGACAGGTATGCATTTTCACAGATTCATTATCTCAGTGTGGATTTAGATTTTGAAAAATTGAGATTTTTTTTTTTTGTGTAGCTTAATGGTAAACTACGACTATGTAGTATATGTGGCTCAATCTGGTTTGGGTTAGGGCTAAGGTTAGGCCTTATTTACTGACAAAATGCAAATAAAAATCACCTTAGATTAATCGAAAGCCCTATAATGTAGTGACTATTGCGGATGCGCACATTACGATATCAATGATATATTGTGCAGCCCTATTTTAGAAGTATATTTTCTTTTTAGTTGATATTAAATATTGTATTTATTTAATCTTAATGAAATAACCTAATTGTGAACTGTCACTGATTTTTACTTTTTGTACCTTTTCTCAAAAGAGCAGCTTGAATATTCTTCAAAACATCTCCTTTTCTTTAATGTTTCATTAAACATTGCATGAAAGCAAACTCCTAGTTAATAACACAATTCCCTTAATTCTTGTCTTATCTTTGTTTTTATCAAGTTCCTGTTGTTCAGATCAGTTTAAATGATGAAAGTATGCTTGCAATGTTATGAGGGAACATTGGTTGGGTTTCAGTTATTGTGTGTGTGTGTGTGTGTGTGAGGTGGGATGTGTCAGGCAAATGTGGGAAAGTACCGTTCCTCCTGTTGGGATGTGTTTTTCTCTACAGTGTGTGGTGGTTTCTCATGAGTCTGGCTTTTCTCAAGACAGCAAAGGGAATGTGAAGCTTTCTCTGAAGCAGGACACACACACATACTGCCAGCTTTGTGCCTCTACTTAGAAACACAGTAGACAGGAAGTGACCACTGAACTAGAGTTGGTTGTTATAGCTGACTTGGCCGGGGTATTCCATCCTTCTGTTCAGTTTCACTGTTTTATGGGGATGAAGGTCTGTGGTGAGGTTGTAAATCTTGTGGACTACAATATTACTTGGAGTACGGCTCACTCGCTGTGTCTGGGTATGTTCACAGTGCTGTACTTCCATACAACTTGTAGTACAAATATGCATGGATTACCAAAATATACAGATAAAACGGCACAGATCGTTGTAGTATGTGATAAAAAACAGATGGGAATTTTAATAACAAAGATTTTATATATATATTTTTATGTATTTCCTTACATATTGTATTGAAATGTAAAAAAAATGTAATGTTAAAGATGCATTCAGTAGTTTTATGAAATACTAAAGGAAATACTAAAGAGAAACCTCACACACTTTGGACTTTGCATCTATTGCAGTGTACTGTAATAGAGCTGGGTGATTTAATCAAAATGAAATAGCAAAACTACAACTGTCATTTACATCTTGTCAGGGACGCACAGATCTGTAGTAAATCTCCTTCGAAGAGTACAGTGATTTTGGAGTGAAAACATGTTATTAAATATGGTATTTTCACGTGCAGCATTTACCACACACAGCCATAGTTCATTGAGAAGCTATCTAAACAGTTGTCATTTTCACCATACCTGTCAACCCTCCTGTTTTTCCAAGGATTCTCCCGTATTTTTACAGTTCTATCTCGCTATCATACTGTAGAGGTATTTTTCCGTATTTTCAATCTTTCTATGAAGGGTGGCAATAAACATCAAAGAGCAATCCTTCCCTATACGCAAACCATACCACCGAACCACCAGGGTATTTTATATGAAAATGCTTTGAATTAAATATAAAAATGGCAGGATTTCCTTCCTTTACATTACAGGCGCCATTTCCCCTCCTATGCAATTCTCAAATCAGTCAGTTTATGTAACGATGCGTGACTGTCAGATGTGCTCCATAGTGATAAACACATGCTGTTTCCCAAACGAATTCTGTACACGCAATTTGAAACGGAGCCAAAGTGGACACTCTAGGTTTTGGCTGCGGGTTTGAACAGACATATACACATAATAATAATAATAATAATAATAATAATAATAATAATAATAATAATAATAACAACATCTAAATATGTCAGTCTTGGTGGGTTTTCTTTATAACACAAGAAATTTTGTCTTAAATGAGCATAAAAAGTTGGGAAAGCAATCAAATGCTTTCATTATAGATCTGTACATTTTTAAAGTGACACCTCTGTTATTTCATGTAATCAAACAAAAAATCTAAATGAGAGATCCCTTATTTTCACATCCTAATGTTGACAGGTATGCATTTTCACAGAATCGTTATCTCAGTGTCGATTTAGATTTTGAAGATTTTTTTTTTGTGTGTAGCTTATTGGTAAACTACTATGTGTAGTATATGTGGCTCAATCTGGTTTGGGTTAGGGCTAAGGTTAGGCCATATTTACTGAAAAATGCAAATAAAAATCACCTTAGATTAATCGAAAGCCCTATAATGTAGTGTTATATGATGAAGCAAAAAACAAAAACTAGACTCTGAAACACATTATGAAACAAGAAACAGGCGGAAATGTATGATCGAAGGTGCAGAATAAGTCTGAAGACAGAAAGACCAACAAATAAAAAAATTTTTGCTAATGGTGATCCATGTTGGTAGGTAGGAAAAGTATTTATACACAAAACAGTTTTTAGAAAATGTACCATAACTTTTTATTTACTTACAGTCTTTATTTAACTAGTAGTCTTTGTTTTGCTAATTGCTAACCTTGTGTACTTTATGAGAACTCTATTAATTCTGATAGAATGGTGCTTTTGTTGTTAGTTAGGTTACGGAGTAGTTGCCACACCTGTAGTTTTGAAAGTAGACACTCTTGGTTTTGGGTGCGTGTTTGAACAGACATTTACACAATAATACAATTAATAATAATATTAATAATAATAATAATAATAATAATAATAATAATAGCATCTAAGCATGTCAATCTTGGTGGTTTTTTTTTAAACACAACTAATTTTGTCTTAAATGAGCATAAAAAGTTAGGAAAGCAATCGAATGCTTTCATTATAGATCTGTATATTTTTAAAGTGACACCTCTGTTATTTCATGTAATCAAACAAAAAATCTAAATGAGAGATCCCTTATTTTCACATCCCAATGTTGACAGGTATGCATTTTCACAGAATCATTATTTCAATGTCGATTTAGATTTTGAAAAATTGAGTTTTATTTTTGTGTAGCTTATTGGTAAACTACGACCATGTAGTATATGTGGCTCAATCTGGTTTGGGTTAGGGCTAAGGTTAGGCCATATTTATTTTTGATTTGGATAATTTTGTATAGTTTAGTTTATGCATCGCATACTGTACGTGAAGATTGCGGTTTTGATTTCTACATTTTCTTTTGGTTAATTAGTTTAGTGGGTTGGGATTTAGTTAGATTGTTTTATTTAATTTATTTCTTTGTTTTGGCAACACTCCTGTTTTCCATTTGATTTGGTTACAAATTAATTTACATTCTCAATTCTTATATTCTTTATTTCCTATCTTTGTTTTAAAAATTACTACTTTTTGTTTCACATATCTGTCATTGTTGTTTCTCTTATTTCACCCAGCATCCGAGAATCTCACCTAATGTCTCATTCTCATAACACATAAACGCCTAACACTGTTCATAACTGAGACCCTGAGGTCATGTGCTTGAAAAGATAGTAGACATACGATGCTGCGCCGTAAGCAGCTCGCTCTTTTATTGCATTTCGAACATAGAGTCTCTCTGACACGAGAACCAAATTAGTAACAGTTGTGATTGAGACATCCAGCAGGGAAACGAGTCCCCTCAAACGCTCCGAGTGTTTATGGAACATTGGATATGGCGTCTTCCTCAACTGTAAAACTGTCGTCTGCTGGAGAGACAACAACACTGCGGGCTACACTATATGATGCAACAAATCTACATCAGCGTCAGTGTGTTTGTCACACACTAGTCGTTGATAATAGCAGCAGTCTACCTACAAATCAGGGCTTACTGACACCTCTTGTTTCTTATAATTTACATGGCAGGATGATGTCATTACGCAGAGTCGGCCAAATGTTGCCACCAAGCCACAGTGGGGATTTTATGCAAGCTTTGACCTGCAAGTATGCAAATTTGGAATGCGGTGCTTTTTGTGGTTATAACGTTACAGGATAGAGAGGGTGTGTGTGTGGTGATTTTAGCAGTCAACAGAATAACTGCTGTCTGCTGTGACTGGTTTTGCATATCAGAAGTTTGCAGCCCACCATTTTGGTGATTGTATGAGGTCATGCTGAACGACATTAAAAGATGGCAGTATATGCGATTAGGCATTATTTTATATAAGTGTTATAGGGTAATTACATAAATAAGCACTGGGTAAAGTTATTATACTACCAATACTTACTAAGGGTTTGGTTTAGGGTTGGTTGCTTACTAAATATTTTTTTTTTTGTTAGAAATACACAAATGTACTTAATTTAACACCTAGTAAAGGAACAGTTCACCCTAAAATGATCATTTGCTCATTTACTCTCTCTCTGGTCATTAATACTTGACTTTTTTTCCTCAGAAGAACATTATAAATGATTTTAGCTGAAACTGTTGTCCTTGGTAATTCACACAATGCACATGAATTGCTAACAGCTCTCAGATGGCCTGAGCATGTGAGCGCAACTGCAAATGTGACATTGATTTCATACAACAGTTCAACAAATGATGTATTAATATAGTTGCAGTGTTGTTGATTTACATGACAGTCTGTCCCTTCTGTTTTGTCCAAGAAAAAAGTTTTAAACAAAGCTGATGCAAAACAAGTTTGCATATTAGGCTACGTTCACACTGTAGCCAAATGTGTTTTTTGCCCACATGTGACTCAAGTAATGACAGTGTGAACAACCCAAACCGCATGGAATCTGATCTTTACATTTCAGATTTGTGCCACTTTCATATGTAGTATTAAATCAGACACAGATCTGATGTTTTGCAATGCGACTGCAGTGTGAACGGTTATGTCGGATTTCATGTGACTTTTACATAATCTTTGAGCGACATGCGTCATCATTCTGTGCTGCAAACATCATCTACTCCTTAGGAGCACAGTAGAATGGCACACAGGGCGATTACTTTACCACAGAAAGTTGGTTGTTTGCTTTGAAAAAGATTTTGAAGGCAAAACTGGTGCTTGTTAACCAATCTGGTTAACGATTGGGGCATGGGTTGTTCGCGAAGCTGAAGAGCGTCATGGGTGTTGTGGATAGGGGATCCGTTCGCAAAGAAGGGGGCACTTTCATTTTACTCTGAGAAAAAAGGGCAGGTGCTCGAGCACCCAAACCCCCCTTCTGCACATGCCTGTTGTTTATAACGAAGTAAAATGAAATAACTCTGCAAACGGATATAAACCAAATCCACCTTCACAGTTCTGTCTGTGCTGCTCATTAACCCTTGATGAGTTCACAACACTGGTGGTCAGAAAGACGCACACCGCCGTTGTCATAAATTACAAATGATCAGTATTTTCAATCACAAGTGACTTATATTAGGTTTCAAACAGCGAAATACACATTAGTAGTATTAGTAGTAACCCTTTACAGTTCATGAAATACACTGCGGTTGTTTGTGAAAAGGGCAGTAATCATACAAGCATGATCTGAAAACGTGCTTACTTCATACATTGTGTGCATAATTAGACATTTTGTGCTGTCTGTAACTACTTTTGCGCATACAGGTCAGTTTAGGACCATGATCTGTTCACACTCCAAATCTGATATTGGCCACATCTATAACTGCAGTGTGAACAGCCATGCAAAAAAAATCATATTTGAGAAAAAATCTGATTTGAGCACTAAACCTCGCAGTGTGAACGCAGCCTTAGAGAAACAAAAATGATTGAGTGAATGATTCAAAACCCAATCGCTCATCAATACCTATTGCTTCTTTTAGTGTCATATTTAAAGATGTTTTTGCATTCAGCAAAATATAATTCTGAACCATATCAATGGTGTATGATTTACTTTTTCACTCTTTTTTTTTTTTTAACGCAAAGAGCAAATAGCATGTCAAATGAAATGTGATACTTTGTATTTCATACGTATTCCAAATTGAAACCCAATCACACATAATAATATTTACCCATAGGGTTATCACAATACTGGAATTCGCTACCAATAAACACTGAAATTCTAAACTCTACATTTGAGCGCGTTCATAAACAGCGCTGATTTGACATTGTGTTCACATGCTCAACAGAAATGACTGTGATTGGCCGTGAAGGTCATCAGTTCACCGCTCACACCACTGTTTTCTGAGTCTAACCACAGATACAGGGACACTGGAGCGTTTCAAAGTCACATTGATCAGCTGGTTTGTCTATAAGCTGACATATGAGCTGACATGCGGCCAATCACAGTCATTTCCGTTGAGCACATGAACCCAGTGGCAAATCAGTGCCGTTTAAGAATGTGCTCAATACTTACCCATCATACCTCTCAGATTTAAAGGTGTCTTCACACTCAGCATGGTGTATGATTTACTTTTGAATTTTTTTCACACAAATATTTACAAAGAGCAAATAGACGGTGGCAAGGTGGCTCAGTGGTTAGCACTGTCAAGAACGTCGATGGTTTGAGTCCCGGGTGGGTCAGTTGGCATTTCTGTGTGGGTTTTCCTCAGGTGCTCCGGTTTCCCTCACAGTCCAAAGACATGAGCTGTAGGTGAATTGAATGAACTAAATTGGCTGTAGTGTATGAGTGTGTGTGTGTGTGTGAATGAGTGTGTATGGGTGTTACCCACTGGGGTTGTGGCTGTAATGGCGTCCGCTGCTTTAAACATATCCCGGAACAGGCGGTTCATTCCACTGTGAAATAGAGACAAAGCCGAATGAATGAATGACGTAAATGTGACGTTTTGTACTTTATATGTATTCCAAATTGAAAATTTGATGCAAAAATGTCTTTTGTTACTGTTTTTTTGGAAATGAGAATTTTACATCCCATCACTCTAAGTTGCGCATGACTTATCTGCATGTTTCCATGCAAAAAAATAGACAAAAAGCGATGTCTTTGTATGCTCAGAGAAAGACAGAGTGACTGTTAATGACTGCTTTGCTGTGAGATCCCACACACGCGTATGTGTGTATATATATAGTCAGCGGTCTCGATGACCTTCATCAGACAGTGTCGTCCTGGAGCGTCAAAGCCTCCAGCACACTTGGCTATGCATGAACCCCCCTCACGGCTCAGCGCAACATTCCAGTGCACTCAGCCTTATCAAATATTTATAGCTGAATTACGGCCCGCCGCACACTGACCATATTTTCGGAGATGCTTTGTCTGCCGCGGCTGGCTTGTTCTTTCCACGAAAGAGCTCCACCTCTTTTTGTTCTTGCAGAGAGAATGAAATACATGTGTGTTTGAGTGTGTGTGCGCGACTCCAGATCCACTCAGGTGTATTCTATATTCTGGAGACGCACGGCAATTATTGCGCTGTCTGTTTGGCAGCGTGATCGTGATGAGAGGTAACTCCCTAATGACAAGTGGCAGATGTGACCCAGTTACACTCGCTCAAGGAAGTGCTTTTTGTTCCTCTGTTATTTGTGCGTGAAGGTGTCACAGGGGTGATATCTCTCATTTCTGATGAAATCTTCTGGACGTAGAGTGCAAAATTGTGCTGAAAATAATAATGATTGCTATAAGAGGTCATACAGATTTGAAATCATATGTTCATATTGACAAATGGTTGACTAAAACATCATCAGCCGCACCTGCAGAGCTGCTCCGAGGACTTTGTTATCTTCTCTTTGTCTTCTTTTTCTGTTGGTTCTCGCAGCTGGCATCATTTTCTCGCTGTGTGTTGTGTGTTTTTATTAGAGCAACAAAGCCTGGTTTGCTTTAAGAGACGTGGATCTGCTGTTGCTATATTTATCTGTCCTAGAAACGGCATGTGCGACTGTAGCCTTAATTCAACTCCCTCTTCGCCAAAGAGGAGGTAGACAACAGCGGTTGTTAATAGTGCTAAATTTACACTCCTCCTTGTAAATAATGATCACACTGGTCTTTCAGAATAAGACATATGACGGTGGTGACGCATTTTAAAAGTCATCAGCATCTTAAATCCTTAAAGTTTTTAATATTTGTTTATTTTAAATTTATTAAGATATTCATTAGGGCTGCACGATATTGGAACAATCTGACATTGCGATATTTTATTTTTCTACGATTTATATTGTGATATGAATACAATTTCGGCTGATTACTTGAATAACTCTATTCGAAATGAAATCGTTAACTTCAATTGATTAGTATAATCTTGTAGAGGAGTAAATCAAAGAAATTGCAAGCGTACATAAATGATACACTGTAAACCCGGATTAGTTGACTTTACTAGATTGTTGCGTGGAAACCCGTTGCACGAAATAAGTTTAGTTTTTACATATATTCAACTAAACAGGTTAAGCTGTATTAAAAGAAAATCTTTAGTGGGTGTAGAAGACAAATCAAATGTGGATTAGTAGTCTTTACTAAAAATCATTAGTTCACATTACTAATTTTATAGAGAATATGTTTTGTAAAATGACTATTAAATTGAACACATCATATTAATAAAAAAAAATGCTTTTATGCAATGATAATTGTTATATTTAGGTAATCTATTATAATTAAAAATAATACCACTGAAATTTTACAATTTTAAGCACAAAGAATCAAACAACTTTTCAATTGTTTTAATTTTTATTTTTATTGAAGTTCTACAGAGGGCAACGCGATGTCGCAGTAGGTAGTGCTGTTGCCTCACAGCAAGAAAGTCGCTGGTTCGAGCCTCGGCTTGGTCAGTTGGCATTTCTGTGTGGAGTTTGCATGTTCTCCCTGTGTTTGTGTGGGTTTCCTCCGGGTGCTCTGGTTTCCCCCACAGTCCAAAGACATGTGCTATTGGTGAATTGGGTGAGCTAAAATTGTCCGTAGTGTATGTGTGTGAATGAGTTTGTATGGGTGTTTCCCAGTGATGGGTTGCAGCTGGGAGCGCATCCGCTGCGTAAAACATATGCTGGATAAGTTGGCGGTTCATTCCACTGTAGTAGTCCAAAGAGAATGCACAGCTTTTGGCAAGTCTTTGATGCTGTCCATCACAAGTTGTCCCTCAATGATCATCTTAACTGAGGCTTCTTCCGCGATAAGTAGGATTTCAAGGTGGTGGAATGACTGGATCATCAGAGTCCTACCAACAGAGAAGAACAGTTATGTTTCTCATTACATAATCATTAATAATGTTAAACAAATAACTTTTTAATGACAGAGACACAAAAGACAATATGTGAATTGGTTTGCTTTAGTTACACTGCAAAAGGTTTATTTCATTCTACAATGTTAAATTTAGCATTTAATTATTGACCCTCATTCCCAATTTAACTATCAGACTTTCCCTCAATTAAAAGTCACAAAGCCAATTTATCTTTAAATTGAAGTTCATTAAAAATCACAAAAATCACAGGTATCATTAAAAATAACTTAAACTGTGTTCTGAAAATAAACAATGTTGTGGGTTGAATATATGATGACATGTTAGAGAGTTTGGAAAGATGTTTTGCTACTCTTAAGTTTCAAAGTTTTAAACTAAGTGTGAACCATAAAATATAAGGACCATGCATTAATGGAAAGAATTTTTCGTGGTCCTTTAATATATCCTTTAAGACAATAAGTTACTTACAAAGCATGGTTTAAAGAAGTCTGCAGGCTTGTCCTCCAGGAGAATCAAAAGCACTTTTAGGACCTAATATCCGTAGGCTCTTGAGTCTGTTAATAAATAAATGAATAAATAAATAAAGTTGAACAATTGTATTAGACAAACAATATAGTAACACTTGGGAAATTTTCAATAATTTAACTGTTAAAAAAGAATGCAAATGTATAATGGACATGAACCAACCTTGATTGGCTGTAAAAGATCTGACAACAGCTCTCCAACATTCCTCCTCTTTGATTGAAAGATCTCAAATAAACAGACTGTGTCGATAAAACATTCCAGTAACACTTTATAATAACTACACACTATGAATCATGTACTAAGCATTAGCAAATAATGAATTTATTATTTGTTAGGCATTAACTCTACATTAATAAACGTTAGTAAGCAGTTTATAAATACAGCTGCAAATGCTGCTGTATTCTTGACTTACAACCACATTTATAATGTGCTTAATACTTGTACTTTCATACTTTGTTAAAAAACAAAATTTCATTACTAAATTAAGTATTACATTATTTACAAACCAGTTATTTAAGAGTGGTTGGTGGTTTTTAAGATAATTCAGAATGAGTTAGTAAATGATTAATAAACTATTGAAATTACCATTTATAATTCTTATTATTCAGGCATACAGTAATGGTTACTATGTATGTTAATAAATGCTTTACTAATGCAACTTTTTCATTTGAAGTACAGTATCATTTATGTATCTTCAAACGAATAGAATAAATAATATTGTTTCTGTACTTTTTTCCTGTTTAGAATATAACTGAGCCTTTAATTATCATTCATAAGGGATTTATAAAGCATAAATAGTCCTCACTTTAGATTAGGTCACAAAACTGGATAAAGTTGAGTTAATAAAGCATTTATTAACATACAAATTAACTATTATGCCTGAATAATAAGAATTATAAATGTTAATTTCAATAGTTTATTAATCATTTATTAACTCATGCTGAATTATCTTAAAAAATAAAAATAACTTTTGTAACTTTTGCAATACTTAATTTAGTATTGAAAAATAAATCACTACGATGTATGGAAGTACAATTATTAAGCACATTATAAATGTGTTTATAAGTCAAGAATACAGCATTTGTAGCTGCAGTTATAAACTTCTTACTAACGTCTATTAATGTAGAGTTAATGCTTAACAGATAATAAATTCATTATTTGCTATTGCTTAGTAAATGGTTCATAGTGTGTAGTTATAATAAAGTGTTACCAAATTCCTGCTTGAGGTTATTTTCCATTATTCTGCTGAACTTTAAGAACACCTGCAAAACAAGAGAAAATACAGTATATTAATATTTCTAAACTAAATCACTTAATAGCAAAAAATGATACTTCAAATAAATAAAAAATAGGTCATGTTTTGCACAGCTTTGTTGTCCCATAAGTATGTGAAATAATAAAGTGACACAAAAGACTGTAAGCAACACTTAACAGTGAGATAAAGTAATAGATAAATGTTATTACATTCTTAAACATACCTGATCTACTGTATAAAGTGCAGGTCAGCGTAGCAGGATCAGGCTTATTGCAGGCTAAGACTCCACCACTTCTTTTTTCTAAGTGCACACATAAGGTCCATCTTTAAACGTCAAATAAGAAAGTTTAAGAAAAAAAAGTTCAGAAAAAGCTGCAAATATAATTGTACCTTTACTGTGAAAGTAAATCAATTTTGCTAGCGTTTGTCACCTCAACTTCTACACAGTTTAAGTAGCAATGTAAACTCGCCCCTTACACAAAAAAAAAATCACTCATGTGAAACTTTCAGCGTTATTAAAGATGTATTATATTTAGCGTTAGCCGCTAGCATGTGCTCATGCATGGACTCGTGCTATTATGAACCAACACGACGTGTAATAATTAGCCGATCACGGTTTACAGGGAACATGCTTTAAACAGTGAACATACAGAGAAACAGTAGATAACGTTAACTTTATAAACGGTGACTAGACAGAAAAGGCAAATGTATATGATAATAGTATAAACTAACTGTGAAGTGACAGGGAAAATAGCGCTAACTGACATATTCATTCTCAAATTTTGAATTCAGCATCAGTGTGGATTTTCAGTTATCATTTTTGTCAGAGGAACATATAAACTGGTAAAAGCTTCTTTGCACACTTACCGTTTCATGTTGATTTCAAAAATCCGCGGTAACCCAGCATCCTAAAAGCTGCAGGCACTCACTGAGCGTTTTGCTCACGTCACCTCAGCCAATCAAGGCCCCTCCCCTCCCTAACAAAAACATAAGGAACGGAGTTGTCTCTGCTTAACATGATCAGTACACTCATTTTTTCTTCTGATTAGTGCAAATAGCTAATTTGATTTAGTAATGACACAATTTCTTAAAGAACAATAAATAATTAGTAATGATAACTTAAAATGTTTAATTAGCACAAAATCCGGGTTTACAGTGTAGAGCAAAGATAAAAGTGAAGCAGTCAGATATTCAGATACGATACGATACTATCATGATATTTTCCCCCCGATAATGATATATCACAAGAAAACCATTCACTATATATCATAATATTTGTAAATAAAGGGGGGAAATGCATCATAAAGTTATAAGATGTATTTCTTTTATTAACAGCACATATATTTTGTCGAATTGCAACATTGATATGAGTTCGATCCGCCATTACGAGAAGCGCCACCTCATGTACTGCCGCCTAAGTGGTTAACGGTAGCAGTGCAAGGCTGATGAATTCATTCAGATCTTTTGTACCTTTAAATAAATATCAATATTTGGTTACATCGATAATATATAGCGGGTGAAATTATCACAATAAGTCAGCAAATTGATATTTTGTCCTGCCAATATTATTGAATATTTAAATGTAATGTCAAATGTAAACACTGTACATTCTTCATTGCTGATCAACTATTATAATCCCAACTCCACATTGCAGATGCTGCGATGTGACTATTGCGAATGCACACATATATTGCCCTACTATATATTTTATTATATCATCAAGTTACAAAATAAGAGGTTTTTGAAGTGCAGCGCCATTATTTGTTCTCCATTATTAATCACACACAATTGTTTTTTTTTTTTATTGAAAGTCCTGAAAACAATATCATGCTCTGTAAAAAGTGCTGGGTTCCACACAATCGATTTGTGTTGGGACAATTTAAAGAAATTAAGTTATTAAGCCTATTGGTTTTTACAAATTTAAGTGGATTGAACATAAAATAATGAAATTATTCCTCCAATAAATGCAAGAATTGTTTTGTTTCAGCTCATTTTAAATACGTAGTTTGAACAAACAGCAAGCATCATTTATTTGAGTGTGTTTTCTTTTGGTATTTGAGCAAATTGGAATACAAAACATGTTATTTGTGGTACTTTCCCATTTACTGCTCTCTAAATTTAGCCAACTATGCAACTGAGAAACTCTGAAATGTGAAAAGGGTCTATTGTATTGAGATACTCAAGTCTCTGTACTGTTCATTTTAATGTTAAATGTCAATGTTATCGTTCTTACTACTCTGAATATTTCTATGGCCTTTAAGATAAGAACGCTTTATTAGTATGTTGATGTTTTTTAATAATATAAGTGACACACAGTGGTGCAGTCAGCTTTGACCGCAAAGCATGATAAAACCAACCATGAGTAAATTCTTTGTAGTTTCACAGAAAAGCAGCTATTTTGAATTTGAGCAAATTGGTGGCTAATTCATGTTAATTCGTATGATCTCATTCATATAATAATACAGTATATGTTAATTTTAGAAAGAAATATAAGCGCGAAGAGCTGCCGTTTCTCCTGCACTTAAATATCATATACTGTATACAGTATTAGGGTGTGCAAGAATATGAATATTAACATTGTAATATTAACAATATAATATTGTAATATTAAAATATAAATATTACCATTGTATCGAACATACACTGTTTGCTTGCATGCACATTTTTTGGTCAATTCATATTCAATGTTTTACATACATGCTCTAAATTTTGTTCATTTCACAAATGTGTATGTTCTTGCTTTAATGACGTATGACGTAAAATCTTTTTTATGCTCAATTTTTATTGCGAAAAACAAACACTATTGCAATACAAATTGTTATATATTGTCTTTGTTGTTGTTTTTTTACAAAAGGGAAGAAAAAATAATAAAAAAGGGAAAAAAAACTAAAAAAAAAAGAATAATAATGGGAAAGGATAAATAGAAACAAGTAATAAAAGTGTACAGAAAATTACAACCAACTAATTGCAATTCTTCAACAATCACAATCAAATGTTCAGATATCCTGTCAATGTTGAAAGTAAATATTTACAGTTAAACAGTATAAGATAATAATTATTTAAAACAAACTAATATTAAATTACTACGAAATAAATAAATAAAAAGGGAAGGTGAGCGCATCTATTAAATGGAAGGCAAAAGGTTAAGAGAGTTAAAGTAAGTTATAAAAGCATTGCTGCTTTTTCCAACTTTAGAAAATACATGGTATCCACAAGCCATTGGGATGTAGTTGGAGGTTAATTTGATTTCCAGTGAAGTAGAATACGACGCCTAGCTAATAATGAGATCAAGGCCAAAATATCAAGTTGTTTAGAATTAAACTGGGAGCAGATCTTTGGTACCCCAAAAATGGCTACATCAGGGGATGGGTCTATATTTACATGCAACACCTTAGACATAATTGTAAATTAATTAATCCAGTAATTCTGTAACATAAAGAACTTATTATTTAAATTACACTGAAAAATCGTTTTTTTCAGTGTATATACAATAAATTAGAATATACAATAAATTAGAATCTGTAAGACTTTTAATGCATGGCTTTGTGCGCTAGTATTTTTTAAATTTGATTGAAAGTAGTCTAGATATTCCTCTCAAACAGATTATATCAGATCTGCATCCCCTCTTTCAGTCAGATTAAATTGGGGTCAGTTTCAGTCGGCTTGATTAAAGTGTGTACATAAAGGCTTTCAGTTCTTGTGCTATCAGTCGGATTATAAACAGATTATTAAGTTGCATGTAACAAAATCTCAAGTCATGCATATATCATGATTCTGCTATGGGTTTGGTTTGAATCTCTAATGAGATTTCCCAGCAGATTGTCGTTGTACCCCAACGTTGTGGGGACGTTGCATTTTGTTTGGAAATGTAAGTCGAGTTGACATCAGAACCCAAAGTCAGGCCGACATCAATGTCCAAGCTAAAATCAGTCAATTATCAATGTCTAATGATGTTACAGCTTGCCATTGTGTGGCCGTTACCACTACGACATCTAACAGACGGATTTTGGCTGCCATACCTGACGAATAAATGTCAGTATTTGACATCAATGTGACGTTGGTCTAAGATGTTGGCTTGACGTTGGAATTTGGTCACTTTCAACACAACCTAACATCAACGTTATTTGATGTCGTTATTGGACGTCAAAATAACATTGTCTTTAGACGCTGACTAGACATTGAATTTTGGTCAGCTGACGTCACGGCCTAAATCTAACTTAATATTAACGTCTTATGACATTGTGTTCCTGCTGGGTTTTTAGATGTCCAGTCTGTATAACTATAACTATATATTGCATACTGTATAACTAATTATATTTTGTTTTAAGCTAATTTATTATATGAAACTATATTCAGCTAAAGGATGAATTGTATTATACTGTAGTTGGTACTATGATAAATGTGTTAGTATGCTTTTAATATTAACTGTGCCGCAAATCTTTTTAGTAGGCAGGTTTTAGTAGTAGGTCAGTACTCCATATAGCAGTCGAGTTCAGTAGCTGTTCAAAGGTTTATTTTAGTAGTGTAAATCCACAGCTAGGGTTTCCTGCAGGATCAGGTTCACTGAGAGACATGCAGGCAGAAGGACAATCAATGCAGATCGTCTGACCTCACATCTGAAACCATAAGAGTTGTTTAGATTTCATAGAAATTGCTGGTCAGATGCTTACAGTGTTTACTAATGACAAAAATCCTCTTTCTGTTGGTCAGTGCGGTTACGTTGTGCACTTTCAAGGACAGATTTGGAGGCAGCCAGACATGGGCATGTCCATCTGACCTCTGTTGATGGAAATAGAAATGGTTGTTTGGAAAGCCAAAAGTCGAAAACAGATTAAGATCAAATGCACACACTTGTGCAACATGCACTCTGCTTTATTATCTAGCAGTTATTTGATTTATAATGAGGCAGGATTTACAGATAATGTAAAATAAAAAAAATTGTAAAGCTTAAAACAATTGAGTTTGAAAATATTTACTGAAATTTATAGCGAATTTAATAAATAAGAGAGCACACACATAAATAAACATAAACAAATAACACTTTGATTTAATTGTATAAATATATATTTTATTCACCTTTGTTCGCTGTTCAAATGTACTACCCTTTTATTATGTTCGGGATGAAAACATCCACTGAATTAAGCTGCTGTAAAAATGCATCAGATAAATATTTTTTTTGCATAAATCTGTTAATCAACCTCATCAAAACTACTAAATGTTTTTAAAAATAACAGGATTTTAACTATTTAAATGCAAAATTCACAAATGATGTCACTAATTTGGTGAAAAAAAACACACAAAATGACGTATTTTCAATAAAAAAAAGCTAATTGTGGACTGGATTTTTTGTAACCTTTTATCACAGTCTTGGACGTGTGAACGATTAATAACAACATTGGCTTTGATGCATTGTTAGATTTTCATTTTTACTCCCTAATTTACTGTTGGTGGCTGTTTTTGCCCCATTGACTTCCATTATAACCACATTTCATTTTATTTACTCCATGTAGTTCTGAGAGCTGAGATGTATAATTTGACTTTCTCAGACACATCAAGGTAAGTGTGTAAAGGTCACTCACAGACACACATACACACTCTTTAATTTGCTGTTATACTCCATATAAAATCCATAAACTAAGCTTTATTTTGTGCACAGGCCTATCTAAAGGGTTAATGGTGCCAATTGATGATCAACAGTAAAAATTACACATCTTACCTCTTCCCAACAGGGAAAACCACCAACAATAATAAAACAAAATGCATGATTATATGGTGTTATGGTTTTGCAATCAAATAAATGTGGTTATAATGGAAGTTAATGAGGCAAAAACCACCACCAACGGTACATTATGGAGAAAAAGAAATGAAAATTAATCAAAAACAATGCATCCAACTCAATCCTGTTTCACACTTTGTTAAAAGGTAAAAAAAATCCAGTCCACAATTACTTTTTATATTGAAAATACATCTTTTTTTTTTTTTTTTTTTTTTTCACCAAATCAGTGACATCATTTATGAATTTGCCAATTTAAGAGTTAAAATCCTTAATTTTTTTTAAAAACATTAAGTAGTTTTGATCAGGACTGAGGTTGCTTAACAGATTTATGCAAAAAAAAAAAAAAAGAAAAAAAATATCTGATGCATTTTTACAGCAGTTTAATTCAGTGGATGTTTTCATCCCGAACATAATAAAAGGGAAGTAAATTTGCCTAGAGTCTATCGAGTTTTTTTTTTAAATTCAAAGCATTTTCCTAAAATATGAGTCCAAATAAGATTTGTCACCCCAAATCATTCTGCTAGCTGAAACAGAAAAAGTTATGGCCAAATTAAAACACAAAATCACCAAAGAGTGGATGAAAACAACCCCAACAGCACATAAGGGTTAAACAATTTTAGTGCAAAAACATATCAAAAATGTTCATTGAGTAATAAAATATCCATCATTCATATAATGTTTACCCTCACATGAAAACTCATAATAAAAATAACTAAAATAAATGAAGTTGTAATTAAATAAACAAACATAAAATAATACAAAAAGGACATAAAATACAACGCAAATTTTGATAAAAATATTTTACTCTTTAAAGACTTGTATTGAGAATGAGGTCTAAAAAAAAACTGGTGCATTTATTTTTTTATTTTTTTTTTAATAAATACAGTATTAACTTTTTAATGACCTCCAGATCTGCTCGTAGGATTTATGGGAATGTCTGCAACGCTAAACTAAAATGACATCTAAATCCATAAGCTCCTGGTACATAGCTTTTAGAGTAGCAGAGCACAGTCGTAGATGTAGTGTGTTCCCTCCCAGCAGACATGAAGAATAGATTGTGATGGTGGTCATGTGCATCTAGTCCCATGACTGCCGTGTCTGCATGTAGTATGAAGCCCGAGACCAGATGGCATGCCAATTTCACGCACACACACACACAGATAGACTTAGTTCAGCTGCAGTTTTGTACTCTGTGAGGTCGGGCTTGTAATGAATCCAATTACTGTCCACTCAGTCCAGCTCTTGTGTAGTCATACTAGTGCCAATTTAGCCTTCTGATTCAATTAGAGTCTCAGGAAAGACCTCTGATCTAAGGTGAAGCTGCAGATGTTTACTGCACCGTGAGAACATGCTCTCAAAGGCCAAACATGCTAAGGTGCAAAGCGTAATGTCATTAATACATTTCAAGACAAACACACAGATTAAAACACAAAGTTTCGTTCGTATTTTTGCACTTTTCCGAGATTTCTGCTGTCAATTAATATTTCACATTTACTGCATTGCTATGATCAATTGCGTTTAATTTACTTTAGAATATTTACAGGGTTTCTGTGGGGTCTTAAAGTCTTTAATCTCAAAATTCAAATTTTAGGCCTTAAAAAGTCTTAAATTTACTGAAATATTGTGCTGTAGGTCCTTTTTTTGTATTAATTTATTATTGTATTAGTAAATGTATTAAATTATTATAATTTTTTTGATAGGTCAAATAAAAATCTTTTCCATCTGGGCCATTAAAAAAAATTCCTTAGCCTTTAGCCCTTTATGAGTCTAAAATCTCATTCATAATGGTCTTAAAAATGTCTTAAATTTAACTCGGTGAAACCTGCAGAAACTCTGATTTATATTGTAAAATGTAAAGAAAAGTAGTTAGTTGCAAAAGTGAATATTTTTATTAACTTTCTGAATGAGCAGCTGGAAGTAGTAAAGCATATGCTTTTTAAAATAAGAGTCCTATTATTCATATTTTTCATATGTATATTTTTCATATTTCATATTTTTTCATATTTAGCATATTTTTGGGGGAGTAGTTTTGGTTCACAATAAACATTATTTGGTATTTAATCCTGTACTGTCACAGGAAATAAAAACAAAGGACTTTATTTTAATGATCTAGGCGCAAAGTCTAAAGCACATGGTGTAAATGCAATAATGGCGTGTCCGAATTCACTGTTGCTATTTTAAGGACAGAAAAATACAGTTTCCGCCCCGGCGTATGGTCTAACAGGGTTGTGCTTATTCTCTTAATGAGTTATGGGTGTGTTTTGAGTATAACGTGCATTAAATCAATCAGAATCTCATCTCCCATTCCCTTCAAGAGTCAGTTGCATCGTGCCATGCTGCATTTGCTATTTACATGGCAGATTTTGTAAGTGGAAAAACTGAACACTTCACTAGTGAGAAAACAGTTTAACAGACCATCTGCAGCGAGGATAAAGAACAAGCCTCTTCCATTTGGCCTCTTTACTTTCTCTTTACTTTTACTCCTTTACTTTCATGGATAAGGAAACGATGGAAACTCACTCCACTTAAGACATCCATTAGCCTACATATTTAATTTGTTATAAGCGCAAAGATTTTTTCAAAACAATTTTTAAATTTAGTTCTAATTTCCAGCAAACGAATAAATGAACAATAATAACGAAGTGTGGTCAAAAAAACTGAGTTATATCCAAACACACGTCCTATTTTTTATGCCCCATATGGTGATGCATACGTCCCCAAAACCAGACAAGCGGACAAATCTAAAGTTGTTTTTATTAAAACAAATATAAATATGCAGATAATAAATAATACTGCTAATAATAATAACATTTAACAAATGCAAATTGTCATGAATAAACTGAAAAAGCCCCTGAGATGAAGGCATGGAGGTAGTGGTTTTTATATTCATTTAGAAAATAATCATTTTAGTAACATTTTAATGCTTTAATTGTTTTCATATGTAAAGATATGTGTGTATTTTTGTACATCCTGTGTGTTTTAAGCAATGTGTAAGCGTTTGCACCTGCATAGGTGCATAACTAACGCGCTCTGCACTGGACTTTAGACCAGTTTTCAGACCAGATAATGGCGTGGTCTATTTTTTATTTTCTCAAAATAGCAACGCACCAACGATGCGCCTTAACACACCTCCTTTCTAGACCGGCACACCTATGAGTCCACTAAGTAGCGCAAATGGACTTGCTATTTAAACAATGTGGTGCAAAACATGAAAATTACAGTTGCGCTGGTCTGAAAATAGCAACAAATCGCGCCATGCACGTCTTGCGCCTTATTGCGCCAGGTGTATGATAGGGCTCTAAGACCCTACAGTTTATATACTGTATTTCACACACATTATTATATAAGTAAAGTTTAATTTATATTGAACTCTAATTAATTTGAATTTATATAAATACATAAAGCAGTTTCAGTATGTGCAGTTTTAATGAATTCAAATCTAAAGTATTTTGACCTTGCAGTTGCCAAGTTTTTATGTGTGCCAAATGTATTCATTTTATTGGTGCTTAAAGTCTCACATTTAATTGAAAAATTACATTTGAAAAATTCTGTGGATTCAGTACCCTGCTTAATTGTGCATTGGCAGGAATAGCAGCCAGCTGTGGTTTAACACACTCAATATTGTTTAGTTTTAACCTTGGTTACATAATCCTTGTTATCTTTTTTTTTTTTTTCTTCCAAAATGCTTATACTTATGCTTATACCTGGGCTAGCAGATATTCCTGCATACTTGGGTTTCAGAATTGTGCAGATTTTCAACCATTTTTTTGCATAATCATGAAGTTGTAATTAACATTGGTGGAATTACAAAAAATAGAAATCCGTAGGTGTGTGTTTCTGTTGTGGTTCCTCATTTTTAGCTGTTTGGCAGGATGCTGAAACTAAACATCACATGAAAGTTTCAGTGACTGAACAAAGCATGTGAATGTTTATTGAAGTATGAAGTGAAGTACTGTAATTCATGACAGGTTTTATGTTGGTAAACCATTCTAGCTAATACACCTCGGTGAAAATATGGTGCTGACCCCCAGCAAAGTAATTGTTAAATGCAATAAAAGATTATTTATCCTGCATTAACAATGGTTTGATGACCTTTAATAGACTGTTACTTAAGGCAGTGTTCATGTAATGTTTAGGTTGAATGAAAGCCCATGAAAAGGGATGATTCAAACTTGTCTGTGTTCTATTTGAGCTGTCAAGCATGTCACTCATTTTTGTTTAGCAACTGACGGCCAGATCAATGACTAATCGGAGTGTTTTCTGTTTTTATAGACGTTCAAGCCTCTGGTGGGGAAGACAGTGTTCGGGTCCATCACAGCCATCGAGTTCTTCTCTGACAGACACCTGGACTTCAATGCGGATGAAGGAGCCTGTCAGCCCTATCAGGTAGCGTTTGCTTTGCATTGTCTTTCACACGCCTGGGTTACACGAGTCTGTTTTTACACTGAGCTTAAAGATGACCCCTCCAGCATCTCTGTCTACATGGGAATCTGAAAAAGCCTTGCCAGTCTAGTCTTGCCTTCAAGACAGATCTTCTGGATTACTTTGGTAAAAGGTGGCCTAAAACTGACATTTTTTCTATATTTTGATGTATATTTGAGTGAAAGTTAAGACCTAAAGTGTTAGTTCACCTAAAAATGAAAATTTTGTTATTAAATAATCACTCTCATGTCTTTCCAAAACTTCGGAACACAAATGAAGATATTTTAAGTGAAATCTGAGAGCTCCCTCATCTGCCAAGTTCCTCAGAACACAGACCATATGCACCATATTTGGTTTCAATCAGAATATCAAGCTACAAGAATACTTTTGTGTTCGCATAAAACCAAAATCAAGACTTTATTTCACAGCTTCTTTTCTTAAGTGTCAGTATATGGTGCACGTTCATGTGTCATGCTATAGATGTGGCCTTTAGAAATGCTCGTCTTAGGGAACAGAATGCCATGACTAGCTGTGGTTAGCCGCAGCACTCAGGAAAATTCTCTGACTCAGGAAATACATTACCAGTAGGGGGCAGCCGAGCTTCATTCTCAGTAGTGGCCAATTCTGAAGGCGGGGGACTCTGTGGAAGGTGGAGGTGTTACATTTTTACGCCTCTTACGCCTTTACATTTTTCTCCATGTTTTGTTCATGTTTGCTAAAATCTAATACAATGCTGCACCTGGGATAACTGTGTTTATTGTTTTCTGATAAGAGAAATTGTTTCATTTTAGACACAGTATTGCTGACTCGCCACAGCAATGGCTCTAATATTACATTTTTGACTGTAGTCCTACAAACAAAACTTTTCACAGAGCTCAGTTACAGTAAATGGTCTTTGATTAGTTATCAATAAGCGGTTAAAGCCAAAACGAATGGTAAAATACAGGTTGTAATTTAATTTAATATAGTTTAAATAAAAAAATAAAATAAAATATAAATTAATAGCCTATATAGGCTAAATAAATATATTTTAATTAAATAAATAGGCTATTTTCTGAAAAATGTCCATGTTTGTTCCATCAAATCAAACACAAATAAGACAAATAAGTATATTCTGTGTATTTAAAGAAGCAGTCAGTTGGGAAGAAGATAAAAAGCACCCCATTGCAGGCCCGTTCTTGCCTGCCACGGATGGGTGGGCTGACAGAAATCCATACCTGTCAACCCTTCCGTTTTTCCCAGGATTCTCTCTAGTATTTTACAGTTCTATCTCGCTATCATCCCGTAAAGGTATTTTCCTGTATTTCTCCCGTATTTTCAATCTTTCTATGAAGGGTGGCATTAAACATTAAAGAGCCAATCCTCCTTATACGCAATCCATAACGCTGAACCACCATGGGAAGCCGCTTGCTCTTAAATGTGAGTCTGTTCTTTGCTTTTGTTTCATTTAGACATGAAAACACTTTGAAATGAAAATAAAATTGGCGCGATTGTTTTTCTTTTCATTACAGGCGCCGTCAACCCTCCTATGCAATCCTCAAAACAGTCATGTAGCGGTGCGTGACTGTCAGCTGACGGGCTCCATAGTGATAAATAGACGCTGTTTCCCAAACTAAGTCTGTACACGCGATTTGAAGCAGAGTGAAAGTCTGGGTTTTGGGTGCGTGTTTGAACAGACATATACACATAATTAATAATAATAATAATAATATCTAAAGATGTCGATCTGGGTGGGTTTTTTTTCAAACACAACAAATTTTGTCCTGAATGAGCATAAACAGTTAGGAAAGCAATCGAATGCTTTCATTATAACGTTAGATGTGTGCATTTTTAAAAGTGACACCTCTGTTATTTAATGTTATCAAACGAAAAATCTAAATAAAGGAGAGGTTCATTCGTTGCTCTTTAATCAGAATGTGTAAGTTATACAGTGAAGAAAAAATTATTGAGATTTGATAACTTGATTCTATTTCTTTATAATAGCTATTAATATATATATATATATATATATATATATATATATATATATATATATATATATATATATATATATATATATATATATATATATATATATATATATATATATATATAAACATGTTGACAAGTATGCAGAAATCCCAGGTGGGCAATTTTTGGGGGTGGGGTTAAGAGATAGATACACTGTAAAATTCAAATAATTGAATGACGAAATGGCAAAAGTATTGTTGTAATAATGTTCTGGTTTGGGCTTGGTTAAAAAGACATTATATTAAGTCAATATACTGTAAGCGCCAAACGTGTTTTTTTTTTTTAATGAAGAGTTATTTTTAAATCCAGTCAACATTCAGAATGAATAATAACTGGAATAATATGCACAAATTCAGCTGTTATTATAGTCTTTTTAAAGTTAGAATGAAGATTGTGCACAAATTAAACATGCAAGTAATGTGTTAAGGAGAGAAATTGAGTATGCCTCTATTCACAGTGTAAGTATAAACGTAGGTCGCTTCTTTAACTTATTAGCTATGATGTGCCTGTGTTTTTTTTTCAAACAGAAGAAGCTGTGTACAGACATTGAGTGGGTCTTATGTTGAATAAAGAATATTTTTGTTTATCTCCACATACAATTGAACCACTGAAGACAAATGGTCTGTTTTGAAAATGATTTTTGCTGTCCTTCTGGACTTTGAACGAGTCTGGAACCGTTGCTCTCTATGGAGGATGAGGGAGCTCTCAGATTTCACTTAAAACATCTTAATTTGTGTTTCAAAGATGAACAAAGCCTCCAGAGGTTTGTAACGACATGAGTAATTAATAACATACTTATCATTTATGGGGTGAACTAATCCTTTAATTTTGTCCAGTGGGATCTAGTTGGAATGTTATGGGTGAATGTGATCTCATGTGACAGGTTGTCCCACATGGAAACACATAATCACAAAATAGATATTGCTGCAATTGTGAGGGGGAGATATTTAGATTAGGTACATAAATAAAAAAGATTGCGTGAATAGCTGCTCTATAATAAATACTGCAAAATTGCCTTTAAAAGTTGCTCATTTTGGTTTCATCAGGTTGTCTGTCCTTGTCTCGCATTCCTCCAAATCCCCCGCCATCAGAATACATTTCCTCCAGCTTCCACTAATGGCTCCTGCTGGGTGGATGGGTATATACAAGCCGGTCAGCTACATGAGCTTGCCTCCGTGGGCGCTTCATGCTCGGAGCGCTAATAAGGACAACAAACAGCCTCTTCCATTGTTCCGCGCTAAGCCACTCTCATAAACAGCTTAATTAATCTAGCTTAGATAAAACACACAGTGGCAGAGAGAGCGGCTCTGAAAACAAACACACATGACAGATGGGAGGAGACGCTCTCCACTGCTGGATTCATATTCACGACATGCTTTATCCCCAGTGTTGCGGGCTCACCTCCATCCTGCACGACGGATAATGAAAAGCCATCTGCCAGCAAATTATCGCTCCCCCCCCACCCCCCCGAACCTAAACCTGGGTGTAACGTGTGCAGGGGAAATTGTTGTGATATTTTTTGAAGGGAATAATGAAACAGTTCCTTTTGTGTGTGTGTGTTTGTGCGACTACTGCAGTGGTGTGCTTTACTTTGCATGCTTTCAGCGTTCACATTTCCGTAGGTGATGCAGACTAATCTAGTTTAAATCTGCGGGGAGGTTTGTGGTTAATCTCTGCAGGAAGCAGAAACAAAGAAAGTAAATGCTGATGGGTTTTGGGTTTATAATAGATGATGCGCATGTATTAATATGATAGGATTAAAAACTTTGTTTCAAAACTTTACCATAGCTATGCTTCTGATCTGAGGATCAATAAAAGACGTCTTGCATGTAATGGGCAAGTCTTTATTTTTTCTTTTACTGTGCATTAGATTTCCCAGGGATGGGTTGCGGCTTGAAGGGCATCCGCTGCGTAGAAACGTGCTGGATGGGTTGGTGGTTTGTTCCGCTGTGGCGACCCCGAATTGATGAAGGGACTAAGCCGAAAAGAAAATGAATGAATGAATGTGCATTAGAATTTTTACCATGTTAAACAGACGAGACTATCTAAACTGTTATCGTGTAACACATTTATTCATTTTCCTTCGGCTTAGTCCCTTTATTCATCAGGGGTCACCACAGCGGAATGAACCGCCAACTTATCCAGCATATGTTATACACAGCGGATGCCCTTCCAGCTGCAGCCCAGTACTGGGAAACATCCATTCACACTCATTCACACTATAGACTGTAAAAGATATGGACGTAGTATCCGTGACATCACCCATAGGTTTCTGATGATCACAAATGAAGCTACAAGTGGGCGTGGCATACCGGCACCATTTTGTTTGCACGTCATCGCTCCAACCAGGGGGTAACCAAACAAGAGCAAAGAGGCGGAGCATGAGCGGAGCTACAGATGCCTGCTAGCATTTTGCTTAGACGGGCTTTTCTTTGGGAGAAACGCTTATTACTTCATTATCTGCGACTCGTTTGTGTTCTGACCACATGTGCTTGGTTGTATACTATATCAATAAAGTGTTTATTCTTTTAAAAACACTGTTGTAAAACATTGAGCCACTAAGAATTGTTCCTATGATGTTTTTCTACAGGAGGAAAACGCAAATTACTTCCAAACACTTCAAATATAGTCTGTGTTAGTAAATGCAAGGCTATTGATGAAATCCAGGCATAACACTGTATGATAACATTTCAGATGACTGTTCTATAACCTACAGCTAATCAATCTGTCAGATTCTGAAGTGCATTCAAGATCTAAAGGAAAATATAAATAATAAATGATCTTAAATCAAACAAATACATTCATAGAGATGGTATATAAGTATATAAGAATTTCCCTCACCTGGGAAATTGAGGCCACGTGAATGGTTTGTGAGCACAATAAAGTGCACACAGCATACCATATCATCTGATAATTGTAAGAAATAATTCCAAAAAGCAACTGACTGTGTAAAGCCACATAAAACAAAACAAAAATGCGATGTATATGCCGAGTTCAGTGGCTAATCAGCCGCAATCAGCTGAGGTGAAGTGACGGCGATCAGCGAGACCTAGTTGTCACTCATGTGGCCACGCCCTTATTTATGCAGACTTAATAAAACTTAATATAAAGGAAACGGATGAGTTATAAAAAAATTCACCCCCTCACAGTTGTCATGAAGGGTAATATTAACTATATGAACCAAAATCGTTCTTTGTACCAGGCTGTAAACACCTTTTTTCTGCTGTAAAGTTGGCCATTTTAACATTGGGCTCAATAGCTATCTGCTCTATTATGAAGCCAGGCCTAGTGGAATTTCGATGAATAGGGTGTATGCGTAAGTATGCGGAAGGACTTTTAATTTGTCAGTAACCTGGGTCAAGCGCTTCCGGTGAACTGTATGTCATTACAAAATCGCCGCGTTTAAGGTCTGTTTGCTTTAAAAATCAGCGATCTCCACTGGCTGAGTGATATCCGATATAAAGTGGGTCTCGGAATGTACAAGCAGCACTGCATTAAATTACATTTTCCCCCACCATGTCTTTAAAATATGAGCATTTATTTTACCCCAGTATATTCAATGGAGCTTCTGCTCTAGCCTGCTAATCCTGACGGGCGCGTGCGTGTAAACAGCTTTTTATCTCGTTTTACGCTTGAGCAACTAAATGAATGCCGAAGTCTGTTTTACTGATTATATTTTAATTACATTACAACATCGATGCTGTAAAAGGATCCATATAAAATGGAGAAAAAGTCACATTAACCGTTCACCGGAAGTGTGTTAGTATGGGAAGAAGCACTAGCTCTGCATATACCCTGTTGCAGTTTCAGTTACTTCCGTATTAGCTTCACGAGGGAGAGCGGGAGTTGCCGCTTGATTCACACACATACACTACTGCCAATTTAGTTTATTCAATTCATCTATAACGTATGTCTTTGGACTGTGGGGGAAACCGGAGCACCCGGAGAAAACCCACACGAACACGGGGAGAATATGCAAACTCCACACAGAAATGCCAACTGACCTAGCCGGGACTCGAACCAGCGACTTTCTTGCTGTGAGGCGAGATGCTGCATAATGCGCTGCATTAACTAATGTTAGCAAGCATGGATTTGGATGTTTATAAAGCATTAGTAAATGTTGAACTATGATTATCAATAAATGCTCTACAAGTATTGATCATAATATTTAATGTTAGTAAAAACATTAACTAATGAAACTTGTTGGAAAGTGTGACCGATTATTTTTTACTTAGATTGTCATGTTATGGCAGATATAGAAATTAGAGCACAACACAACTCACTAGAACATGAGTGTGTTTCACTTCCAGGTGAAAGTGAGGTTATAGTGCTGCAGTCACGAACTCTCACTGTCAGAAGGAAGCTTGCAGGTATTTCTGCTTCACTGCGCCACCCACAGTCTTGAAAATGAGTATTCCTTAATCCCAGAACTGTGACCCAGTCTCTGAGACTCTCACAGGACACTGACGCATTCCAACCCACCGGCCTGTTCTGGATTCAGAAGCCCCGCCCCCCATTTAAATATTCAAAGTCTGACCTCCGAAGTGCTTGGGAACTCTTGTCGTTTGCTTGCTGGAGTGTGATGAGCTGGCTTCCTCACATCCTGTCCTGGCCTCTTTTCTCCTTCACAGACTTTTTTTTTTCCACAGTCCAGTCCGATCCAGGGATGGATGGATAGATGGAGGAGGGGCTGGAGCCCAGGAATCCGTTTGGCATAATCGCAACAATTGAGGCTCTGTGTGTGTGAGGCCAGCCGGTCGAGAGCGAGAGAAACAGAAAACAGGAGTGCTGTTATGGTGTGCATTACTGGAAGAGTCGTCTACACACTTATTCTCTGTGTTCTCCATTAATGAGCGAGGCTCGAGTCTGGGCATGCATTTGTGTTCGGTTATCCTTGAGTGGGATGGAAGAGGAGGAATTTGACCTCTGACTTGCAGTGCAGTTGCGTAGAGGACTTGAGAACTTTGTGTAACAATGAAACATGCTCTTGTTTACTGTCATGGCTGTTAAGGTACATTCACACTGACAGCTATTAAATCGCTGGAGGTCACCAAGTCTCTGTGCTGTCGGTCTTCGGTAGCATATCAGAAGGGTTTGCACTTACATTTTAAGGATTCTCTGAATGTTTATCCATGTTTTCCGAGCTGATGTGGGTGCAAATTCTGACTGAACGAGTTTAATTTGACACTCTTAAAACATAATCAGTGGTTTGCCAGTTTGGACAATGTACACATCAAGACATGGTAGGCAATTGCCAGTATACTTTAATAATAATAACTTTGCACTTTTTATGCAATTATGTTGTGCATTTAACACATTTACTCACATTTTTAATAAACAGATTGGTGATTAATTTGTTTAAGAATAAATTAAATTAGGAATTAAATAAATATGAAATAGACTAATTTATTCTTTAGTCTCCAACAATCGGTGTTCTCATCACGTCTGTGATTAGTTCAGAATGCCGCTGTCTGGTCGAGCCCTTGTACAATGCAGAATTAGCTGAATTAAAGTCATGTGATCTCTGTCTGACTGCATTTGGGGATTCTTCCCCCATATTACTCAAAGCTTCATCTCTGTTCTGAAGCTGTACTTGAGTCCGAGCTGTATTTAGGGTACGCTAAAGGACGCTAGAGGATGCTAATGCAGCAGTGTATGATCTTTGTGATCTGACCCCGCGGGTACCTTTTGGTCTCGCACCTTGTTCATGCCATCGGTTATCATGCTCATTTTCAACAGTCTCATTCCGGTTTTTTTGTTGTTTTCAAAACAGTAGCTGGAGTAGATTTGCGATACTCACCGGCTGTATGCTATATAATGCTTTTATTTATTTTGATTATAATAAATGAATTATTTATTCTTAATATAAATAATGCTTTTGACAACTTTACTTGCAAATGTATCAGAGATGATACTAATAATATAAAATTCCAACTCTGGACTGATAAATAGGCTTAACTGATACAAATTGAATTACATTACATTGGTGACATTGTTTTGGCACCCTGCAAAACCAAATACATGCCTAATTAAAGTTAACGTTAAAGCGACACTGTTCACTTTACCACAATTACAATGTTAACTGTATAGTTCATAGTGCTGTACATATACTTTATTCAAGTAAATACAACGCTTTTAAGGAATAATGTTTATAATGCAAATGCACAGGACACCCAAAGATGCTTTATAAAAATAATAAATAAAAAAAAATCAGTAGACATTTTTGCAGCTTAGCTACCTCAAGGCTAGAAATTTCTTTAATGCAATATATAACTAAAGGTTATTGCACACTGAATCCGAAAAGTTTGTCCATAATTTTCGCACGTTAAAAAATAAATTCAACTTCACGTTGTGTAAATCATATTGACACACTTCCTTCGAAACATTCGTCTGTCATAAAAAAATTTGAACCAGGTTCGATTTTTTTATTATTATTTTTTTTTCACTTTTGTCATCCGAAAAAGCGATTTGAGAGGTGTTTTGACAGTTCAGAGCCACCATACACGCGTAAAGCTATCATATGAGCTACAGATAACTTTGACAAACGCAGTGCATAAATATATATACAGTGTGTGTGCGTGCGTACATTATAATAGAAAGCATGGTCCACTTTCGTTCCATTGCTTCGCCACAGTCAGCGTGGCCACCATCTATTATAATGACTATAGGTACTGCCAGTCTCAGGATTTGTTTGTGTACATGAATTACGTACTTTTGAGAAGAGAGAGGAGAACAAAGTTTCACTGCTTGAACTTACTCCGAAATGTTTTGCGATTTTTGCTGAAATATGTGTGCGTCACTTATTTATTGTAAGATGGAAGATGATGAAAAAATGAAGTACATTTCAAGTTAAAATAATATTGCAATGTGTACAAATTACTTTAATTCCTCAACCAAAAGTTTAAGTACTCTGTTTTAATTGTACTTAAAAATGTACAATAATGATTATGTACAGTAATCAAGTAAAATTACTCAAGCGCTTTGTACCTGATCCCACCTGCTCTATTATATTCATTTGTCTGAGCCTGCGTTCATCAAAACAGAACATATATCACACAGGCGTACTCTCTGTTAATGAAGAAACATATATCACTCACACACACGCCTCGGCTACCCTCCCCCATACGCTTCCACACATTCACGCCAGACAGCTATCGTTTTAGCATGTATATGTAAAGCACAAGAGCTCCCAGAATGATTTAATCTACAATGTATCGAATTAATAAAAGTATTAAAACACATCACTTGAAGTAGGGCTGGACGATATGGCAAAAATGCAATCTCGATAATTATTTTCCATATTGAACGATAGCGATATTTCGATATAAGTTAATGCTTCCAGATTTAAAAGAGTACCCCAACAATGACTGAAGCCACAAAAATTAGAGGGTTCATTAAAAGGTATAACATTTTCGGTTGATAATATCAACACACTTCCCAAGATTCCCATTGTTGCACATTTCTGCTTTGTGATTGACTCTTAGATCAATTTAGAGTATAAAAGTCCAGAGCTTATCATTGTTATTGACATAAATTTTATCGCGATTCGATATAATATCGTTTATTGGCTCAATCTTAGCTTTAAATAACTCAAACCCACATAAAAGCACACACATGCTTGCATTACCCCAGCAACAAGCTTTTCTCACACACGTCACGTATGTAGTATTGCCATAGCAACAAGAGCGCACACATCGTCTGCTCCCCAACAAAAGCTTTTACGTGCCACTGAGTTTTCGCACCCGTTTTTTACGTTTTCCCAGCAGTTAATTGCCCCGAAATGTACGCTTCTGTTGTAAGACGTCACCATTAATGCTATAATAGCGTTATTATGGTATCTTTCTTCGTGTCATTCCAGCTCTCCGCACAATGAATCATCCTCTGAATGCGTCATCTCTGCAAAAAAAAGCATTTGTAGAGCGCTGGAAGGAACATCCTGTCTCTGTGCACTCGTTCGCTGTTTACACCTCTGACTGATGCAAGCATTGTGTCAGTTCCCCACGCTGCCCACTGCCATGGCAACACTCCGTCCTGCATCTTCACTCGCCAGTCTATCATGCCAACAATGTATTTTTAACACGGATCACTTCATATATCTACTATGAGATGCGTGGCTTCATTATTTCGATAAAAATGGGTTGTGGTTTTGTGTTGGGCAGGATAATATGGCGTAATTCTGTTTGCTCTTGCATGTTTTGACCATTTCAATTGTCAGAAATGACTGAAACATCTTTCGGAATCAATTTAAATCACCTTTTTAGTCCCAAAATACTTCCTAGGAAGCAAAATTAGTCATATTGTTGGTAAAAGAATGTATGTTTGTGCTTATATTTAGGCTTATATCAAAGATTTGAACTCTACATGAACGAACAGGTCTTATTCGTCACACTTGTGGTGTAAATTTGGCTCGTCTCACCTTGACACGTGCTTTGGACTCTAGTCATGAATTTTCAAAGGACACAATGACAGTAACGCAGGAGCCGTGCTCTTCAGAGAGGGACAGATCAGGAACACGTCTGCCCTTTGTGTGGACAAAGACAGAGGGAAAGAGCAACGGAGAGAGGCAAGTGAAGGAAGCAGAGGAATGCTAATAGGAGCACTCAGTCATGTGGAGCGGGACGGTAATGGGACTTCATTCATTCTTAATGAACACATTGTTAATTTCACTGACGTACAGTAACGGCCTGAGCTGCACCGTCTATGATGACTAGACTAGATATTGATTTGGATTTCACACATTAGAGAATTATTTTTTTATAACATCATGTACTGTATGTCTTCATTTTAAACCTGCTTAATAAATGCAGCAAACATGTACAGTGTGGGAGCATTTTTAGAACGCAATGAAGAATTTTTACATGCAATGACTAAGAGACTGTTTATACAGGTTACTAATGAGATGATGCATGCCTAATGTAATTGCAAAATGGCCTTAAACAATAACTAAATGCACTACAGAATGTTACGTTTTCAAATGCATGCACAAATTGCATGTATTCTATTAAGGCGGATTTATGCTTTCGCCTGGCACTGCGTCGTGGGCCTCCGCTGACTGCGCGCACACCTCATGAAATGGATGAGGCTTTTATACTTGATGCATTCACCATTGTGATTATCTTTAAAACGACAGGGGGCGGTCAAAAGAAACCCACTGTAAAGTCAGACGGATAAACAAAAAAGTAGGACGTTTCTGGAACTACGTCATATCATTAATATTGTTCAAGATTTTTAAACTAATTATTTTGATTATTTTTTATAATTTATTTTAATGATTATAAACATTTTTATAACCATTACAGATTTTTTTAAATCAAACTTTGATGCATCACTTGCTTTTGTTGACATCTTGGGCAGTACTACCTATTAAAGTTAAATATGAATGACAACAGAACATGGGTTGCTCTACAATTATATTTTTTATTATGGCAAGAATAAAAAATAAATAAATAAAAAACACTTACAAAATACTGTCTTTTTTATTTAACCCACTAAATAATTGACACATTACTGTCTGGCTAGCTTGTCCTCTACCTATAAGCTAAAAAGGCAATAATGGTCCAACATTCTTGACCATTATCACCAATAAAGTCTAAAAATAGGCCATCAGTATATTGTAAACCGATAGGATCAACTATTCCTTTCCAGTTATCAAAGAAATAATGACTTCATTTTAGTGTTGTAACTATTAAATTGTTTTAAATTCTAAATTGTAATATATAGCTACATCAGTGTAAAACCTATGAATGGTGGAAAAACATATTCTGTAATATTAAAACCACCCGGGTCTCCACTTTTGCCATGGCCTCTTTTTTTGGTTTTAACAAACTTATCCCTCAGGTTTTTCCAATCTTTTTAACAAAAACTTTCCTCCTTTCCAGCTTCATCCTGTATGATAAACTGAACTTTGAGGCCAACACTAATTTTATTTATAAAAAGGCAAATCAACGATTGTTTTACGTGAGGAAGTTGAAAGGATTTAATGTGGATAGGCCTCTTAGGACATTTTATTCTTCTGTTATTGAGTCTCTTTTAATTTGTGCAGTAATATGCTGGTATGGTAATTTGAGGGTGACAAGTAAAAACAGACTTTCAAAAATTGTTCATCTATCTCAATAGATTTTGGGCACAAATCCTAATAGTATTGGACACATGTATGAAGTGAGAGTCATAAAGAAGGCTACTGTATGTCCATTTTAGCAGATGAGATCCACCCACTTTAATCAAAGTTTTGCCTCCTGCCATCAGGCAGGAGGTATACTTATTCTAGACAGGCAAGGTCCAACAGATATTTGCACTAGTTTGTTCCAACTGCAGTTGCGTTACTTAACAAGCTTTAAGTTGTTGTTTTTTTTTTGACTATAAATAATTTTTTTTTGTCTACTGTTACTTCTATGTTGTCTAGTGTGAACTGTCGGCTATTGCTGTAAACCTAATTGCTCTTCGGGGACAATAAAGAGATTCCAATTTCCGATTTCACAGTTGCAATTTCTAGCCAAGATTTATTGGTCATCTGGTTATCTATGATCACGCATGGACGGATCATAAAGAGGTACTTTAAGACAAAATCTCTTCAAAGTGATTAATATTCAGCGAATTATTTGCTGGAGTCTCAAAAAATTTTGTGAGCTTCGCCAGCCGAAATCATGTTGCACGCACCCAAAGCAAACCTCTGCAAACACAGCAATGATGTCACAGCTGATGCGTCGAGTATAAACCAGGCTTTAGTGCTGCATGAGAATGGCGCCAACTGCTGGACACATGCAGCTTGTTAGTCAGCGTTTACAGTGCATAACCTAGAGTAATACTCACTACTCACTACTCTTTAGTACTTTTTGAGCTACTTTTTACTCGTACTTTAAGTCGTAGGTCTCAAACTGGATTCTTAGAGGGCCACAGCTCTGCACAGTTGTGCTCCAACCATAATCAAACACAGCTGATCCAATTAATCAAGGTGTTCAAGACTACTAGACTATTAAGCAGGTGTGAGTTGGAGCTGGTTAAAGCTAAACTGTGCAGAGCTGTGGCCCTCCAGGAATTGAGTTTGAGACCACTGCTTTAAGTACTACTTAGAGCTCATGCTTTTACACTCCTTGCACTACAGTTATTTTGGCAAGTAATGGCTTTTTCTTGAATATGATTTTTCAGCATTCTTTCCACCACTTATTTTACAGTACTTTGAGTCAGACATTCTGGCATGTGACTGCAGAAAAAATGTCTTGTTATGATTGTTCAGATCAAAAGCTCATTTTTGGACAGAGTAAAAGACTGATCACATTTACCTTTGCTCAGCAAAGATAGTCAGGCCTAAGAACTCAGTTTCAGGAGCTTTATGTAAGGTTGTGTCACACAAAGGAGATAATATTGGGGGTAATCCAAGTACGTGGTTGGGAATCACCTAACTACATTAGGCATGGGCACCTCACGGTTTGACAGTATTGTGATTACTGCTTTAAAATATGCTCTTTTTACATGTCTGGGTAAAAAACAAAAACTTTTTTCCGCTTTGAACACAATATATTTTATTTTGAGAAACATTTATAATATTTTGGAGCAGTAGCTAAACATGTCAGGCTAAATCATTCAAATAAATCATTGACTTCTGCTGTCTTAATTAGTTTCAAAAACACTGATTTTTTTACAATTTAAAATGCCATCATTGGATATCTTTTCTGCTGGAGATACTGTTGTCTTAAAAAGCTAAAAATAAAATCTTACACATGCTGTAGGAACATTAGGAGCAAAACATTTAGGTGGTTTAAAGCCTTGACTTTTCCAAACCATAGTATACCTTGAAAACAGTTATCGTCCCATGCCTAAACTACATAATTGCAGTGTTCTAGTTTTATTTATTAATATTAATATCAGTAAATGCCCATGAAACAGGCTTGATTATGATATCAGTCTATATATAAAGCACTAACCAAGAGTTAACTTCGGTTATATAGCTGTCAGAAGTAATTGCACAATCAGAGGAAGCATTTTATGACCATATTTATACCACCTCTGTCTCTCGTCCGTGTGAAATCCCGGTCTCATCCGATCAGCTTGTCAACAAACACAGATGGTGCGCAGACATGGATTCTGGACCTCATTAGGAATCACGGTGTCATTTTACGAGAAGCATGTTCTTAAGGGTCTGCAAGGCACCAAATCATGGTATTTATTCAGTGGCAGACACACTTCATCTAAAACGGCAAATATGAATGAAACATGTCACACAGACGATCTGAACAAGATGTCTCCGAAACGTGATTCCTTTGCAGAGCCAGGAACACTTCTGAGCAGCTGTTGGACGGAGAGACTGTTTGTGGGGAACATGGAGACGGAGGCTGGAGAAAGAGTTGGAGCACCACGCCCCAGCCTTGTTCCCAGGCTCCATTCCGCTGGACGGAGAGCAAGAGAGAGGGGAAGGAAGCTGTTTTTATCTGGGTCAGAGTTTGGATCTGGAAGCACTTTCCTATTCCCCCTGTGCCGAGCACCACCCTGCTTTCGCAGTGTCTTCCACCGCAGCGCCATGTGGAAAATCCTGGAACATATTGCTGTTAAAGTGATGGATGGCAGCCCGGTGCCGAATGGGGTGGGGGGATGGAAAGAAAAGTGCATCTGCTTCGTCCTTCACCAAGGGGGTGTGTGTGAGAGATGAGATTACAGCTCAAGTCCTGCTGAAGGTGCTTGACCAGACTGTAGGAATGAGCTCACGTCTCGCTCTCTGATTTACATTTCATTGTCCTTATTCACGTTCATTTGATAATGCTTTACATTCCTGCTAGAATGCGTGTGTCCTGATTGGAAACATTTGGAAGTTAAATATATTTTCTTATATTCTTTGTTGTTGAGTGGAAGACCCAGGAAAAACCGGGCTGTCCTAACAGATTCTGTTCTTGGATGCCACCGAGAGAGAAGTGCCCCGTGAAACCTGCAGGGCAATAAATAAATAATGTGTCCTGCAAGGCTCTCGCTTTAAAATAGAAACTGGAGAGAAGGCGTGTGTATGTGTGTGTGAGTAATGTGATGGTTGTCACTAGGGAGAGTAGGATGTAGCAGTTTACTTTCACCTAGGATTAGGCACACTGATGATGCAATTCTATCTTTTTAAGATGAACTACAGAAACACTTATGCTGCGTTCCAGACAGCTCGCAATTAGGATTTATTTTTCTGCTTCCTACCTAGAAATAGCATCTGAAACACTGCTTGAACAATGCATTGAAGTCGGAGGTGAGACATTTCAGTTCTGTAATTCTCAGCTCTGACCATGTCTGGAAAGCGGCATTAGTTTACAAGTAAGGCCATGAAATGCGTCATGTTTGCACTTTCCTGTTGTGTGTGAGCATAACTGAGAAAGAAATGACCACTGATGCGCATCACAGTGATGGAATTTGATCAGAATAGAGATATAATAATATCACACTTGCGCAAACACTCCTGTTCTTAATTATATTAATAGCAACCCATTGTTTATACAATTTTAGAGTGTATTTCTGGCGCAAAATAAACGCTTGAATGAATTAGATTGTATTTTACATTTATGTATCTTACGTTATATTGTAAAAATCCTATCATTAAAAAAATACTGTTTATCTTTCCTGCATTCATATATTCCATGATAAAATTACACAAATACACTACTCTTTCTATAATATGATTAATATTTTCAACATTTCAGAGATTACGTATTAACATAATCTACAGATGGGCTATCCACAGCTGAAATATTGTTAGCATTCATAAATATATCTAAATGTATTTTATGTTGGATTTGTGTTCTTTAAACTAACTACATGTTATTTTTCAGGGGCTCTTTAGGTAGTATTTTTATTTGGCACTTTCAAATACATAATGCCTTCATAATGTATTTTTGACCCGTGTTAGGCAGAATTGATGTGAAATTAATAGTAGATGATGCTCAAGAATTTAGTTTGTTTTAATTATTGCACTTTAATTTTATTTATACTGGGAAATTTAATGTATTTTTACAGAATTTTTTTTTATGCAAGTTTGAAATGTTAATGGCTAAAGTTGTTAAAAAAAGTTGGTCAAAGGAATATTCATTCATTCATTCATTCATTCATTTTCTTTTCGGCTTAGTCTCTTTATTAATCAGGGGTCGCCACAGCGGAATTAACCACCAACTTATCGAGAAATGTTTCATGTAGCAGATGGCCTTTCAGCTGCAACCTATCACTGGAAAACACTCATACACTCTCATTCACACACATACACTACGGACAATTTTAGCTTACCCAATTCACCTATACCACATGTCTTTGGACTTATGGGGGAAACCGGAGCACCCAGAGGAAAGCCACGTGAACGCGGGAAGAGCATGCAAACTCCACACAGAGATGCCAACTGACCCAGCCGAGGCTCTAACCAGCAACCTTCTTGCTGTGAGGCACCCAGGTCAAAGGAATAATCAGCTTATTTTAAAAATGAAATTAGATTAAATAAATAAAAAATCAATAGATTAAAAAATTGATTAATCAACACACAAAATAATTGTTAGGTACAGCCCTATTCACAAACTTCACCTAGATGCTAACATATTAATTAACAGGCTCTTTTTTTGGCTGTTGTCACTTCTGAATCACAGATCTGATGTGGAATTTGTTATGAGACACAATGGAGGACTTGGAGACATCATGAATCGACACATGAATCGTATGACCGTATATATATATATATATATATATGAATCGTATGAGGGCAACGCAGTGGCGCAGTAGGTAGTGCTGTTGCCTCACAGCAAGAAGGTCGCTGGGTCGCAGGTTCGAACCTCGGCTGGGCAGTTGGCGTTTCTGTGTGGAGTTTGCATGTTCTCCCTGCGTTCGCGTGGGTTTCCTCCGGGTGCTCCGGTTTCCCCCACAGTCCAAAGCCATGCAGTACAGGTGAATTGGGTAAGCTAAATTGTCCATAGTGTATGAGTGTGAATGTGTGCGTGTGGAGGTTCCCAGAGATGGGTTGCGGCTGGAAGGGCATCCGCTGCGTAGAATCGTGCTGGATAAGTTGGCGGTTCATTCCGCTGTGGCGACCCCGCAAGGGACAAAGCCGACAAGAAAATGAATGAATGAATGAATGAATCGTATGACCGTATATATATATATATATATATATATATATATATATATATATATATATATATATATATATATATATATATATATACATATATATATATACACACACACGTATTGACAGTATTGACATGCCCTGGGGAACTTTATTATTTACATATAAACTCCTAAAGGCACATCAATAGCCAAAACTAGTGGCTTTATTCTAAATATCAGAGGAAGGAAAGAATGTAATGAAAAAGTTATTGCTATCATTGCAAGAAATCTTAAAGAATATTATATATAGCGATGCACAACATAATAGTGGCCATATTGATATCGCCCTATAAATAATATGTTTTATGTTATCATTATCAGTTCGATAACAAAATTAGGCCAATATCTTGTGATGTTTGATGTATTTTTGCGCTGGTTCAACCACTTCATGTGCTAGCTGGCTGGCATTTTTTTATTATTCTGCTGTTTCAAATTTGTTAATGTTCAGTGACTTGGTTTTATTTATTTTTGTGTTTTTTTTTTAGTTAGGGTTCTAAAATAAAATCAGCTGTTCATATGTTTGCAAACATGCAGAAAAATTAAACATATTATATTTACCGGTTAACATATTAGCTGTCGGCCTCCAAATCAAGTTATCGCTTATTGGTATCAGTCAAAATTTCCAAATTGGTGAATCTCTAATTATATATAGACTAGAAATAAAACTAATAAAGTAAAAAAAAATAAAAATAAGGTTCTAAAATTTGCACCAAGATAGAATATGGTCCCATTGAAGTATCTAAGAGTCTGACATGTGCTGTCATTCACCAGCAGTCTCACCAAAGCAGTGTAGGCTTTTGTTTACACTGTAATGTATGTGTGTGTGTGTGTGTGTGTGGTAGCAGCGGGGTATTTCCAGGGCTCAGTTCATGTGTTCATCAGGCCTGCTGTGTGATTGTGTAAATAACTAGAGCTCCTGTCATCCACCCCCACCCCCACCCCCACCCCCTCGCCCTCTCTCCACTCCTCATCACCATCAACAATTAATGGAAGTGCAGGGCGGATATCCCTCTCACCCTTCCAGACCCTGACACACACACACATCTGCTTGACTGCTGGGCTCCTGTGAAGCGGAAATGTATGGGTTGCTGTACATGAGGAGGTGTGAGAGCTTTCCTGTGCTTGTTTCAGATTCTGTGGGTCACTGGCCTTCATCAGATCCTCCAAATCTCTCTGCAACAGGAAGTGTTTTAGTAGTGATTGGAAAGCGTATTGCTGTTGTTTGCACTAAAGCTAGGGGTTTGTTTGGATTATTAACCTTATGCTTTTCCACCACCTTTACGTTTACATTTTAAGTGACGTGACTTGCGATTAATCCTAGACTTAGAAATAGGGGTGTAACCGATCACGGTTGTTCCGTGATTCATACGGATCACAACCCATGGTTTGGACACACATGACCCGCGGATTAATACATTTTTATACTTGTGGATTAATTCTAAATGTGTAATGATCACAGAGAGTTCGACTCTCCTGTCATTCAAATCACATGTATGAAAGCATTTAGGCTTTCCTGTAAAATATAATGATGACTGATGAAGTTATGGTAGGTTATTTGAGATGTGGTGGGTTTCTTAGGTTATTAAAGGTGTTTTCTGTCACTGCTTGTTTAGCCTGCATTAATGCATTCAGTGTAAGCTACACGATTAATCATTAAAAGATCGGGATTTGAACACCCACACAACATAAACTATAAATGATGGTGATTTGCATATGTTTATTAATTATTTGAATCGCTGCATTCAAATCTGCGCTTGAAAAACGCAAAAATCAAGAAAGAGATTCAGTCTTTAGTCTTTTGAGTTAGTTATAAATTTACAAACAGTCCAATAACACAGTATTGGGATAACAGTTAAAGGTTTATGGTAAAGATTCAAATCACCGTCATATTCATTTAACTTGACGCTCAAAAATGTGACTATAGATCCGTGACTAAAAAAAACATAATGTGACCCAAACCATAAGATTTGTGATCCATTACACCACTACTTAGAACTGATCTCAGAAGAGATGTGTTCTCATGTTTCATAGCAAATGGTTGTGGTCACATTTGTGAAATCTGATGGAAATTTTTCATAGAGGTCACTTTCAAACCAAGCAGCATTATGTCGGTCAATAGAGTGAATCCATATGATGTACTTGGAGAATATTTTTCCTCGCACTTGAAACGGAACTGAGCAATTTTAAATGTGGCTTAATCTCAGTTTGTTTTGCTTTACATTTACCTTTATTTTGTAGTCATTACCAAAAAAAAATGCTTCTCGAGGGGTTCATTACAGCCAAACTGTTACATCTTTTGCATTGTGTTCTTGTAGTTTTGACAGTGATATGCTAACCTTTTTATGTTTATGTGTTTCCCATAGGATGAAGTGGACAGTTTAAGTCCTGTTCTCAGGGACTATCCACATCTCCATGAAGAAGTGAAAGCCTGGGTGAAAGACCAAAAAGTTCAGGAAATTTTTATGCAAGGTAAGACGTTCACATTTCTTCCCATTCACACCGGTCATCAGCGTCAATGCTTCCCATTTACTTTGAATAGGTGACGCCAAGCATCACCTCTCTTTTTCAAAAGCTTGTGCTATTTAGATTACACAACATCAGTAATGTGAGCCTACCATTGTGAGATTTAACTCAAAATATTATCCTTTTTACTTCCTTTGTGATAAAATGATTCACTTGTTATTCAATTATTTACTTGCTTTGGGATTAAATTGTTAAACAGCTAAAATATTTCGTTGTTAATAATTTTGTGCAGTATCTATTTAGGTTGCAGTGCTAATTGTAATAATGGCAAATAACAATAGATTAAAAAAAAAAAAAAAAGAAGAAAAGTTGCCATTGTGATGTTGGCTTGACCTTCAGCCTCCATTTCCTGCTCACAAGGTTTCAGCAAGGGAATAATCTTTCCCAAACTGACTGCCAACTCGCATTCAGTTCTCACTCCTTTTTTCTACAGAATGCAAAGTTTTTGGCATCCAAAATGAAAAAAAAGCCCCTTCCTTTTCACTTGGACGTGTGTCACATCACAGAAGTAATATGAGTGCTGAAAAGTCAACAACAAATCCTGATGTGGTTTGTAAATATGGCAGACCACTTGATGTACCTGACTAGTTCAAGCAGAGGGTGTTGTTGTGGTCTTGGCAGAAGGTCTTGTTTACAAAGTCCATAACAAAATTCCAGGCCCACAATTAGTGATAATTGTTGAACTTGGCAGTTGACAAGGGCAGAATGGAAAGTATCCCAAAGCCAAAGGTTTTGGCGGGGAAACGGAGCACAAAAAGAAAAGAAAAATTAAATGTTCTGTGGGGTTTTTTGCCGACGTCCCCTCTTGGTTGTTGTGCTCATGTAAGGGTGATGCATCTTGGGTTGACATATCATCTTTATATTTTTAAATCATCTGTCTTTTTAATCATAGTTATCATATTGTAGCCCTTTTGCAATGTAAATTGTGGCAAAGCAGCTTTACATGGATGAAAAAATAAATAAATAAATGAAACCATAACCAAACTTCAGATTGAAGAACATATTTAGAAATCTAAATCTTCATATTTAGATTTCACATCTTTAAAATAGATGTCATATATGCAACATACACTTCAAAATATTGCAAAAATTTACATATATATGTACATATTGGTTCAAATATATTAGATATAAAGTAATGTTATATATTATTCATATATGGCTATATTTGAACATGTGTATATATATATATATATTGTCTGGGTATATTTAGTGACAGTTTTTTTTTTACTATTATCATCCTTTATATTATATTGTATCTGCCTAATATAACCAAACATCCGCAATCGATTAAGTAGTGGAAAATCTTCTCCCGTTTACCCATTTCGTTCTATGTCCCACAGACAGTCTCACGTGCTTTGCAGACCCACAGAGATGTACCTTTTTGGCACTTAAAACGGGTTTCTAAATTTCCTAAAATGTCTGGGATTCGGCTTTTGCTTTCTAAAGCTATCGTTCATTAATCGTATGCATTTTTGCTTTACCTTTTTACTTAAGCCTACTTTTGCTTGGCTTTGCAGCTGACTGCACAAGGGCAGTCGCAAGAGCGAGAGAAACATTCAGTAATTCATTCTTGAGTCTAATCGACTCAGAAAAACCGCAGTATATACTCGAAGAGGATGAAATAACCGGCTGCAAAATATATGTACACCATTAATAATGGTTAATCAATGCATTTGCCTTATTTAAATAATCTACAGGTTTTAATCTTGTAATTATTATAATTTTAGAGATATTGTCTGTAATTCCTTTTTCTATAATTTATTTCTCAATTGCTCTATATTTTATTAGTTTGATGATGTCATTAGGCTATATTACATAGGCTATTTTATATCTAAAATGCTTTGGCATTCAAGTTTTCTTTGAACTTAAAATAATAATAAATAAAATTATTGTTAAAAATGTAATTATGTTTTGTTTGTCGCATACAGTTAACTATTTAAGTGGCGTGGCCAGTAAATGGTGCGTTTTAATCCGGCTACCACTTCAAGTATATTTCACTAGCACTATATATATATATATATATATATATATATATATATATACATTTTGTATAAATTGACATTTTTGCAAAATTTCAATATACAAATATTTTATATCTATAAAATCCAAATATGTCATGTGTCATTTGCATATATTTCCATGTATCAGATTTATATATGGGTAGTTAAATTAATACTGATTCAGTTCAGTTTAATATGAATGTCACTGTTAAACAACCACTGAAGAGCAGCTCCACCAACTCCAATCAATCAACCCAAAGGCAGCAGTGGCAAAGAACCAAAACCCTACCAGTTGACGGAGATGGAGAATAAACCTTGGGAGAAATGATGCTCCAGTTCTCCTCTGGCCAACAGGGTTGTTGTATGCACAAGGACAGTGAAGGGTTAGCTGTTGTAGCAGGGCATATGAGCAATGTTCAGGAGTAATTAATAGGAATGACCTGCCCCACACTAATGAGCTCCAGTCAGTTTGGACACCTGCCAGCGTTCACTGCGGCTAACAGCATATCACAGATACAAGGATTGAAGTCGTTCCCTGATTTAAAGATCAACCAGATTGAACAGAAGGAAGGAAAGAAAGAAAGAAAGAAAGAAAGAAAGAAAGAAAGACATTGTAACATTTGTCTTTTTGATTAGCGGATTTTTGGAACAAATATTTACTTTTTTATGTGCATTTTGTAAGTGTTTCTGGTTCCTTGTGTCTCCAGGTCCCTATTCATTGAATGGCTACCGCGTACGAGTTTACAGACAGGACTCAGCCACCCAGTGGTTCACGGGCATCATCACCCACCACGATCTTTTCAGTCGCACTATGGTTGTCATGAATGACCAGGTACATTGAATACCATGTCTTAGTTCTGAAAATGGCTTTTCTTATGTGTAGGCATTGTGCAATAACATAATATGGGATGTGATGAAATTACTCCTAAAAGAATATTCAAATTGTACCATTACCTCAAATGACTTACTGTTTTTATAAAGTGTCAACTAACTACATGGTAAACATACTGAGCACAAAAACTGTCATTTTACTTAAGGGATAGTTTACCCAAAAAATGGAAATGTACTCTTCCTCAAGTGTGGTTCCAAAACTATTTGTGTTTTTGTCTTTTTCACCCGGTACAAAAAAAAAACTACTATGGAAGTCAATGGCTACCAGTTCTATATATATTTATATATTCTAGCTCTATATTCTATATATCCTTATATTCTATATATCTTGGAAACTGGTAGCTATTGACTTCCATAGTAAAAAAAAACTACTATGGAAGTCAATGGCTACTAGTTCTATATATCTATATATTCTAGTTCCGTATTCTATATATCTTTAAATTCTATACATCTTGGAAATTGGTAGCTATTGACTTCCATAGTAGAAAAAAACTACTACAGTATGGAAGTCAGTGGCTACCAGTTCTATATATCTATATATTCTAGTTCTATATTCTATATAACTTTATATTCTATATATCTTGGAAACTGGTAGCTATTGACTACCATAGTAAAAGAAAACTACTACAAAAGTCAATGTCTACCAGTTCTATATATCTATATACTCTAATTCTATATTCTTTATATCTTTATATTCTATATATCTTGGAAACTGGTAGCCATTGACTGCCATAGTAGACAAACTACTACAGTATAGAAATCAATGGCTACCATTTTTATACTGTATATCTATATATTCTAGTTCTATATTCTATATACTGTATCTTTCTATTCTATATATCTTTAAAACTGGTAGCCATTGATTATCATAGTAGAAAATAAACTACTACAGCAGGGGTGTCCAAACTCGGTCCTTGAGGGCCGGTGTCCTGTATAGTTTAGCTTCAACTTCCTTCAAAACACCTCCTTGGAAGTTTCTAGTATAGCTAGAAAGAGCTTGATTAGCTGGTTCAGGTGTGTTTAATTGGGGTTGGAACTAAAATATGCAGGACATCGGCCCTCCAGGACCGAGTTTGGACACCCATGTCCTACAGTATAGACGTCAATGGCTACGAGTTCTATATATTCTAGTTCTATATTCTACATACCTTTATATTCAAAATATTTTAAAAACTGGTAGCCATCGACTACCATAGTAGAAAAAAAACTACTATGGAAGTAAATGGCTACCATTTTCCAAGATGCTTCATGATATTTTTTTTTATTTATAACAAGTGAAGGGAGGGTAAATGATTCAAAAGTAACATTTTTGGGTGAACTATCACTGAGAAAGTTCAACATTGTTTTAAGCAAATTAATTACGCTGCTAATAATAATAGTAATAATAATGATTATATATTTGACCTAATATTTCAAATGTATTTTTATTATTAAAATTATGAAATAAAAATGTCTGGGTTGCAGGTACTAGAGCCTCAGAACGTTGACCCCTTCATGGTACAGATGACCTTTCTGGATGATGTGGTCCATTCTTTATTAAAAGGAGAAAATATCGGTATCACGTCGCGACGCAGATCTCGCTCTAGCCAGAACAGCAACACTGCCCATGTGAGTGCATCCTGCATATCTCACCATGCCTATATGTGCTACTGTTGCTACATTAGATAAACAGCACACCTGCTTTCCTGGATCAGCTTGGTGTTTACTGTCATGTGCCAGTGTGTATTTCTGTCCTGTGCATGTTTGTCCCATTGTCTGTCTGTGCTTCTCACTGGACGTTGTGTCTGTAGCTAGCTTTGAAGTAAAGTTCCTATGTGCTTTTTTTATCTTTAAGAAAATTAGAGCCTTGTAGAACACACATATCATTGCTCCCTACATCATTAACAAGACTTCTCTGTTCCATCTTGTTTTTTTTTTTTTCTTGTTTTTTTTCTTTCTTCTCTGTTTCCCTGTTTTAAACATTAATTGGGGATATGCAAGCAGACCACAGGAGGGAGACCAAGCGGCTCTACAGGAATCACTCAGGTACCGGGCCGCGACCCCCTCCTCTCTCCATAGATTTAGAGCTGCTTTTAATACCACCTGCATATCCCTGTCTGTTATCATTTTTAGAAGTAATATATTGCAAGTGCTAATTTTCCAGTAAATGCTTACCTCGGTTAGAGTTTCACTTTGTTTGCATGGTTTAAATGGATTTTTGGTGAAAATATAAATTAGATATAGGGATGGAAAGCATTTCTGAGAGCCATAGGAACTCTTCTTTTAAGCCTAGCTCTGTGACCACATTTTAACGACATGTATAGTGCAGTTGTTGCTGGTGAAGAAGTGCTTTTGATATTGGTGGTTTTTAACTTCTCTAAGAATTAAAACCATTACAAGGCCGCTCATGCTTGTTTTTGTTGTCTGTGCTCTTTTTTGTGTGTGTGTGTTTTTTTCAGGGTCATTACACACGTGCCCAAGCCAACAGCCCGAGACCTGTGATGAATTCCTCTGGCTCCACACCCAAACAGGCCCCTCAGGCCCAGCAGCAGCAGCAGCAGCAACAACAATCCCAGCATGCTCAGCAGCAGGTATCTCAGCAACACCACCAGCAGCAGCAGCAGCAGCAGCAGCCACAGTCCTCACCAAGTCAGCAACGCGGCTCACGATCTTCACGTCGAAAGGGCTCAGACAGTAGTGTTCCAGACGATGAGAAAATCAATGAAAAATCAGAGAGTGGAGGAAAAGGTAAAACACTGGTCATTGTTATGGTAGATTAATGGTAATTATTTTAATTAATAAATGCGCTATATTGATGAAGACTTTTAATTCTAAATAAGCCCAGTGAACTGTTACGTCATTAATAACGGAATTTAAGATCAGGTTTGTTTAAAATCTGTGATCTTTAAAATCAAAGACACTTTTCTCATCGGGATTTGGTATTTCCCCAGTTGAATCACTTCTGGCCATCGATAAGCAGGTCAAGTGTATCAGACGACGTGTATATATCACACTTTGTAGTAATAAAACTGATAACCTTGACTCATAAGTGTAAATGGGAAGCTGATCAGGGTAGTGTAATTGATAATAAATCCTGGCTAGATCTTTGCAGTTGGTGTGTTAGCCTCAAATTCTGCTTAGGCAACACAATTAAAAAAATGTATTAAACTGTTTATTACACCTGAGGTTAGACATAAAATCAGGTCTGTCTGAGCTGTGTGTCAAATGTAAATCGGATCTTTCTATCATTGTATGTGGAGTTGTCCTCTTATACAGCAGTTCTGGGACTCCTTCTGGAACTCCATCTTTAAATGTTCATTTTGATTGGGAGCAAGGACTTGCTTACTGGGTCTCAATGATGATATGCTGTGCCTTATTATTTTTGGAACAGAGACCTACTACATATTTTGGTTTACTTTGGTCGGAAATGTATCCTTGTAAAGTGGATTAATGAAGAACCCCCCAGTTTAAATCAATGGCTGCTTGCAGTCTGCAACATAGTCCCACTTGAGGCCTTCTCCACAGCTATGAAGAACAAACCTTTTCTATTTTATTGGACCTGGGATCCTTTCTTTGATTATCTAGGAACCTCTAAGTCTCTAAAACTAAAAACTCAGCCTGGACAAAAGAAATGAAGTCTGCTTTTTTGTAAAATAATTTTGTATTTAATGTCCTTATTTTGTATTTATTTATTTAAATGTTTATTTGTTTGTTTATTTATTTAAGTGCAGTTTAAATTTATGTATTATTTTTATTTTTATTATGTTTTTTATGTGGGAGTGAGGATTCAAATTACATGAATGATGTATATTATTCTTTTATTCATTCAATTTTTGACCGGTTTTTGCACTAAAACCTTTAATAAAAATATATTTAAAAAAATAAATAAATCAGAGACACAACATAAAGTGGGTCTCACACTGGACAAGCAGTCATGTATTAAATTCCATTGTTCAGCACCATGTCTTTAAAATATGGTAATTTATTTTACCACATTATTTTCATCTGCTGCTCCTCTTGCTGCTTGCGTTTAAACTGCCTTTCTTCTTGTTTTACGGTTGAACAACTAAATTACTGCTTAAATCTATCTAACGGACTATATTACATTACATTATACACTTCCTGACAAAAGCTTGTCGTTGAACCCAGTTGTAAGAGCAACAAATAATAACTTGAATTCTAGTTGATCATTTGGAAAAGTGGCAGAAGGTCGATTTTACCCATGAATCATCTGTTGAACTGCATCTCAATCATCACAAATACTGCGGAAGACCTATTGGAACTCACATGAACCCAAGATTCTCAAAGAAATCAGTCAAGTTTGGTAAAGGAAAAATCATGGTTTGGGCTTACATTCAGTATGGGGTAGATCTGCAGAATGTATGGCAACATCAACAACCTGAGGTATCAAGACATTTGTGCTGCCCATTACATTACAAACCACAGGAGAGGGCAAATTCTTCAGCAGGATAGCGCTCCTTCTCATACTTCAGCCTCCATATCAAAGTTCCTGAAAGCAAAGAAGGTCAAGGTGCTCTAGGATTGGCAGCCCAGTCACCAGACATCAGGGTTGTCCAAACTTGGTCCTGGAGGGCCCGGTGTCCTGGAGAATTTATCTCCCACTTGCTTCAACACACCTGCCAGGAAGTTTATAGTATAATTAGTAAGAGCTTGATTAGCTGGTTCAGGTGTGTTTGATTAGGGTTGGAGCTAAACTCACCTGGACACCGGCCATCCAGGACCGAGTTTGGACACCCCTGCCATACATGAACATTATTGAGCATGTCTGGGGTAAGATGAAGGAGGAGGCATTGAAGATGAATCCAAAGTATCTTGATGAACTCTGGGAGTCCTGCAAGAACGCTTTCTTTGCCATTCCAGATGACTTTATTAAGAAGTTATTTGAGTCATTGCAGAGATGTATGGATGCAGTCCTCCAAGCTCATGGTAGTCAGACACAATATTAATGCTTTTTTTCACTGCACCATGACTTTATATTCTATACTGTACATTATTTCTGCTAAGTGACAAGACTTTTGTCTAAGCAAAGTCAGACCTTACTGTCCTAATTAAATCATTCAAAATCAAGGCATGATCATATTTTTTTGGTAAAGTAAGCATAATCTAGAGGCCTTTGTCTTTCATATAAGCCACTTCTGATACCAAATGATCAACTAGAATCGGGATTGACAACAAGACTTTTGTCAGGCAGTGTATATGCCTTTCTTCAGAAGTTTATCGGTGGCTGAAAAACACTTGCCATGCATATAGTACATTGTTACAAAGACCTTTCAAGCACAGTTTTTGCCTCAATATTGAACCAATTGTTATACTTTAAAAATACTGTGAGCTTTAAGCTCTTGGCCTAACCCTACTCTTGTCTTGTACTAAACACTGTAAATGTTGCAGATTTTAAATATTAAATATTTTTATCAATAATTCCTAATAGACTAAAGGAAATAAAAATAACTCAAATAACTTTAATTCAGTCATATTTGAACTTAGATGAGAAATGAAATGATTGCAGCTCCCCACTCAGAGGAATTAAAACATAATGAATATACTCTGGATTGATTGGATTTTTTTCCCCTATTATGGCTTTCATGTTATACAGAGGCTATTATGTTTGGCTCGGTATTGTAATATTTTAAAGTTGACGAAATGTTTTACTGGATAAGTTCAGTGCTTGCTTTTTGGCCAGATGGCTGCCTGGTAAAAGAACGTTTAAATCCCTTCATCATAATTTCTGCAGTACAGTATTTGGCAGGGTGTTGGGTCTGTGAGAGATGAGGTGAGTGCAGCCACCGCAGTGAAATGGACATTTTAAGTGTGCATAAATTCTACCCGAGTTCCATCCATCACACTTGTAATGCAGCACTTAAGATTCAATCAGCCTTTAACCTAAGTACAAAATGACATCATCCTTATCCGTGCTTGAATAATCATTTGGATTGAGTTTCTTTTCCTGGTGGCACTCTTTGAGTCTTTGTTGAAAGTTCTCCCTGACACAGTTTTTCTTTCCTTTTTTAGACTCTTCTAAAAACAAAAGCAAGCAGACAAACAAGAGGAGAAAAGCAGATGAAGAAGACAAGAAGGGCGGTCTCAAGCGGCTCAAAACAGAGGCATCTGACCTCTCTGAGAGCAGCGACTCTGAGAACTCTAACAAGCGGAGTGTAGACTCCTCATCGGAGCACAGTTCAGAGAATGAGCTCAAATGCAAGAGCACTTCAAAAGTTCCAGAGGAGGAGGAGAAGTCACAGGGATCCAAGCCCATGGATGAGTTGAGCGTCATTAATAGGCTGTCTCCCTGGGATGAGATGCAGGATAAAAGCAGCAAGCCGGTAGCTTTGGAGGTGACTCAGCTGGCAGAGATTGAGCGGTTGGGAGAACGTAGATCTCCGCTCCCTCCTCTGACCTCCTCTGGACCATTGGAGGTCCAAAGCTGCATTGTGAAAAGCACTGTGAACACCCTCCCCAAGGACCATTATGGCACAGGGACACCTCGGACGCACACACCCAAGTGTGTGATTGATATCACAGAGGATTCCAGCACGCAGCCAAGTTCAAGAGAGAACTCTGAGGCTGTATCGGCCCTATTGGCGTCACAGAAATGTGATGGCTACATCCCTGAATCCAAACATTTGGTGCTAAACACCTCCCACTCCGAATGCAGGAGGCCGGATAGTGAGCAGCAGCAGAACTCTCGCAACATAGGCAGTAAAATCGAATTCGCCCACTCTGAGGTCATAAGGCCGGTGACATCAGTTAGTGAGTCAGCAGCCCTGGGTGAGAGAGGGAAGCTCCAGCAGCAGTACACTTCTATGGTTATTAAAAATGCCTCAGTAACAGAGGAGATCAGGAAAACCCATAAACCCAGTCCTTCCCCTGACTTGCCCAAACCTAAATCTAACTCATCCCCCGACATCCTCAAGCCCAAGTGCAATCCTTCACCTGACATCTTAAAGTCAAAAGCTCACAGCATTCATGAATCCTGCAAGCCCAAACCAAATACGTCCCCTGAGGTGTCCAAACATAAACCGCGGCATCCTGAAAACCTACCTACAACAGGCCGCTTGGCACTCAAACCCGAGCCAGACATACCCCGATCTAGTTTTAAACCTGTTCCAGCCCGTGGGGCACCATGCGAGTCCACAAAAAGCCCACTTGTTGTTGACAAAAATGAGCATTTTACAGTGTACCGGGACCCTGCGTTGCTGCGGCCTGAAACAGACAGCAACCACACAGCATACCTGCACTCGCACCTGCATCCACTACATGGTTCTTCTCACGCCACCTGTCTCACTCCCACCTCACACCACCCAACTCATCTTCTCTCTTCTTCCTCCATGAGCCACTCTGTTCACCACCCACACCTGCTGCAAACTGTACTGCCCACGATTCCACCAGGCTCTATCTTGAGCAGCCATCCCCGCCTGGACTCCTCTGGACTTGGACACCTTGCCCTAGCCCACCATCATCCCCACCAGCCACAGCAGTACCTCCAGCAGCAGCCACCCCCTTCCCTGCTGGCCCAGGCACATGGAGGAGCCTCATACAACCAGCTTGGCCTCTACCCTATCATCTGGCAGTACCCAAACGGTACCCACTCCTACCCATCTGGATACAAGTGGGTACATCCGGAGAATGCTGTCAATTCAGACTCCAGCCTGAGAAGGGTATGTGTATGCATCTGTTGACTAGCCCTGGCTGTTGTAATTTATATACACTGTGTATTAAAAGCAGTATGTTGTGTTAAATGGACAAACAATGTATGGCTGAGGTTGTTTAAAGGACATATACTTTGTCTCCTACTCCTGTCAGGGATTGTTTTGTTTTGAGCTTAACCAGAATCTGCACTATAATAATTAAGTTTAGTGTGCGAGCATGTGCTAGTTTGTCGTGCTTGAACACATCTTCAACTTTTTAAAGTTCAGACATGTTCATGGTAATTTAGTCAAATTTGACTGAGGAACAGATGTTCAGTTCAGATGACGGCATGAAGTGTGTGTTGCCAAAGAAAATAATTTAATAGTTCCCCTATAGACCCAGGATATTTTCAGATAATGTAACTCAACTGGCATCACTTTATGTAATATACTTTATTGTGAAAATGTGTCATCATGGAATGAGAGACAGTTATTCTAATGCACAACACATGCGTGGTCTGACTTGTCAGGAAAAGTGTTTGTTGCCTTGAGTGGATTATGACCTTCTGTTTGTTTGTGTGTGCATGTTGCAGAACACTACCAGCCCCTGGCTGCATCAGCCCACCCCTGTAACCTCAGCAGATAGCATGGGGATTTTGAGCCATGTCCCGGGAAGACCAGCCAGTGCAGATCCTCATCGATCCATCAAGATCAGCTCACACTCCAGCCCGCCGCTCTCCAAAACCCCCGGAGAACTCCACAAAGAGTGAGCACTCACACACTTATGTCTGTCTATGTCTGTCATTAACACACATGGTTAATCCATTCCCACAGTCCTGCAGTGCCTGGAACTGCAGCTAGCTGTTAAATACCTTGTGACCCGAGGTGGAACAAATGCCATGTGATAGGAGCACTGTATGCTCATTCAGTGACTGTGCACATAATTAAACTATTCTATTATAGCCGCCGAATGTCTGTACCCATTTGAACCACCCCATTGCAGTTACGTAATAGCTGAGTAGGAACATACCGTGATCCTAAAATAGAAGTATTGATTAATCATTACTATATCTATTAAACAAAAACATTAGTATAAAAATACTGGATTGATATTTTATATATGCAAGTTTATTTGATCATATTTAGATTGCTAATTTAAAATGACCAATTTAGAATGGCATAATAAGGTTTTCTGCATAAGACAGCTGACAGCATAGTGTGAAGATTTTTGTGTTGTTGATTTATTTCTTTTTAAATTGTTTCTGTAGAGATCAGGAGAAGAGTGTGTTTGTGGACCCCATGCGTAGCCTGGCCAGTGCTCACCTGAAGCAAGAGCCAGACCGCAGCCGGACACCCACCAACAAGGAGCTGCACCGTCTGTACATGGAGTCCCCCCACAGTAAGCAGCAGCTACCACCACGTATGCCTCAGGAGGGACCTGACCGCACCAGCAAATACAAGGAGGAGAACCGCCGCATCCTACTGGAGAGCATTGAAATGGCCCCCTTCACCGCCAAGATACGTGCTGGGGAGGCTGAGCATGAGCCCTATTCACGCCCTCTTTCCTCCCAGCCTAAAAGCCACGAGAAAGAGGCTGATCTGTACAAGTACAAACACTCTGTATCTCAGTCTCTCCCTCAAACAAACTACTTCACCACCCTGTCAAATAGTGTTGTTAATGAACCCCCACGACTTTTTCAATCCAAAGATCTTAATCCATACTTTGACAAGGCACCACCAACCTCTAGCCCCCTGTCTTTGGGTTCGTATAACCCTAGTCATACCAAGTCTTTGTCCAAGCCTCCACCTCTCATTAAGCACCAGCCAGAGGGAGAGGGACTTATGGGCAAGATCTCTGAACAGCTCAGTCAACAAGCACCCATACACTCACTCGGTACCTCAGTGGTGACAGTCAGCGAACGCTGTAGCCCTGCCATCTCTCCCTCCAATCAGCCTAAGGGTATGCCAGCCTTGCGTAGAGCACCAGTCTTTACTCCGCCCACCCAGCAGGCGCTTGACCGCAAGGAGGGGGGCTACGGACGCCTTTCCCCACCTACACTCACCCCCATCCAGCCCGTGAGTTCAGCAGGGAAAGTGTCAGAGCAGCAGAAGCCGCCCACCCTGCTCCCAGAGCTCAGGGATGAAAAAAGCGGAGCCGAGCTGGGCTCGGCAGACTCCTGGCGGACTGGCGGGGAAGCAAAGAGCCATGAGAAAGTGGCCTGGCATTCAGAGAATAGTCAAGGGAAGCCACAGGCAGCCATGGCATCTGTTATTGTCCGCCCTTCTACTTGCATAAAATACGACGGCTCGCCAGGTCCTAAGATGGCCTCCAAAGAGCAACTTGGTGGCAGATTGTTTCCTGGGCGCACTCAGGCAGACTGCCTGAAAGTGGCAGAGAACAGGGAATCTGGGAGAGTCATCCTACCAAACACAAATTTGGAGGATCCCAGTGATCAGTACAACAAAAACCTGATTAGAGCATCACCGGGTGTCATTCCCAGCTCAGTGTCAGTTGTAGCCAATTCTGTGTGCAGCACTAAGACTAATGAAGCCATTGCTTCTGCCAGCGGCACATTTAGCACGCAGAGCCACAATGGACCAGATCTGTCTTTTTCCATCTCTGCCACTAGTGTTAGTAAGAGACTTGAGAGCTCTCCTTCCAATAGCCGTCCTCCCTCTATTGTTGAGTCACAGAAGGGAGGTTCGAGAACCACCTCCCCTAGTGGACTGCCTCAGGCCTGCTCCGCTGGCACCACACAGGCCTACTCACGGAACTTTGTTCACCTTAAGAAGGCCAAAGCAGCTCTGGCTGCTGCACAGTCTCGTGGCTCCAGCAGTGCTTCTGAAAGTGAGAGCGGTAGCGTCAGATCCTCTCAGGACTCACCCACCATTGCCCAGGAGAATTCCACGCCCAGCAATCCTCCCAGCAAAGCTAGCCCGTTGCCCAATGGACAAGCAGCGCAGGTGTGCCAGTCTAACTACCACAAGCTCAAGAAAGCCTGGCTCACACGACACTCAGAGGAGGACAAAAACACAAACAAACCTGAAAAAGGTGGCAATGCCATTTCTGAGCTAATTAAGCCGTGTTCTGTCAACCTGATTGCCCCAGCATCCAGCGATGTTGATATGGGCAAGGACAGCAAAGGACAAGAGGACAAGCTGTCCCAGGAGGACAGAAAGACACGCCGTACCCCCAAGCGTCCATATGAATCGTGTTCAGAAAGTGGCGATGACTCAGACTCTAGCGAGAGCAAGCTGGAGCAAAGGACTAAACGGCAACCCAAACCCACTTACAAAAAGAAGCAGAACGACATGCAGAAAAGGAAGGGAGACAATGAGAAGGAGGAGGATGAGGTGAAACCCAATGGTATTTTCCGGAGTGCCAAGGAAAAAACCAAACTCAAGCTGGCCAGTACCAGTAAGTGCACCACAGTTCACATCACTGTTTAAAAATGCTTTGTTAGTACACTATTTGTGGTTATTTTTCAAGTTTTAAGCCTTTTTTGCTGAAACCTAGGTTAGAAATAATGGTAACCAATAGCTATAATAATATTTAGACATTTTAAATTGCTGTTGTACTGTGGCTAAAATGCAGCTTTGATTATGTTTTGGTAATAAAGTCTAATAGTAAGTATGTAATTGCAAATTTAATGCTGATTAATGGTAATCTAATCTAAGTTTTATCAATAACAGCAAAAATTGTTGACCTCCAAAATTCACATGTTATTTAACACCCATTTTTACCATTCTGTGAATTCTATATAATTTATATTGAATCTTACTGAATATTTAAATCCAGTTTATACAGCTAGACAATGTTAGAAAATTTACAAGTAAGGTTGTGAATTCCTGTTTTGTCTTGGCTTAAACTTTGGGGTTATTGGAAGGTTTGCAGTATGTGAGAAAGAGAGTGAGGTGTGTTTGGTGAACATCTGGACAACAGCTGTGCAAATGGCTTCTCCTAGAAGGCTCACATTTATGTGGAAAACATCTCCAAGAACACTTGGGCTTTTATTAGTCCTTTCTGATGATTGCTGTGCAGCAAAATGCAGCCTCTTTGTAATTGCATAGCGTCTTAAGCTGTGGGTCACTGTAACATTACAGTAGGTCACGACTGTCATGCTTCATAAATGTGCTTACATGCTATTACAACATAAATATTAACTCTTTACTTTCTGCACACTTATCTCACCATCCACACCTTGTGATTTTAATGAACTAATCTGACTAATCTGGCCTGGCTAATAGAAATAGAAAAATAGAAAAAATAATGTAATCTATGGCATGTAATCTATAGATGGCATTCCCCGGTCAGTGCTGAAGGATTGGAGAAAGGTAAAGAAGTTAAAGCAGACGGGTGAGTCCTTCCTACAGGACGATTCGTGCACAGAAATTGGACCCAACTTACAGAAGTGCAGGGAGTGCCGCTCCATCCGCACCAAGAAAGGAGAGGAACCCACTCATTCACCTGTCTTCTGCCGCTTCTACCACTTCCGCCGGTGAGCATAAAGCAAGAACTATAAGCCACACCATCATCAGGTTACATGGAAATACTGATAATATGTGTAGTATAGCCAGCCCAGACTCATTGTAAATACGTGCATTAATATATACATCAGTGTTAAACCTATAAATGGTGGAAAAGCATATTCTGTAATTGTGTAATTGGGTCTGTATACACTTTTGCCATGTCCTCTTTTGGCTTTAACAAACTTATCGCTCAGGTTTTTCCAAACTTATTACCAAAAACGTTCCTCCTTTCCCAAGACAATTGCAATTTCTAGCCAAGAATTATTGATCATCTGGTTATCCCTATGATCACGCCTGGACGGATCATAAAGATGTCTGTACAGGCGTACCTGTTTCATACAAAATCTCTTCAAAGTGTTTCATATTCAACTCAAATCAAATGCGGCGCAAAAAAAAAACTGTACGCTCCACCGGCCGAAATCATGTCGCACGCATCCAAAGCGAACCTCCGCAAACACAGTGATGACGTCACATTCGCCGCGCACACTCAAGCGAACTAGCGGACGTGTCAAGTATAAACCAGGCTTAATTGTTTGCGAAATGTAAAATACGTTGCTCTGGGTAAGTTTCATTGCACATTTCAGTTGACATCTGCTAGAGGGCGCTGTCTCCATTTTTGTAAATCTGAATTTCGTCACATAGGGTACATTTTGTTTTACATTTCAGATACACGTCCATGTTGCACACATTCATACGAATGTGGGCCTTGTTGTACAGATCACATTTATCACACACAGATAAACTCTTCCCTAAACCCAACCAATAGCATTTTCAAAAACAAACGTGAGAGTATGGTGCTGTGCTGCTATGTAGTTTTATACTTATTTTACATTGATTTCATTTATTTTGTGGAACTGTGCTTAACCAGACACTAGTGAATAAATACCTACAATATTAAAACCACCAGTAGGTGGCGCCTAGTGCCTGTGTTTATAAGTTTATAAGTCATTTAATTGGCTTAAATGAGTGTGCTGTTCATTCAAATATATAAGTACATGTATGTGGTTTTCCAACAATTAGTACGTTTACATGAACACCAATACACAGATTTTAATACGATTAAGACAACACTCTGATTAAGAGACTGATTAAGATTAATTACCTTAATACGTCTAAAATTCAAGGAAATTTGAAATGAAATGAAGACGTGGATTATTCCTATTTTAGTCACATTCTTGAAGTCAAGGACAGACATGGAGAGTATACTAGAGGAATATTCCTTATATAGAGGAAAAAAGCTACAAAAAAATGCTAGAAATAATCTTTAAAAATAAAGGTAATACAAAATAAAGGACATCCCAAAAAAATCATAAGATTAATGTCCCTTTGAAAGAACAGAACTGCTTGTTGCAGCTTGAAATAATCTCTTTTTATATTAGACTAAGCAAACAACATTTCCTTGAACTGTCATGTGAAGTTAACCTAGTTAACCTGTTATGTTATTAACCTGTAAAGTCCAGTCTATGGGCCCAAAGTGAATGTAGAATGATGTTTCGGGTGGTCGTGATTGTAACCAAATTTGACATGGTTAAAAATACTTGTTCTTTCCATTTTGTAGTACGCCAATAATGAAGCCCGCTTTGGTTTCTCTATGAAACCAGTCAGATGTCATCTCACAGAATGTACTAGTAGCTTTTCCTGCCCTGTCTCGCTTGTGCAGTTTTCTCCCATTTTGTTGTTACACGATTTCAGGAAATAAATTCTAATTGCAAGTTCATTTAGTTCCACATTTAAAAACAGCCACAAGACTGACCAACGTGCTGTAAGAAAATATAGAGATATTTATAAAAACATAGAATTATAAACCAAGAAAAACAACAGATATTGATGGTGTCATTCTAATATCATGGGGCAGATTGTTAAACAACCGCAGACCAGCCACAAAAAAAGCTCTGTCACTTCTACGATTTAGTCTGGACTGGGAAACTATTGTGGAAAGATTATTAATTGCACATTCTCTTTGTCTTCCAGCCTCTCATACAGTAAGAACGGAGTGATCCGGATCGATGGCTTCTCCTCTCCTGATCAATATGATGAAGAGGCTCACAGTCTCTGGGCCTCAGACAGTTATGAAGAAAACAACCTGGACATGGAAACCTCCAAATACATCCTTAGCTACATTGGAGACAAATTCTGTCAGCTGGTTATGACTGAGAATACAGCGACTACGTGGATAAAAAAAGATGGTGTGTTGCATTCACCAACAGATTTGTTTACTGTTTAGCTTTTTTGGGAAGCGTATACATTTTTGTGAATAAAATTGAAGTACATTATGTTCTGAAATGTTACCAGTGAAGGAAAGAAAAGGGGGAAAAAAGGTCTGTCGATGTCTGTTTCATCCTTGTCTTGTTTGCTTTGCTCCGCAGCCAAGATCGCCTGGAAGAGAGCGGTGCGCGGGGTGAGAGAGAGCTGCGACGCATGTGAAGCCACATTGTTTAACATTCACTGGGTCTGCCAAAAATGTGGATTTGTGGTGTGTTTGGACTGTTATAAGGCCAAGGAGAGGAAGAGCTCCAAAGGTCAGTCGTCATTTTTATATTCATCTTTAAACACTGCCTATGCTTGTCCACTCCTGCTGTTGATATGCCATTGGCTCGGAAAGTCATAACACGATTGAAAGTGTCCCAGCAAATTATAATGCGGGGGCAAAGATGTCTCTCTAGTTAATAGTTTTTATTATCATTACTGTTATTTTACTATTTAGACAGTAGTGACTTATAGCTATGTTTTTTTTGTTGTTATTTGTGCATGTGTGTGTGTTCGGTGATTCAGAAGTGAGCACTTTTGAATATAATATTATTATTCTGGGCACGGTTGCACCAGTACTGAGTAAGTTAAAACATAGCCTAGTTGTGACTTAAAGGGACACTATAAATGCTGGTTTATACTTCTGCGTCAAGTGATCGGCATGACCCACCACGCATGCCTTGCGCGTTGCTGTGTGTTTATACTTCTGCGCGCTGTTTGTGTTGCTCTGCAATAACACTTCCGAACTGCTAGCTGGCAGTAGGTTTTTATGTTCCTCTATGTAGAGTTTATTTGCTGGTGTTTTGTTTTTTCTGAACGCTACTTTAATGCACAAGTAGCTAAAACTCGCTCATTCTGAGGTGGGAACCGGCGGACGTGCAACAACTTTAATCAAGGTAAACACAAAACAAAACTTTCCACCTGGAACTCCTTCACGGGATTCGACGCTTGTAAACACTCGCTCGATCAGGTTCATGCGGCTCTCGGTTCCGCCCACACTCGTCAGCGCTACCAAGCCGACCAATCACAGAGCTTGTGCTACATTTTTTGAGAGGAGCCCGTCAGCCACGGCGAGGGCTATGCGACCGTGCGAAGGCTGCGCCGGAGCATACGTGTGCGATTGACGCAGAAGTATAAATCACACTACTAAATACTTTTGTGTTGCATCACTGAACTTAGTTTAAACGTAACGCTACATTCCAACTAAATGTTCACGGCAGCACCCCCCCCACCCCGATTTTATAACGGTAGAAAAGAGATGACAGCGAGATTAGTTTACATTGAGGAGCTGGCGATTATAATGAAGACTAATCTCCCTCTACTCACAGCCCTAATTTTACTCACAAATCTCGCATTTTTTTAGTTTGTAGAAGACGAGTTTAATTTTCTTTCAAGGACTGTTTTGTGTTAATTGTATCCCTCAACCGAGAATTGTATCCATCAAATGACAATTTCTTCATGAATGAGCTCTTCTCCCTGCTCTTTCTCTTTCATATGTAGGATATGAAAAAAAAAAAAACTAGTTTAAGGTTTTGATAACTTCATGTGTATTTCGTGTGCATTCACGGCTCGCGATTCAGGTATGTGCGTCGTCTGTTATTAATGACTGACTTTAATTTAATGTACTTTAAAATTGCCATTCATAATTTCATTTTCATAGGACAGTTATATCGTCACCTTGGAATTATAAGGTTCTATCTGCGTTCTGAATGATTTTGAGATATTGAGCTTTAAAGTTTTTGCATTCCATAGCAAACAGTATGTGTGTAACATTGTTTTTAAAATAAAACTTCTTAAAATGTAAACAACTTATAAAAAAACATCCCATAATGTAAATAATTTGTCATTTAGTAAGAATATGTCAATAACTCAATTTTGACAAAAATGTCAGATAGAACCTTATAATTCTAAGGTGACGATATATAGATGCATATTTAAAATGATTTAATTGCTTTTTATTGGATATAACGTCATTCAATGTGACTACACATGACTTTACGGAGAGCTTACGACCTACTAACTGCGGTTTGCTTTAAGAACATGTGGTGCAACCGAAGTAAGAACATATTTAGTTATAAACTAGCTAGTAGTTACTAAGCCCCTAGTGTGGACTTTACGTTCCAGTTTAAGAAAGAAATTACAGTGTAAGCCACTTCTGATACCAAATGATCAACTAGAAGTCAAGTTATTCTTTGTTGTTCCTAAAACTTGGATAGGCGACAAGACTTTTGTCAGGTAGTGTACATATATACACCTGATGACTTTTTTTTCCAAAGTTGTTAATATTGAAAATGATGATCATTACACTAAATATTGATTTCTTAACACTTCTGAAGTTAAAAAAATTATTTTATGTATGCCAAATAGTAGCAGACTATAGTTAATTAGTGACTGATTGTTGATTTCTGACTGCTGTTAAGGGTAAAAACGCCATTTTTACTGTGGTTTGGATGGCAGAGCTTGCGTGTGCGTGCAGTAGGATGTGAATGTAGGACCGTCTAGCTCAGCTGTCTCTAGGGTTTGAGATGTGCCTCTGTCTCTGTGTCTTCCTTTTCTTTGTTCTCATTTAAGTCCCCCTTTCTGCAACTCTTCCTGTCTTCTCCAGGCTTGAGTTCTGCCGCAGGGCATTTAAACAAAAAAAATGCCTCCAGCTCTAGAGGTGTCATTTCTGCTGAATCACATCTGTGTATCTTTACTTCCAAGCCTCAGAGCTCCCTATTTACTTTGAAGCATAAACACTGTGGCTCCTCTTTAGGAAAACGGGCCAGTGACAGCGCCCTTCTCTGTGCGCCGTTGTCGCTCTCAGCTTCTGTGTGTAATCCACCTTTTCTTATTCCGCAGATAAAGAGCTGTACGCCTGGTTGAAGTGTGTCAAGGGACAGCCTCATGATCACAAGCACCTGATGCCAACACAGATCATTCCAGGAACTGGTATGGAAAGAGACGCTTTGGCTCTGGCGCGATCCCAGATTGCTTGTAGTTACGCCTTTGGCTGGGAGAAGAGAAAAAGACTGCTTCTTTTGACGTGTTTATTTTGTCTTGTGTTTTTTTAAGTTCTAACGGACCTGGTGAGCGCTATGCACATGCTCAGGGAGAAATACAGCATTAAATCACACTGCTCGTGTGCTGGGAAGCAGAACACCCTCTTCAACAAGCTGCCCTCAACTAATGGCGTCTCCCAGGTATGTGTGAGTGTCTTGCCATTTATTAATTTGACAAAAATGCAAACAAAGCTGTGTGGGATGTACAGTTCCAAACAGTTTCGTTCCTGATCTGAGCTACTCAGTTAAGACAAGGATTATATGATTTATTTAAAATAGCGGTCAAATAGGGGTTGCACCGACTGGTCGACTTTAATGCTCTGTCGTGGCGTTTTTTGATTGATTGTTGACTAGGTGGGTTGACCTAAACTACATGGCAGCTTTACACACAAAGGTGATTTATAGAATGAAACTGCCCTCAGATAATTTAAAGTACTTTTTAAATTGTTATTTTTCTTATGTCAGCGTCAAAGATTCACATGAACTTTGAGTGAACTTTAAATCGTCAAACAGATGGAAATTAGGCCTCTCCATGCAAATACCCTAGAGCAAATTCTAGCCAATCGCGTTTACACAACCCTGGAAAAGTAATGTGACGTCTTGTTTTTTATTAATGACCTCACCAGCGACTTGTTGACGTCGACTCGACTTTGATAACACAATATTTTACTCTTAAAAATCTAAAGTCGTTCAACCCCTACAGTCAACTAGTTTCTAAAAGCCTCAGTCAATTTGAATGAATCATTTGAATGAATAATTCAGCAAATTACTCAAAATGACGGGCTAGGCGCCACCTACTGGCGGTTTTAGTTTCATAATTAATTATTCAAGACAGACTCAAACCAGACATAGTACTAGCACAAAAACAGAATGTTGTTTCATTATTATTATCAAACCAATAATAGTTTTGTCAATATTGCACATTTCTGTACAACAATCTTAAGATAAGACATAACAGATAAAATATTGCTTTCATTCATTGGGTTTTCATAATGTGCTGTTTCAGACTAATGCAAAGAAAACCATGTTCATTTTATTTACAATGTCAATTTTTTTTTATTGAACAGCTGGAAATAATCTAGCATACATAGTTATTGACAAGGATACCAACCAACTGCATTTTCTATTATTACACCACCCCACCCACCCACCCCTGGTGAAAATAACAAATAATTAAACAAAAAACGGAAACAAATCAGAGCCAAAAACAAGAAGAGAGATAATAATAATAATAATAATAAATGTAAAAATAAATAAATAAAGGTTATAATACTGTACATACAGTATAAATAAATAACTTTACCTCTGCATTTAACTTCTTACAAGAACACTTTTAACAAAGGCTTTTACACATAGGTTAAATAAAATGCAAAGAAAAAAATCACAATAGCATATCTTTTATCTTAGTTATTGCACATATCCATGAAGTAGTAGTTTTTGGATAAGCGCCATGCATGCTTGCCACAGACAGTTCCATATTTACAATGTCCAAGAACATATACATCCAGTGTTTCCAGTCTAGGGAGTGTGGAGGCTGCCATCGTATACGATGTCTATTTTTAAAGACATAGGCATAATTATTTTATGCAGCTGAACTGAGCCAGAAATCTCTACTTCAGAATCACCTACACCAGACATTTCCCTTTTATCCCCACAATTTACATGTTTTAAAATGTTTTACTTGTACATTTACATGCCAATGGGGAGAAAAAACACTTTTTTAAAAGCATAAACTCTCTTAATTTTGCATTAAAAGAAACAAAACAAGACTTTCGTCAATTTGCTGCAGGAAAACAATACAATAATACTGAGTAGGAATTTCTTTTTTTTGTAGAAAAGGCTGAACATTGACAGATAAATTGCTCTTATTACGGGTAGAATTGTTTTACTCTATTCATTTCAAATTTGCCTCAGCAATTTCTCTAAAATGATTTAATTCAATATGAAATCCAGTAGTCGCATGATTAGTTTATCCTCACTAGAAAAGGAATGAAAAACATGTGACAGAACTTTCTGTTCACTTCTTCAGCTGTGACCTGGGCAACTCTGAATCCACTTAACACTGTTCAATAGCCATACTGTCAATTATTAATGCATCTTGCCAAAAGAAATCCTCTGGAGCTGAAGAACTTGAACTGTGATAACTAGATTTGATTTAAAGACTAAATACAATACATCCCATTGTACAAAACCGTACATCTGTCTCTCTCCGCCACATTTCCATTCACATGAAATGAAATAGGCCATCAGCCTTATTTAAGAAATGCGTGTGCTCTCAGCGTAAACACAAACTCTCACACTCTCTCAATCACTGCAAACGTTCACATTCTGTTCTGCAGAGGAATGTTGAATACAGCCCCGCTTCATCTCCCAACCGCTAATAGTCTGCAATATTTCCCCTCACTCTCCTCGAAGCGCTGAGCTGCCTTTGACACGCACTTTCTTTTCACAGGTGTTACAAAACGTGCTTAATCACAGCAACAAGATCTCTCTGTGTAAGCCCGAGGGCGGCCAGCAGAACTCTCTGAAGGTGGAAGCCAACGGTGGGAGCAGTCCCGCCAGCGACACCAGCACAGACAGCAAGTTCACTCCACCCGAGTCCCAATCGCCTCTGCACTTCCTGGCTGATATGGCCGAGCAGAAGTCCCGTGAGGAAAAGAAGGGTGGGTACAGAACAATAAAACTTTCAGGTACTCTTAACCCTTTCACATGTAAGCTTTAAATACTCCCTCTAAGTTTTTTTATGTGATAATTATTTAGAAATCAAGCTTTTCAAGTGACCCACCACAGGCCCTATGATTTATGCATATTTTGGGGCTACATCCCTATTCGTGTACATATACTACGTCCTTAAAGTATGTTTTTTTTTTGTTAAGAAAAAATTAATACTCTGGAGTGTTTAACAGAAGAGTATGCAAGCTTTTGGGACATACTACTTGCTCATTAATGAGCCGTTATGTTGCTTGGTTACATCCCTTGTCAATCATCTCGACACATCATCCACATTTCTTCCATATTTAATTACCTACAGTTGCAATCAGAATTATTCAACCCCCTGATTTATTAGCCCCCCTGTTTATTTTTTTCCCCAATTTCTGTTTAGCGGAGAGAAATTTTTTTCAGCACATTTCTAAACATAATAGTTTTAATACCTCATCTCTAATAACTAATTTATTTTATCTTTGCCATGATGACAGTAAATAATATTTTACTAGATATTTTTCAAGACACTTCTATACAGCTTAAAGTGACATTTAAAGGCTAAACTAGGTTAATTAGGTTAACTAGGCAGGTTAGGGTAATTAGGCAAGTTATTGTATAACGATAGTTTGTTCTGTAAACTATTGAAAAAATATATAGCTTAAAGGGGCTACTAATTTTGACCTTAAAATGGGTTTTAAAAATTTAAAAACTGCTTTTATTCTAGCCGAAATAAAAGAAATAAGACTTTCTCCAGAAGAAAAAATATTATCAGATATACTGTGAAATTTTTTTTGTTCTGGTAAACATCATTTGGGAAATATTTAAAAAAGAAAAAAAAATTCAAAGGGGGTTGAATAATTCTGATTGCAACTGTACCATATTGGAGATGCAGCAGCAGCTTAATCTGCCATTCGCGAGTCTTTCATGGAGAGAAATCTCCTCAGGACTTTTATGGATATGTATGTATTCAGAAGTCTAAACACATCTTTATATAAGTTCACATTGTTGTTGCAGACAAAATATAACAAGGAAAATGGGATTTAAATGTTTCCCAGTTGGAAAATATAAAAATATTAATTAATATTAAAATATGAATGCATAGTCATTCAAACAATTTTACCTAAGCCTGTCTACTTGATGCTCGGTCTTCCATCTTTGTATTTTTGTATTTTTTTTTTTTTTTTACCCGAGTTTGTAGTTCAAAACTGAATTCACGTCCAACGCTCAATGTACACTTGGTCCTACACTTCAAATTTCTACCAGACATAATAGACCATCCGGGAACTTTTACTCTTTTCAATATAATACGGTTTGGGACATACTAATTCTATTTTCGAATACTATTTAGGAAGGATTATTTGCAAATCGAGACGCAGCACGTTTTAGAGGTCTGCGCAGGACTTGTTTTTTAGTCTCGCTCCCACAAGGTTTTTATTTCACACCTGACCGTTCCCGCTGTATGCTCAGCCTTTGTTCACCCACTGCCCGCTTAAAATAATTTTCTACCCGACCCAACCTTTCCCGTTAAATTTAGATCTGGTTTCCAAAACCTCATGTTTAAATTGGGTACTACCAAAAGAGAGAGATAACAGATAAAACTGTAGGTTGTGCAAGGATTGTAGGCTAAATTGCCCCTTTGTGATGAGACATGAGTGCCGCCTTAAACCTGAGGTTCCAGTTTTGTTTTCCATTAGCATCTATGACGTATGAAAAAGAGTCCCATACATCAGACTTGCCTAACAGTAAACTGACCGTTTTCTAAGGCAAGCTGAAGGACAGCGCATCTTCAGTTTGCTCCCCCATGTTGGTAAAGCCCGCTCTGATGACCGTTATGCAGATGATGTACGCACAGACTGGTTGGAAAAAAAAGCATGTGCAGAAAGCACTGGTCATGCGTTCAGCATGTGTAACAGTCGTGAGCACTGGCTGTACCGGTGCTCAATAAAAATGAGGAAGTCACAGATATGCTGTTCTGAAATAACGTTGGGACTTGGGAACGCTATATTGTAAGCCCGCCCGCTCCCGTTCAAATTACACAAGAGTTACCGACCGCTACCGTGTTTTATTAGGAAATTTATTCCCGTGCCTCAAGAAACCTGGTTGGGTCCCACAGCTGTACCTCTAGCACATGTTTTGTTTCATTTTTCCCTTTTCTGCAAATGTTGACAAATGTCCTATTTATTTTGTGAAATATATCTGATATTCCAACTCTCAAATGTGTAAGAACATGTATTTCGTTGTTTAAATAACTTAATAATTATCATACTATTTAATATAGGACCAGAATATAGAACAGAAATATACAGGATTTACACTATGTTAATTAATCATTTTCTCCTAAAATACATTAAAGTAAATGGCGGTTTAAATAAATAAAGCACTTTGTCCAATTATATAAAAAAAAAAAAGATCATTAGCAATGTTTCCATACAAAGATGCAAATTAAATTTATGCGCTAAACTCGAATATCGCATAAAAGATGTGCAAATAAAGCAGCGTTTCCATCCAACGAGTCAAAGAGAACAAAATCATCACTTCCTGATTAACTGGCGCCAAATACCAAAAGTAAAAATGGAATTTACTGTTGTAGGAGAAGCTGCGTCAATCTTTTGTTTTGTTTAATAAATGCCTCAGAAGACAAATGCCGTCACGCAATGAACACGTGGTGGCATTTGAAGGCGTGAGACGCGGAGCACAAATGCTCTTGACTATTCTGGAGGTAATTAATAATATAATAACACTAATACTGAAATGTTTAAGGTGTTTTAAAAGTCGCATATCCAAACTGCGCATAAAAATAGGTGGATGGAAGCATAGACATCTCCATTAGACATCATCATGTATTTTAAAAACCATAAATGTTATGTTTTGCTAGAACTTATGTGCATTTGAATGTCTGATTTACCTAAAATATAAGTTATTTGTTTGAAAACACAAGCACTGTGCGTCTCATTCTACACGGAAATCAGATTTGAATTTAGCATCTGATGACGTGCGTTCTGAACTTTCTAATCACACCGGTGTGATCGCACGCGTCAAAATGGGTTAAAGTACTGGGGGTCTGCCATCTGCCCCAGTGATTTTTCCTTTCTCTGCAGGCGTGTGCGTGCTTGACACACCGCCAGCATTCCACAGTCCTCACATTTACTGGTGTGCGTTACAGGCCTCCTCAGTTGTGAGCTCCCACAGTCCAAAGAGCTCACCTAACCACATGTTTATCCAGTTCTTCAGCTGCTCTCACATGCCGAACACGCTGCTCTCTCCAAATGAACTGCACTTAAAAGACCATCAGCCCTGTGGTCGTTGGCACCCGTTCAGTTCCGTTTGTTGCACAGCATATAGAAGTTTCTTCATTTAGCAGCTGTGCTTAAATTTAAACTTTCTGCATTTTTGGTGTTTTACCTTTACTCAAAATATAACACTGCAGCATATACTTATATGCCATGGAATAGTCGCGCCTTGCAGTTTAACACATTGTTCAAGGTAATTACAAAAGAGCCTACGCACAAGTCTACGTGATATTCTGAAATCCTTCCTTGAGTAAATATATTGACGTTTTTAGCCCATTTCACTCTGCCCAATGGAAACTATAGACCTGATTAATGGCGCGTATCAGTATTGTATTTTCTGGACAATATAATCAATAAAATATTTCCAGATCATTTAATGTCAGCATCAAATAAAAATGTACCCTATTTTCTAAATTCACGTTATTGATCTTACTGTGAATAACACGTTTATCCGCCTTGACTTTTAAGTCCAGCATTTCAAAATCCAATCCAATAGACATATCGAGGTCCTGTCCAACATTTTCTTTTCCTTTTCTATAATTTCATTTCACTGAAGGCCTGGTTTAAGCTGATGTTAACATTAGTTTTCAGTGGCGCTGTTTGGTTTAGGACGGCTTACTTTTTGGGGCTTTTCCACTGTGTTCCCTTCCCAGTACCTGATACTTTTTTCGGGTGAGGTTTCAAATGAGCTGTATCATTATTAAAAAATTATGTATAATCACAGGTGATCACTGATTGATTCCAGAGAATCATCACTACCAGCATCATTGGGTTTGTGAAACACCAAACCCACTATATCAGAGATGCCCAAACTTGATTGAGGGCTGTGGGCCGAATATATATCAATCTGCATTAGATTAAATTTGCCAAAGGGAATTTCCTAATTTATTTGGTAATATTAAAAAAAAAATGTTTTAAGTCATATTAACTCACCCAGTATCATTTTTAACATTGTATAATGAACTTATACAGTAAAAGCATAAACAATCCCATTTATAACACAACGAGTTTAATGCTGAAAGCACTAGTTAAACTGCTTCTGCCTTTACCTTGATTTGCTCGCATTTTAATTATGCATTGTCCTCTGTCTGTCAAGTGACAGTATTTACATTTTAGTCTGATTCATTTACAACATTTAATTGAGTCATTTAATTTCAGTTGTTTTTTTTGTAGCTTAGCAATAAACAAACAAAAGGTCATACAATTCGAAAATTTGAAATGACCTCCCCAACCACCTCCCCATCATTCTCCCTCTCTTTTCAGATGGGATGGTGGGCCAAATCAAAGTTACCATGGGCCAACTTTGGCCCGCGGGCCCTATTTTGTGCTTCTCTGCACTATATACATAGTCAGCCAGGCCCGTAGCCAGCCTATTGAAAGGTGGGGTCTTTTTCACAAAAAGTGAAAAAAGGTTTTTGCAGTTATTCTTCTCAATTTCTATTAAATTATGAGGTTCAAATGCTGCATTTTATTGACATTTTAAGCACTAATCTTCACTAATCTGCATTAGCGGATTGTCGGATGATGATGATTATAACCACACTTTTTGATGCAATCAAAATATTTCCTATAATATTGTCAAAGTGCTTACCATATTATTTTACCACAAAGTGTTTATTTAGAAATGTGCATTTAAAATGTAAGTTATTACAGTTTTATAAATAATGTTATGAGATTAGAATTTTAAATTCAAAAACTTAAATAAAGAAGTAAAAAATACTTATTTTTAAAATACAAATTTATTACCTTGCATCATTAAAAAAAGCAAATTGGAATCTGTTAATACCTGTTAAAAACCAACTAAAACCTGTAGTCTGTAGGTAAATTTCCTTCCGTCTGTAGGTACATTTTTCTTATTTCCTCAGTCAGAACTTGTAATTTTGAATAATCGGTTATTTTCATAATTTATAATGGCATACTGTCATAAATGGGACAAATGAGGTCATATAGAGGCCAAATTGTGGACTTTGTCAGTGGGTTGCTACGGGCCTGTCAGCAGCCGCCACTCCTGTATTGTTGGTTCACGCAACTAAACCGTTTATCACCACAAGAAAAAGATACCTCAAATGGCAGCTCACTCTGGTGAGTAGAAGAGGCCAGACATTCCTATTATTGGTAGCTGATGAAGGGATTCAGCAAGAGCTGGATGACACAATCTGGAAAGACAAAGTTTTTCAGGAACTCATAGTAGTAAAAGTGGCTGAACTGTACTAAAACAGTACTAAACTGCAGTGGAAATGCAAACTGAGCCAAACAGAACTTAACTGAAGCTACCCGTGCCACACCAAACTCTATTATACTGCGCAGTGGAAAAGAAGCCTAAGATTCATTTCCGTTTCCATCAGGTACAGATGGAGTCCATATTCCCACTTGTGTTTGCATTTCATAGAGATGCCTCATATTGCTCATATAACGTCATGCTCTACATCACTTTTGCAGAATCACTTAGTGTGATGCTCAAGTATGTTTAATGAACAAATTGTTCTGAGCCTCACGAGTAAGAAAAGCTAATAAAAATGATGTGTATGGCAGATACGATTTGAATATTATTTCATGTATTTTTGCACTATACAGAATAGTGTGATTCTGAATTAAATATGAATCAGAAGCTCATTCTTAGCGTGATTATAAAGAGACATGTTAGTTCAGTAGACAAGAAGTAGGTGGTCTTTTGTGGCTGTTTGAATATGTTCAACCACATTCACAACTGTATTCATCCGCTTATGACTGGATGGACAATAACACACTTTAAATGCATGTATGAACAGTGTCACATTATACAAAAAAGAAAAGATCTGTTACTATTACCAATTCCCAGTGACTTCAAATTTCCTCTTAAATATTATAGTAATGTTTTGATGAAATGTTTGACAAAGTTTTTCTGTTTCTTTTGCTTCATGACTTGTAATGTAAAAGAGATTGACATCTGAGGTTTTTTCTCCTCCTGCAGAAAACAAGGAGTCAGGTGTAGGGAAGATAAAAGAGGAGAAAGATCAGCCGGATGCTTTGGAGACTCTACACAGCAAAGCATCATCCCTGGAGCAGGGATCAACCCTACGAGACCTGCTCACCACCACCGCAGGCAAGCTGCGCCTGGGCTCCACTGATGCTGGCATCGCATTCGCTCCTGTGTACTCCAATGCCTCGCAGGTCAGAAAACAAACCCCCTACTGATCCCAATCAAACAGAGAGACTGCACCAGCATACAGAGATGAGAGCATATCGAAAACCAGGCAAAAGTCTGCACACATTTGATTTGGGAAAGCTCTTGATATAAAGGTTTAAGGCCTGTCGGCACCAATGCTAATTAATAAATTGATAAATACAAAGTTTATTGATTTTAACCCTTGTGTACTGTTCAAATTAACTACCCTTTCATTATAGTGGCTGTTTTTGCCCCATTGACTTCCATTATTATGACATTCTTTAATTGCAAAGCCTTGTCACCATGTAATGCTTATTATACTATAGGGTGCTTTTTTTTTTTTTTTCAAACATATAAAGGTAAATGTGCAAAGGTCACAATCACACACACACTATACTTCATATAAAAGCCAGAAACCAAGCCTTTTTTGCACTGTAGAATGCATATTTATATGGTGTCATGGCTTTGCAATCAAAAAATGTCATTATAATGGAAGTCAATGGGGCACAAACAGCCACTAACATAACAAAAGGGTAGTACATTTGCCCAATTCCAAAGCATTTTCCCAAAATATGCTTCAAAATAAGATTTGTCTTATTATATAATTGTAATCACTTCACAGCTAATGAACAATAAAAATATTGACAGCCTATCAAAATCCATCCTGCTTTAAAGAGTTTGCACATTTATAGTCGATGACAAAAATTCATCAGCGGCTGATTACAGTGAACAGAACATTAAGGTGTTTTTGTGTAGATGCCAATATAAGTGTGCTTTCACACCTTTAGGCTGATTGTTTTGTTCCGAAACAGGGATTAAAATTGTTACAATGTTGCTTTTTGTTATTGGTGCAGTTCGCTTTCACACGGCAAAGTTTCTAAACAGACCACAATTATTAAAACAAGTCACATGCGTGTAAACTGTCCCCACATTGGTCAGAGTTTGGTTTATATTCCGGGATTCCGCTCAGCTGTCATGCGTCGTTACTTTAATTTATGACGATGAGAAATGAGGTGGTGCACTCTAATTTTGTATGGTGACACCCTCAGACATAGGCTTGTCATCACCAAATATAAATCAGAGGTAGGAATTTCTCATACATAGCCTCATTTCAATTGTCAAGGGTTGTAAAATATACACTCACTGGCCACTTTATTAGGTACACCTTACTATTATTAGGTTGGACCCCCTTTTGCCTTCAGAACTGCCTTAATCCTTTGTGACATAGATTCAACAAGGTACTGGAAATATTCCTCAGAGATTTTGGTCCGTATTGACATGATAGCATCACGCAGTTGTTGCAGATTTGTCGGCTGCACATCCATGATGCGAATCTCCCATTCCATCACATCCCAAAGGTGCTCTATTGGATAGAGATCTGGTGACTGTGGAGGCCATTTGAGTACAGTGAACTCATTGTCACGTTCAAGAAATTAGTCTGAGATGATTCTCGCTTTATGAGATGGTGCATTATCCTGCTGAAAGAAGCCATCAGAAGATGTATACACTGTGGTCATAAACGGATAGACATGGTCAGCAACAATACTCAGATAGGCTGTGGCGTTGACACAATGCTCAATTGGAACTAATGGGCTCAAAGTGTGCCAAGAAAATATCCCCACACACCATTACACCACCACCAGCCTGAACCCATTCAAGGCAGGATGTATCTATGCTTTCATGTTGTTGATGCCAAATTCTGACCCTACCATCCGAATGTCGCAGCAGAAATCGAGACTCATCAGCCCAGGCAACGTTTTTCCAATCTTCTATTGTCCAATTTTGGTGAGCCTGGGCGAATTGTAGCTTCAGTTTCCTGTTCTAAGCTGACAGGAGTGGCACCCGGTGTGGTCTTCTGCTGCTGTAGCTCATTCGCCTCAAGGTTGGCCGTGTTGTGCATTCAGAGATGCTCTTCTGCATACCTCGGTTGTGACGAGTGGTTATTTGAATTACTGTTGCCTTTCGTCCAGTAGTCCCAGTAATCTCAGTAGATCAGCAGTTTGTGAAATACTCAGACCAGCCCGTCTGGCACCAACAACCATGCCACGTTCAAATTCTCTTAAATCACCTTTTTTTCCCATTCTGATGCTCTGTTTGAACTACAGCAGATTGTCTTGACCATGTCTACATGCCTAAATGCATTGAGTTGCTGCCTTGTGATTGACTGATTAGAAATTTGCGTATGGAGCATTCTCTCTTCTTATATATATATATATATATATATATATATATACATATATATATATATATATATATACATATATATACATATATATATATATATATATATATATATATATATATATATATATATATATATATATATATATATATATATATATATATATATATATATATATATATATATATATATATATGTCTATTATATATCCATAATACACTGTTATATAGCCTGGTTTGTTAGTTCGTTGGATAATATTGCTTTCTCACTATAACCAAACCGCTCCAGAGTTCGTTTCAACCTAGCCGAGACCACCTCATTCAGGTGCTCTCGGACCAATTGTTTTGGTGCGGATCCGAGCATGATTGCAGGTTTCACATATGCCCAAACAAACCAAGCTAAGGGGGCAAACACACCAGGTTCCGAAACAAACGTCTAAGTGTGAAAGCACCCTAAAATTTGTATTGATGTATTGATTTTCCGAATAACATTAAGGTGAATTATTGGAAAAAAAAAGAGTTTTTTGGTGGATAATCTAAATGTACAACACCAACAAAATTACCAGATGATGCATTATTAGAAAAATCTGGATAAGGTTGTATATAGGGACTTTTTTTTATAGTAAAATATATATATTTATTGTCCTAAAATAGCTTCTATTTGTTATATTCCTGCTACAGATTGTCAAGAGTGGCCGCAGCATGCCCAACATCCTGGATGACATCATTGCCTCCGTGGTGGAGAACAAGATCCCGGCAGGCCGTGGCACGAAGCTAAACCTGAAGCACGAGCCTCTGGAAGAGCCCAAAGTTGAGAGAAAGAAAGCAATAGAAGAGCCACCTAAACTGTACGCTGACATCCCCCATTGCTGGCTATATGAGCGAAAACTGCTCTGGCTCAAAGACCACCGCAACAGCAGCAACTGGAAACTCTTCAGGGAGTGCTGGAGACAAGGACAGGTTTGTGAAATAAGCCCTCCAAATTCTGAACTTTGCACTGCTTTTGAGTCAAGCTCGTTTTTTATTTTATTTTAGGGTGTTGGTTCTGTTTTCTCTGAAAGCCCTCCTCATGTATATTTGTATTCAGTTCCTAGATTATATGATTTTCCCCCATATTCATGCTACATTCTGAGGAGAACAATTGTTGTATATTATGAAGTGGCTATTAACTGAAATTTTAGAGAGGTAGCATAAATAGCTTTCAGTCACATTTACTAGAGCTAGCGTGACTATACTGCAGTACACTGATGGAACAAAAAATATCTGTTAATTAGCGGTTTCCATATTTTTCTGTGTTTTCTGCTTATTTACAGTTGTGAGTTGCATTATGGGATGTTGATCTCTGCTCTGTCGACTTTTGATGTTAAAAATTCAAGTTTAACAAAGTGACTTTTTTTTGTTGACATTCTAGTAGTAGCAGCATGGTAGCTCAGTGGTTAGCACTGTCGCCTCACAGCAAAAAAGTCACTGGTTCGAGTCCTGGATGGACCAGTTAGCATTTCTCAGTTTGCATGTTCACCCCGTGTTCGCGTGGGTTTCCTCCGAGTGCTCCGGTTTCTCCCACTGTCCAAAGACATTACTCTATAGTTGAATTGAATAAACTAAAATGGCCGTAGTGCATGAGCGTGTGTGAATGAGTGTGTATGGGTGTTTCCCAGTACTGGAAGGGCATCCGTTGCGTAAAACAAATGCTGGAATAGTTGGTGGTTCATTCCGCTGTGGCGACCTACAGTATGAATAGAGACTAAACCAAAGGAAAATGAATGAATGAATGAACATTTTAGTAGTTTGAAATCGTATAATGTATAAGATATACTATATAAGAAATAAGTCTAAAATAACTGAAAATGTACTGGCAGTTTGTTACAAGGTTTTTGTAACAGACATTATATCACTTTAAACTATTAAATATGTTCATAAAAGTCAAACTTTTCAAGGTTACAAGTTGTTGGAAGAAGATCATGGTCCCGTAATGCAATTCAAAAGCAAAAATAAACAGGAGGGGGGAAAATTAAAAACATGAATCACAAAATACAGAAACCTGCTAATTTACGAATGTTTTTACACTGTAGTATGACACTTGTAACATCTTGACCAGGGTTCAAAACTTACCCATATGTGAGTACTGTAAATCAGCATTGTCAAGCATATGATTAGCTAAACTCTATGTGGACACAAAACTTCATTGCCATGTTGGCAATGCGGTGCATAATGCACAGCTCACACAAATGTTTTCTCCTTTCAAATCAACCATCTTTTGTTCATTTTTGTTCAGGATGATAATTCACTTGGATTCCTATTGAATAACTGGGTTTCACCTGCAAAATTTTGCATAGCAGTGGTGCATGACCTGACCTTACTCACTAGCTCGGTTTTGATTATCAGATCGCAGAGGCAAATTTTCAGACTGAATTGTGGACCTTTGTTTTTCATATTTTATACATGTGATCAGCGTATGATTCAGTTTTTTCAGTGTTTTACGTGACTTATTTCACTGTGCCATCTTTAAAAACTGTTTGCACCAATCAAGTTCTTACATTTAGAATTAATTTATAATGTAGAATAAGAATTAATTATAGTCTGTCAAAAAAAGAGAATTATTTTAGCTAAAATAAATAGCTTCATGGTGTAGCGTTTGCAAGCAAAGAAATTACACTGGGTATAAAAATAGTATGGCAAATTTGCTATTTATTCAAAATGTGTGTCTCTGTACCACAAAACAAGTCATAAGTATCTTTTTTTCCCATTGATGTCAGTCAGTCTTTTGGTCATTTCCCGAAAGCAATTTGGTTGCAGCATACAAGCATGTCACACATAATACACAAAAGCACATTGTACAATACAATTTTACCCTAAATTTAAAAACTTTACAGCTGAGGGGATGAATGAAAGTTTAAACCGATTTGTTTTACTAAAAGGAGTTCTATATCGAATACCAGAAGGGAGAAGATAAAACTCGTGGTGCATAGGATGGGAATCATCTGACAGAATACTCTGAGCTTTACTCAAAACTTGTCTATGGTATAACTGAGCCATGCTCATCTGTTTTCTCCCTGTTATTTTCCCTCCTAGGTTCACAATTTTCTCCAAACAACTCTTATTTTTCACACTTAAAGAATTGAACCAACAAAGCAAAGAAAAAGATAACAGTGACTGAATGTATGAACTGTATGGTTAATATTGAGAAAATCTATATGAAGAAATTAAGAATCTATATGAAGAAATTATGCTTAGAAATTAAGTTTTTATATTTACAAAGTATCGTCATGGAACATAATATTTTCTTAATATTCTAATGTATTTGGCATAAAAGAAAAATCAACCGTTTTGATCCTTTCAATGCATTTGTAGCTAATGCCAAAAAAAATCCTCTGCCACATAAGACTGATGATGTAAAATGATGTAAAATCTGGCTATAGCTGCCTGTTGTCTTTCATCATAGGCCATTTCAGACGTTAAGTGCCTTGAAGCTTTCATAAGATGTAGCACCTTTTCACTTGTGCTGCTCTAATGCAGGACATTTCAAATGAGCTTATAGACCCTTTACAATGCAGTCTGATTCTCACTAATGTGCAGGAGGAATCAGAAGAGGTGTGAGGTTTAAGCCTGCAGGCATAAATCCTTTTTCTCTAATCATTGTGTTTGTTCAACAACAGAAGAGAGTCTGTGGTTGTGTCCACAATTTGTCTGTTTATCCATGACTCCAGTAACATAGTCCCCTTAAAAATGTTAATGAAAACGAGAGAGTAAATATAGATTCTGATTGTCCAAGAATTTCATCTTCTGGCGTCATTATTGCAGTGCATTATGGGTCGAATGAGTGCACTATATAATCCACTTTTGTTCTGGATGCCACCTGGAATGGCTGTATAGTGCCCTATATAAGGGACGATGTCCCTGCCCCTATCGGTTTGAGCTACACTTCCTGTTCCAAGATGACATTTATTGACTTCTGCTCAGTGAAGCATGACTTTACAGCTCTGCAGGAAGTCAACTGACATCATAAATTGTAGATCTCCCAACAACACACAGACTTTCCTAGAAAACCTAATAAGATGCTAGTGTAGGGAGCATTTTAAGTGTCTCAAAGCAAAGGTTGTTCTAAAGAGAAGTACAATTTTTAACACTATTGCCAATATCCATCCCAGAAATTAAGGCAGTCCTGTAATACACGACAAAGTTCAGTGAACAAATCCATTCAAGTTTGCAGTTGATGGGAAAATGGTCGATTTTATATTACAGGGTGTCTGCAGGGTCTCAAAAGTATTTAAAGTTCAATTTAAAGAAATGTATAATTTGGGGGGTTAATCTTTTTTGATAGGACAGTGGAGATTTACAGACAGGAAAGTGTGGGAAGGCAGAGAGAGGGAAAGGATCGGCAAAGCATCTCGAGCTGGGAATCGAACTCTGGTCGCCCCGAGCACCTCAGTGCTATGTGTCAACACACTAAGCATTAGGCTATTGGGGCCAACCAATTTAAAGTACTTCAAGTCCCTTAAAAAGTATTAAAAAGTCTTAAATGCTATTTTACAAGTCATTAAATTTTGTATCCGTATGCTGAAGTTTGCCTGAATTTAATCTGCAAATATTGGGATGCTGTGTAGTTTATAAAATTGATACAATCCGGTAAATGTAAATCAGATACGCGGCCGGCCGGAAGTGCGATATGCACATCAATATAGCAGCCTTTTTTATGACACTGTATAAAAATAATTAATATTTATACAGCACTGTGACAGTTGGGTTGGGGTGGGGGTAGGCGATTAAAAAATACAATTCATTGGGTAATTTAATAGATAGCATAAATAATACTCGGTACAACTACTGTTTTTACATTACTGTGACGGTTGGGATGGGGGTAGACGTTAATAAAATACAATTAATGGAAAATTTAATAAAAATATTATAAATAATTCTCGTTAACTTCCAGCCGCAACCATATTCGATCAAGCAACAACCATACAATCCTGCTAGATTTGAAATCACCCCGCTTTGTTTACTGCAGTAACCAAGGAAATGCCATTATTCCTGGTGTTGTAGACGCCACCTGCTGGATTAGTATATAATTAACATTTTAATTTAGGATAAGTTTCTTACAATCACTCACAACGTTTACATGGACATCAGTAATAGAATTATTTGCCTTAATCTGAATAAGTTAATAATATGATTAAGGTGTTTACATGAGTTGCTTTTTGAATGTTCCTTTCATGATCCCATTTTACATGTTGTAGAACATAATTCGATTAATGTCATTGCGTCACAGCTCTATCCACTTTCTTCTGGAGTTTCATGTAATTTCGAGTGTTTCATTTTTAATTTGTCGACTTTAACTGTGACAAACAAGATATTGGATGCGAGTATGAACTGCTGGAAGTGTGTTGTTTTAATGGAATTTGATAGAAAAAAAAACCTTGCATTTTGCAATGTCTGTGGTCTTTTACTGACTTGGTAGGTGCAGAGAATAGTGTCTTCTGTTTAGTTCTATTATGAATTTAGTCGGATTAAGGTAATCAAAAATCACTGTTTACATGGTAGACTCTCAATCGGAGTATTGTCTTAATTGTATTTAAATGGGATTATTGGTGTCCATGTAAACGTACTCAGTATCCAATAAATATACTGCAAGTTAAAATGTCGCCAACGTTACCGATTGAAACCGGAAGTGGCAATGAGGTTGCAAAAAAATGTATGGAAAGAGTCTTTAAAAAGGTGTTGAATTTTACTCTCTGATTTCTCTATATACCCTCTATTACTTTAAATTCATATGGGATTCTGAGTATGTGTATTTTTAGCTGCCTTTCTAGTGCACACACATTCGATTTCATGCCAGCCTTGGTGGTTTTTAGGCTGATCCTTTGTCTGTTTTTAGAATTTAAAGTTTTACAAACAAGACATTTTTGTCAGCTTGCACAGTCAGGAGCACAAATCCTGTTCTTATTTTACCACAAATGAATCATCAGTTTTTATTTTAACCAGAATTAAAAATAAAATAATATTTTTTTTATTATTAGAGAAGGATTTATTTGCAGTCACAGTTTTTTTTTACTAGTCAACTAGTTTGCCAAGCAGTTTATAATAAGCTCACAGATCAAGGCTTTTTGGTAAATATAAATATTACCTTTTAGTCTTCTGAGTAATCCATCTCGCAATGTGTTTTCAACCAAGCTCCGTATTTTTTTCCACTGTCAAAAACACAAGCCTTAGTAGTGGTTGTGATCTCAGCTGTCATTATAAGGCTATTTCCTGTGTGCTGTTTTTGTAGCCTGTGCTGGTCTCTGGGGTGCACAGAAGGCTCAACGCCAGCTTGTGGAAAGCAGAGTCCTTCAACCAAGAGTTTGCTGACCACCAGGGGGACCTCTTGAACTGCAAGGATGGAGTAATGTCCAACTCAGGTGTCAAAGAATTCTGGGACGGCTTTGAAGATCTCACAAGTGAGTGCAGTTTAAAGTCAATAAATAAGCTAGATTCTTATTAATCGCTCCTTTTCGATGTAATCTCATCATGCTTTTTCTCTACAGAGCGACCCAAGGCTAAAGATGGAGAAACTGTTGTGTATAGATTGAAAGACTGGCCTTCAGGGGAAGAGTTTATGGCTTTGATGCCCTCCAGGTAGACATATGCCGATATTCAATAATTCAATGTATCATTATAATGAACATGCTCAGTATTGATATCGCGAGCACTTCAAAATATTTTTGATTTGATTTATTTATTTTCGAACAAAAATATCATACATAAAATATCTTCAACAAAAAAAAAAAAAAATATTCATTTTAACATGGTCGAAAATAGAGCAGGATGAAGCCCAAGCTTATTATTTTCCCACCCCATTACCACACACATCATTCGTCTATTACTTAACTTATTTCTTCTTTACTTATGTCTTCTTTTCACATAAGACATATTTTATCCTTTTGCCATCTTTGACATATTACATGTTTGATTCCATTTGTACGTTTACATTTTATAACATAGATCCCAAAAAAAAACATAGTACTACAGACAGCCATTAACTACAATTTCATCATACCTTTCTCATTTTGTGCTTTTCAATCACCTTCATCATTATATTCCTTTAATAATATATATTTATACAACTTTTTAAACTGATTAATATCCTGACATTGTTTGAGAATCTGTTCTAGACTGTTCCATAACTTCACACCACCTATAGACATACACAAACTTTTTAAAGTTGTCCTTGTTTTCAACCTCCTAAAATTTTGTTCTTCTCTCAGATTATATCCCCCTTGTCTTTCTTCAAAAAACTTTTGTATACATTTTGGAAGTAATTTATTCCTAGCTTTAAACATAAATTGTGCTGTTTTAAATTTAACCAAATCATTGAACTTAAGTATCTTCAATTTTAAAAATAAAGGATTTGTATGCTCCAAATACCCCACATTTTCTATCAGTCTAATTATGTATATCTAGCCTACTAGTTGCTGAAATACTGACTGAAAATTCTGAATCTAGACTATTTTTAGGGGTTTTATATGTTAATACTGTGCAATAATGCTCCATTTGTTAACATTAGTGCGCTATTCAATAATTCAATGTATCATGATTATGAACATGCACAAATATTGAAATCAGGAACACTTCAAAATACAGTGAATATTTAAAATATTTTAGTTTAAGGATAATCAGATTGCATTTGCAGGGGTGTTTATAAAAGCACCAAATACTTGAAGACTTAATTGTTTAGCTTAATAGTTCAAACACTAACATTTTCACTTTAATCTAGCCTACTAGTTGCTGAAATACTGACTGAAAATTGTGAATCTAGACTATTTTTAGAGCTTTTATATATTATCACTGTGCAATAAGGCTCCATTTATTAACATTAGTTGCGCTATTCAATAATTCAATGTATGGTGACAATGAACATGCTCAGTATTAATATCGGGAGCACTTTAAAGTACAGTGAATATTTTAAATACTATTGTTTAAGGATAATCAGATTGTATTTGCAGTGGTGTTCATTAGATGTGATTGGTTAACTTAATAATTCAAACACTAATATTTTCACTTTAGAAAATAGAATCTAGCCTACTACGTGCTGAAATATTGACTGATATTGACTGAAAATTCTGAATCTCGACGGTTTTTAGGGCTTTTATGTGTCAATTCTGTGCAATAATGCTTCATTTGTTAACAATAGTTAATTTAACTAAACTCACAATGACAACTACAAAAGCTTTTATTAATCAGGTGCTGTTAATGTCTAAAAATGCATTAAAACTGTAATCTGATTCAAATTCAGTTGTTTGTTTAACTATTATTAACATAGTAACTGTAATAAATCTGACTTTTTCTCACTGTTGATTTTAAAACATTTACTAGCATTTACAATTAAGACTTTATTGTAAAGTTTTGTCTATTATATTTTATAATGATTTTATGCAATTTAATTCATTTATTTACTCTGAACATGTACAGTACGTACAAAAAGTATTTCTTTTATCTGTATTCATCTGTTAAAGTATCTTTTTTGAAGTTGAAGTCAATACCTTGATAATACCGTATACTGTGATAAAACAGGGTGTCTTAATGTCTTAAATTTGAGGCCTTATAAAGTCTTAAATTCGCTGAAATATTGTGTTGTGTGTTTTAAATCTTAATTTTCCAAGTTAAGCTACACAATCAGGTCGACATTCATCCAATCACCAACAATTCATCTTAAACTTTTTTGTAATATTTAAGTTTATATTTAAACTTTTTTAACGCAAAGAGATACAATTTGCTATAGCTGTTAGACATTTTGACAACAATTTCTCCAAATTAAATTCAATAATTCCCAGGAAAAGAAAACTATCCTCATGATAATAACAGAGCAATATATCACTTCACGTTATCTTTCATTCATACAAAAACTCTTTACAGAAATAACGGGGGAGTAGACATAATATTTATAAATAGGCATGAAACTTAAGGATTTATAACAGAAACGCATTAGGTTCAATAGAAGTTATACTCTAAAAGCCAACAAATATATATTTTTGATTATTTATGTAATTGTCTTCACAATAAATATACTTTTAACATGTTAAACTTGTCATTAAAACAAAAAATACAATACAGCTATAGAGTTTTTTTTGTTGTATGTATGTAGCTAAGAAATATTTACATTTGATTTATTTATTTATTTTTTGTGGCAAGCAAAAACCCAACCAGGCCATTAGAAATAATCATTAGTGTTTAGTCCTGTATAAGTCTAAAATGTAATTCATAATGGTCTTAAAAGGGTCTTAGTAAGTCTTAAATTTGGCTTGATGAAACCTGCAGAAACACTGTAAAAGCTTAAAAAATTAGTCGCAACAAGAAAATTCGATACCTTCATCCAGGTACCTCATAAACACTAGAACAAAAGACGACATGCTAATTTAGGTATTGCTTTAGGGCTTGTAAATGCTGGTTTTAGAATGTGCTTGATGTCATTGTTTAGGTATGATGATTTGATGAAGAACCTCCCCATGCCTGAATATTCAGACCCGGAGGGAAACCTCAACCTGGCCTCCCATCTGCCCACCTTCTTTGTGCGGCCGGATCTGGGCCCTCGCCTCTGCTGCGCCTATGGTACTACAGCTCCCTCTGTCTCTCACACACTCAGACACACTTTTAGGTTTATTTTTATTACTGGCCTACCATGTTTTCTGCTTTGCTTTACCACACAAAAATTGAGTAGTTGTTGAAATATCATGTTCCATTACAGGAAGGAACATTTCCCAAATAGAAAAAAGAAAAGAAAGTTTGTCAGTTTTTAAATTAGCTTTAAATTTCAGGTTAAATTAAATTAAAAATAAATAATATTAATAATAATAAATGTAAATAATATATTTAATTTAAAATTGTACTTCAACGTTATTTTCATGAAAACTAAGAACATTTTCCCACCACAATCGACTACAATATAAAAAAACATATGAAGAGTTCAGATGCAAAAACATCTAAGTGCCATCTGAAAGTTTCCTCTAAAACCAAGATGCCCAAAGTTGGCCCATTGTAACCTTTGATTTGGCCCACCATCCCATCTGAGAGAAGAGTGAGAATGATGAAGAGGGTTGGGGTGAATGCTTGTCTTGACATTGACAGCCCAGTTTCTGTTTAACGGAGAGAAGATTTCTTCAACACATTTCTACACATATTAGTTTCAATAACTCATTTCTAATACCAGATGTATTATATCGTAGTCATGATGACAGTACATAATATTTCACTAGATACTTTTCAAGATACCAGTATTCAGCTTAGAGTGAAATTGAAAGGCTTAATTAGGCAATATATGGTAATTACGCAAGTCATTGTATAACAGTGGTTTGTTCAGTAGACAGTAAAAAATGGGTAACACTTTAGTTCAGGTCACAATTCATGTTATTAACTACTGGCTTATTACATGCCTATTATTAAGATATTAACTGTTTATTAGTTGTTATAAAGTATGGTCTAATTCTACATTCCTAATCCTACCCAAAACCTAAACCCAACTACTACCTTACTTTTAATAAACTCTTAATTAGTAGTTTATTAAGTTAGTGTTAGTTAATGGTTTGTTAATATTGTGAATTGTTACCTAAACTAAAGTGTTATTAAAAATTGCTTAAGAAGGCTAATAATATTTACCTTAAAAGGGTTTTTTAAAAAAAATAAAAATAGTTTTTATTCTGGCTGAAATGAAACAAATAAGACTTTTGCTAGAAGAAAAAATATTATAGGAAATACTGAAAATTCCTTACTCTGTTAAACATCATTTGGCAAATATTTGAAAAAGGAAAATACATTGACTAATTTTGTCTTCAACTGTATGTAAAACTTGATGCCTGAATGAGTTATGATCCACGTCACAGGTGTGGCAGCATCTCAGGAGCAGGATTTCGGCACTGCTAACCTGCACATGGAGGTGTCTGACGTGATCAGCGTGCTGGTTTACGTTGGAGTGGCCAAAGGGAATGGCGTCTTGTCCAAAACAGGTAAGTCTGAGATCCGTCCGCCAGCACAACTGCCATTTACTGTCCATTAACTCCGTGAAAGATGTGGAGGGGGAAAAAGCTTCCTGCTTGAGCAGAAATGTTCCATAAACCCCTGAGCTCAGAGGGAAAAAACACAGAACATGGTTTCCACCCTGGAAACAATGAAATGTGAGAGATGCATCTGAAAGGAGTTTTCCCCGCCTGTGCATTGCCATAGCAGCACTGCAAAGAGCTTTTCTCTCAGCACTTAAAGAGAGTGAATCAGTAAAACCTTCACATTAACAGGGCCTTAATATGAACTAAAATCCAGCTGGAGCTTTTATTTCTTCCACTCACTTTCATCGTCTACAGTGGGATGTCTGTTACAGTAGACTGATCTCAAAAAACATTTTGACCATTCAAGATGTAATGTTACATCTAAAGATCATTGGTTCTCAGTCTTTTTGACCCCAGTTTTTCTGTCCAGATCTACTATATTACAGCTTGGTAAAACGAAAAAATTGCTGTTTTTATTCTTATATTCTTTATAAACCTGCTCATGGCATTTAAAAATTATATTGTTAAAAAAATACAAATCTTACACATAAGTAATTAACTGTTTTGGTCAATCATCTTTCCAATCTTAATTTTTACACTAATGCTAGGGCACAGTGCACGAGGATGATTATCAGCACAGTATGCACAGCCTGATTTTTTTTTTTTCAACCCTACATATATTTTATGCAAAGCTCACTTTTTTTATTAACACAAATTAGTTTGTCTGCAACATGGCAAAATCAATGCCATGCACATTCTAGGAAAAAACATTTGGGTAACACTTTAAATTAATGGTTCATTAGTTATTGTTAGTTAATGTATCTAGTAACATGAACAAACAATTAGTAATACATTATTACAGTATTTATTCATCTTTGTTATCATTAGTAAACGTTATTTAAAGGGCAGCTATGATAAAAATCATCTTTTGGAAGCTGATTAGACAGAACTGTGTGTAGGTATAGTGTGTTCACAGTCATATTGGGGTGATATAAAGACAATATGTCTCTTTTTTAAAATTTTCTGACGCCCACCGAATTGATTGACAGACTTTTATTAACATGTCTCCGTAGTAATGCGTATAATCATATCCACAAGACAGGATGTGCGCAAAACAACTGGGATTAAAAGATCTGTTCAGCTCTCTGTGATCATCAGCAGCTCAAGAATGAGTTTTACAAGTTTAAAATGTTTTTAAAACAGTGCATGTTTGTAATAAATACAGCAAAATTACTACGTAATTCATCACCACAGCTGCATAGTGTCAGTACAATTATAAAAGAAGATGCTTCAGTCCCAATTTGTGGACTTAAATCAGGTTTATTTTGTACATTAACATAACGGATGTCCGTACAGCAGTGGATATTAATGCGTGTCCAGTCATATTTGCAGTGGCGCAAACTTTATAACGACATTATGTGTGACTCGAAAGGCTTAAAAAGCTTGAATTAATTTCACAAATGTATCAAATAACCATTGGGAAAGATCTTACTGTAGTAAGGGAGATCTGCTTCATACTTGTCTGTCACTGTGCTGTTTACCTGACGTAAGATTCAGCAGGTGAAGGCTACACGCACGTGTGAACGGTGGGCGGGGAGAACCAGCTCATTTGCATTAAAGGCACAGGCAACAAAAGCAGCTACAATATCCTAACAGCTCAAATTCTCTAGATTCAGAAAGATATAATAAATAATCTGATGGGTGTTTTGAGCTGAAACCTTACAGACACATTCTGGAGATACAAAAGACTTATTAAAAGACTTTAAAAAAGGTGCCCTTTCAGTTAAATAACGTTAGTTCATGTTAACTTAATGTGCTTTAACTAATGTCAACAAGCACAACTTTGGATTTTAATAATGCATTAGTAAATGTTGAACTATGATGAATAAATGCTTTACAAGAGTATTCATACTTAATGGTAGCAAATACATGAACTAATGGACCATTATTCTAAATTGTCTAGAAGAAAAGTGCATATGTAATTGCTTTTGAAAGTTTGTCAAGACCCCTTATTTGGAAAACCACTGACATTGACTTAGCAAAAAAGTCTTCAACATTCAACATGTTTGGTAAAAGACACACATTCATTTCGATTTGTAATTGTGGTTTTTCCTATACCTTTAAAATTCTAATTATTTATTTTGGCGGCACTGCTGTAGTTGACACTAAACACTTGGCTGAGTAATCATGTAAATGATGTTGAAAATTCCCCCCTCACATTTTGGTTGTAAGGTTTTAAGTCATTTTACAGTTGTGCTCCTCCCTCTTGCGATGACTTTTCTATTTTTATCTGCCGTCTCATGGGCAGACATGAGGAGAATATATAAAAGCCAGACTCCCACACATACTGCTTGCCATTAATTTTTAAACATCGCTCCGTCTTCAAAAGAGGACAGCGCTGCCTGCTTTTATAATAAATTAAGCTAACTGTGTGATGTGTTTGCCGTGTAACCGCATGAGTGTGTTTGTGCCAAACACACAGGAGTGCTGAAGAGGCTGGAGGAGGAAGATCTGGATGACAACGTCAAGAAAAGATTAAAGGACTCGAGCGAGACTCCCGGAGCCTTGTGGCACATCTACACCAGCAAAGACGGCGAGAAGATTAAAGAGTTCCTGCACAAGGTTATTTTCATTTGATTTCTCGGCTGATCTTGAAATAATACGGTGGATCATTGGGGTGACGCTCACTCTCAAGTGTCCTCATAAAACCTTTTTCCCTCTCCTGCACAAGAAAGTTTTATAGGATTCGTATCATATATTTTTCTGGAGCAGTGGTTCTCAACTAGTTTGGCGACGGGACACTTATTTTCTAAGGGCCATTAAGCCATGACCATTTCTGCAAGTATCCAACATACTAACTTTTATTTGAGATTTCCAAAACAAAACAAGCATCTCTTAAAATATATCTAGTAAAAGACAGAAAATATTACTTTACAAACTGTATTGTAAATAAATCATATAAACATTTGCATATTATTCAATAATACTACTGATAGAATATGAAAACTTTATTTATACATGTGTGCAATATCACACTTGTAGCAGTGCGATATATCGCACTGCTACGAGTGTGATATTGTATTTATACAACAGTTTGATGGCATAATCGTCTATATAAAAATGTCTTAGAATGTCACTTACCTGTTTTTTATTGATTTGTTCAGCTGTAGTTTGAAACGTACACTGAGAAAATGCTGTTTTTCTCCTCTACGAACTTATTATATGGTCTCTGTCGCCATCTTGTGGCGGAACGTCAGCTGAATCTCCGAAATTATTAATATTTAAAATAGACATTATCCTTATAAATAAACTGCAAAGTTGCAATCTAAACAACTACATTCTCACCTAAAAAAAGCCTCGAAAGTACATTATGTTGTCCAACAGCTGCAATATTTATCAAACTGTAGTCTTCTGCTTGCCACTCGTATGGGCGAATTAATACACATGGAGGAAGAGGCTGTACGAGTGCTGATATTACTTTAACAATTCACGTCCAATTGAGAACCAGACAGGATTTTTGAGCGCGCAGTTTCCGTGTTGGCCTAGCCATTAACCATTGTTTTTCTTTTATTCAATAAGGAACTGACCTAATTAAATGATAAAAAATAAAGCATTATAAACATACATACGCGCATACAAACCCAAGCAAATTTACTTTACAAAAATGGCTAACACATGAAAGTACAGTCCCAGTTTACTAAACATACAGTACAAATACATTGAAATAATATGACTAATAATACTGATGAATGAACAGTATAAGTTAATGCTAATAATTATTACTCCGTAACTATTTTATGTTGATACAGTAATGTTATTAAAGTGGTATGAGCCAGCACAATTGTTGAAAATATATACAAAATAACATAAAGTAAAAATGTCATTATAAAAATAACGGAAAAGCATGTAGTATTGTAAATGAAATGTAATTGAAACATATGGAAACAGCACACTAGGTGCGTCCCAAATGGCACACTATGTACTTACACACTCAACAGCATAGTGTATGAATGTAGATATATGAACGTTTTTTTACTAAGCGGAAATTCAAACCGTTCCCCAGATGACGATTGACGGTTGCCAAAGTAGCGACCAAACTACCAAATAATACCTGGCATGACTATAACCCCATTCACCATCAGGAGACAGCATAATCACTCTTGTAGGAGAATTTTGCTCTCACAATCCAAAATAAATAATCAAACATCAGTGCCCGAAAGCTCCGCCCCTTCCGCTACGTGAGCAAAACAGCAGCCGTTGAGTGCGTGAAGTGTCCAACATTCCACACTTCATTTTAACGGTTAAATAAGTGCATCATCCGGGTATTTAAAGTGCACTTATCCTGTTTAGAGTTTACAGTGTAAATACATTACTTACACTATTTATACTACAAAATGGCGATTTGGGACGCACCTAATAACTGCAAATCATTTCCAAATAGTACTGGGTAATGTAATTTATTGGTTATTTTTGGTATTTGCATGAATTACTGATTTACAAAATACGTGTGAAGCTCATTTAGTTTGTTCTTTATCTACAATGAAGTGATGTACGGTGTGCAATTCTATGAGCATCACGAAATAAGCCCAGATCACAAAAGTTTTGTGATTTGAGAGACATTTTGTTTCTTTCAAAAAGGAATGGAATGATGACACTTTCTTTAAACATTGCATCTGATCACAGACACTTACTTCAGGAGAATAGTTTTTCACTTGACGTCATGTATGACACGCAAAATTCAAATGGAGGGCAGGAAGTCATTCTTCTACATAGGAATCGCTATCAGAACATCAAAATGTGTCCGTTTTAAGTTGTTTATAAATGTTTAAATTGGCCAAAATAAGAAAATTCAAACAGCTTTTATAGACTTCCAAAAGTTTTTGCTCATAATATGGAGAAAGTTCAAGAAACTGGCTGGAAAACAGAAGAAAAAGCGGCATGTAATAAACATTTTTTTAATACATCCATGTGTACAAACTTTTTTGAACGCGATAATTAGTTTGATAGCACCAATAAAGATTATATACAGGCCTGGCTATGTGTATGTTAATGTGTTATATAAAAATGAGATACAAACACCACCACACTTATACAAAATCCAAGAGAATATAAATAACGTACGCTGCCATGTAAACGCTGTAATGAAATATCCGTCTTGTTTTGCAATAATCCATGTCTTTACTGGCGTTTTGGTGGAATAAACAACCGTAACGTTAGCATCGAGATGCAGTGTATGTTTGTTGATGGTAAGTTTATCGACAGAGCAAAAAAGAAATGCAACCCTTGTGACAAAACTAGATGGTTATTATTGTGGAGCACTTTTCACCCCTTACAAAAATACATAAATAAATAATAATGTAGACAATGCGTTTATAGCTTCTATCTGTTATTTCGTGATGTCTGGAAGATATCCGCATGGGGAAAAAAAACTATAGTAAATTATAGTAAACATGTTTTTTAAGCACATAGTAAAGTGTATAATGTGTACAACTCTTTGTTAATGGAAGCTACAGAATACTGTAGCATAGTAAACTGATAAACTGTAATAAATACTGTAACATTAGTGTAAACTGTGGTGCATTGTGATTATAGCGTAGAAAACTGAAGCCTCTTGAATAATTTGTTCATTACTACAGTTGTGTTGTACCACAGCAATCATATAATTACTACAACAGTTCAATTCAAGTAATTATCTATATATGCTTCAAAACACTATAGTATTTTTCATGTAACACAATTATACAGTATGTACTGCAGCGATGACAGGCAAATATATTTAGTTTAGTTGTAAACTCAGCCCTCCTCATGATATAAGGATCATGCCCAACATATGTGGCTATTTTCTATTTATATCTCCTTTGAAATACGGAATAAATCGCACAAATACGGACTTTCCCCTATGTCTCCCATTCAGTTTTTTACTTCCTGCCCTCCATCTGAATTTGGCACGTCACCAGAACCACGTGGTTGAAAACAACCTATAGTAGCATAAGTAGCTTTCATGCACATCTGTCAAAATCAAAGTTCTGCATCACAAAAAACACTTCACCACCGAATCAAAATGGTTTTGCAACACACACATTGAGAAACACTTTTCTGGAAAATGCTGACCCTTTTGTGGGTTTTTCTTGGTACTTTTTTTATTTATTATTAACGCTGTGTTTGTCAATGTTTGGACATAACAGGTGGCGAAAGAGCAGGGTGTGGAGATCGCAGCAGATCACGACCCCATCCGTGAACCCAGTTGGTACTTGAGCCGAAAGCTACGTCAGCGGCTGCTGGATGAACATGGCATTCAGGGCTGGACTGTGGTGCAGTTTCTAGGCGATTCAGTCCTGATCCCGGCAGGAGCTCTGCACCAGGTATCAGCACACTTCTTTGGCTTCTGCAGTTACCACATTAAGCTGCATTTACACTAATAAACTTTGTTGCAATAAGCTAGGCCTGTCACAATAATCAATATATCACCTTATCACACAACACATGGACATGACCTCAATCATTTCTGGTGATGCAATATATATTTCTCATACATAAAAGCCAATTCTATCAACATTTTAGCTGATTGCACAATCTCTTGATCTCTATTGGAGGTGTCAGTATCAGTATGGTTAAAAAAAACACTGTAATATTTACTATAAATTACTATAGTATATTTTTATGTGGTTGCCTGACAACTGAAAATAGATCTGGTAGCAGATATCGCAGCCTCTGTTACTTTTTACCTCGCACTTTTTTGTTAAAATGTATTATTATTTATTTAGGACATGCGTTTTCACATTCTGATTCCAATGCTAAATTATTAAATAGTTAAAATTACTATAATTAAATTACATATTCTTAAGAATAAAATATGATGTGTTCTTTGGAAGTGTGTACTTGCATCGTGATGATATTATATCGTCATTCTGGCATTATATAATGAGTGGCATCTTAAAATGGCAATAATACTGTTTATCGCTATATATTTTGATGCAATATATCGTACAACAAAACATAGATATTGCGACAGGCCTAATTTTTAGTGCTGTTAGATTTATAGAGCATATGAAAATACAATCACAGATGATACATATTGATGTTAACCTGAGGGGCTTTGACTAGGGATTTGTTTTCAGGTCATAAAGATTTTGTGTTATACAGTGCTCAGCATAATTGGGTACACCCCATTTTGCAAATTAATATTTTTATCCGTTTCTCAGTGAATATAGGCAATGTATTTTGGTGCATTAAAACAAAACAGATTTATTAAACGAATATATTTATTAAAATAATAATTTTAGGAGGCAAACATATTTAGAAATTGAAAGATAATACTATTAAATTTAAGCAAAATATTGCAAAAAAAAAAAAATTACAACCTACAAAATTTTTTATATTTTTCTATAACATATAAATTTGGGTGTATTAGTTTTTGGACCGTTATCGTAAGTTATTTGGTTAGATAAGCTCCAAATATGGCTTCAGTACAGACTATTCTAATGTATATGCACAAATATAATGTTGTATAGCTTTTATTAAAAATATGAATTTAAAAGATAGATTTGTGAGGGGTGAACTTATACAGTATATGCTGAGCACTGTATGTGTTATATCAGGGTATCTGTGGATCCTTAAAAAGTCTTATATACCATAGTATAAAAAAGGCCTTAATTAGTCTTAAATATGCATTTCAGAGGTCTTACAATGCAATCGAACTGACCTTGTAAAAAAGATTTTGTTTCCAATTTAAAATCAACTTCACCCTGTCATCCAGAACTAAATAAACTTAATAAAGAACTTAATAAAATACATGCCTGTAAGCAGAGATTTCGCTTACGCAAACAGAGCTTGTGGGGATTTTGCTTTATTTTTACAAATTCATTACTAGAAAATTTGACTTAAATTTCATTCTTTGTGGTATTAAAAAGGTCTTAAAAAGTACCCTTAAATATAACTCTCAGAAACCTGCAGATACCCTGTATATGAACTACAGCATCACTAGCGCATTGCATTATTAACCTGATGAATGAATATAACTTTTTCTCATTACTAATAATAGAACCTTATGCTGTGGAAACTGTTTCAATATGAATTTAATTCAATACATTTAAGTGCATAGTCAAACATACTAAACATTAGTGTGTGAAATGAAACTCACTTTGACTGCACACAGTTTCTTTTTAATGCGTCTTTTGTTTACAATGAAATCACACTATAGAGTCAGTATTGTGTCTACAGTACTGGGTAGATAATTAATTACTGACTGTATGTATTCATAATAGTCGTAATCTGACTAATGATTACTTTTAGATTACTTTTGACTTGTATTACCACATAGATATGTTTATGAAGCAGAAAGTCTAATCCATTCTTTGTTATCAACTACTTGAAGTGTATTAAACATTGAATTACCTTGGATTTTCACAGACTGAGGGTTTGTGAGATGATCAAATAATAAATTCAGTCATAGATAATGCTAAATAAAAAAAAAAAAATAATTTAATTTAAAATAAAATAAATCCAAATAAAACAAAACAGTTTAATATTTTGTTTACCCGAGTGTCATGTGAACATCAAGAGAACCGTGAACATGATTTGACTGCATTTTTGAGTTTAAGTTTAAGGTAAAGGTAAGGTACATATTTTAGCCTCAAAATAGGATTTGGCCAGTCAAATGTGTTTGGCAATTTCTTTATTACTTGCTGCTTTGCATTTAGTATTGTCAACTACTAGGGTTTTATTGCTTTAAAGACACTTAATTATTATTATGTGTTATTAACTACAAAAAGGCTTGTATTGTTTATGATGTTATGAAGAATAATCAGATAGTGGAATGAGACATATATCTGGTTAAATTATTGAAAAACAAAATCTACTCATAATTTTCACTTCACTTGACATCTTTCATCATAAGGTATTGTTTACATTTCAGTTTCATTATCAGATCACTATAGTTTTTATCATAGTGGTTAAAACTCACAGTAGAATGCAGTATTGTGATCATGTTTGAGATGTAAATAAATAAATGTTCTTCAAACACAGAATTCATCCTTAAAAATAAGTTAAATCAGTTCTTGAAATATTACTAACAATATCAAATTTACAGTGCTCAACATAAATAAGTACACCCCCCACAAATCTCTCATTTAAATTAATGTTTTCTATAGGAAGCTTTACAATATTATATTTGCGTATATACATTAGATTAGTCAGTACTGAAGCCAAATCTAGAGCTTATCTAATGAAATAACTTACAATAATGGTTCAAAAATTGACCCAAATTTATATGTTAGGGAAAAATATTAAATACAAATTTAAAAAAAGAGGAAAATTCAAGAAAAGCAAAAAAATATATACAATTTTGTCGAAATGTAGTTTGTAATGTTTTTTGCAATATTTTGTGTGAATTTAAATGTATAATCTTTTAATTTCTAAAGCTGTTCTGTGACTAAAATAGTATTTTAATAAATATATCTGTTTAATAAATCTTTTTTGCACCAATATATATTACCTATATTCACTGAGAAATGGATAAAAATATTCATTTTCAAAATTTCCCCAGATTAATAAAGGGACTAAGCCGAAAAGAAAATGAATGAATGAATGAATGCATGAAAATGGGGTGTACTCATATGCTGAGCACTGTATATTTAATTAATAAAATGATATAAAATTTTAAAAAAGGCACGCCACAAACAGACCTTTTTACAGATATACATAAATTCTATCCTATTATGCTAAAACACATAAACTATATCAATCTGACAACAGAAGACCTGTAGTAGATTGTGTACACTATGTTCCGCTGTAAAATTTTGATCATATTGATGATTTAGAGGCATTTATAAATATGAACAGTTGAAGTCTGTATACCTAATGTTTAACAGGAATTTATCACAATATTTCCAATAATAGTTTTTTTTCTGGAGAAAGGCTTATTTGTTTTATTTCGGCTAAAATAAAAGCAGTTTTAAAAATTAAGCAATATATTTTTATTGATTGTCTACAGACAGGGTTCATACAGTCCTGGAAAACCTGGAAAAGTCATGAAATTTGGAAAAGGCATTTTCCAGGCCTGGAAAAGTTTTGGAAAAACAAATAAACCCAAAATGTTTTGGAAAGTCATCAAAATTTGTTTAACAATAATCTGTGTACTTAAATATATTTGAGATGAACTTGACTTATACTTGACACTATGTTTGATGGGTAAACTTCAAAAAAATAAAGCAATAACTTAAAAAATCAATAGAAATTTTAGCTTCGCCTATTTCACTTGCTTCCACCGTAACTCAAGATGCATTTTGAGTGTCGTGTCCAGAAACAATATCTAACTGCAGAGATAACATACTGTGGGTGCTAAAGGCTAATTTGTACTAATCTTAAGTCTTGTAAAACACAAGCCAACATTATAAAATTTTCAGCAAGATACTTTCTAAAAACTATTTTACAGATATAAAAATAAATATAAACTACATGGATTGTCACATATTTTTTGATATGCTGTAATAAATTTGACTGGCATTTTTTCTTATTTACCACGTGTATGTAGACATTACAGGAAACATGAAACAAGATCATGAATATTTACCTTAAAGTTTTGGAAAAGTCATGGAATTTTAGTAGTATAAATGAGTATGAACCCTGTAGAGAACAAACCGCGTTGTACAATTACAAAAACTTGCTTAATTAACCTGGTTAAGGCTATAAATGTCACTTTAAGCTTGAAAAGTATCTAGTAAAATATGATGTACTGTCATCATGGCTAAGATAAAATAAATCAGTTATTAGAAATGAGTTATTAAAACTATTATGTTTAGAAATGTCTTCAAAAACAGGAGATTTGGGAAAAAATATGCAGGAGGGCCAATAATTCTGACTTCAACCCTATATAGATGATGATTTTTTTGGGTAACTGCACTTGTATCAGTTAACCTTTACTACTGAACATCCTCTTTTATTAGCTAATGTCCAACAGTGCTGTATATGCACCTTGGTGACATCACCTCATGTTTGTGTGTGTTTGCTCTGTACAGGTGCAGAATCTTCACAGCTGCATTCAGGTGATCAATGACTTCGTGTCTCCAGAGCACGTGGGCCATTCCTTCCACTTAACACAAGAACTCAGATCCTCCAAAGAGGAGATGAACTATGAAGATAAGCTACAGGTACACTTCACACACAACAGATGTTACTGGAAAATATGAGGATCACATGTCTGATGATCATTCATCAATTATCATGTCACTTCACACGAGAGTCCGAGTCACGTTTCTAACACCCTGCCGTTTGTCTCAGGTCAAGAACATCTTCTACCACTGCGTGAAGGACGCCGTGGGGACATTGAAGAGGAGCTGTGCTGAGGAGGAAGAGGAGAGCAACTCATGACAGCCGTCCACAAGCACGCACACACCGCCAACCTCCAGTGCCAAGTAGACCACACCAACACCACCCGTCTGACAGCTAGCGTTCCTCTGTCCGTTTGCTTTCCTTTCCCTCTCCTTCTTTCATACTGTATAGTTTCAGTATTTATTTTCAGGCGTTCTGTTCTCGATCAAATGTAAATGTGACTTGTACAGTTTGCTAATGGATTTCACTACTTTTGGAGACTTGGAGTTACTGTGAGAGAGATCCACCATCTTGTGTCCTCATGCCATATCTTTTGAGAAAAACAAAACAAGAACTGCCAAACAATTGTAAACATTGTACAGTTCTGTTATTATGTAAAGAAAGACTTAATAACACACTTCAGCATTTTATTAAGAAGTATTCACTGTAAAATGGAGACATTTGCAAAAAAAAAGAAAGAAAAAAGTTGTAATTTATTTAAGAAAATTGTCGTTTTTTTCTCCTTTTTATGTTCAGATTTACTATGGTGAACTTTTGAAGTTCAATGGAAAAAGGAAAATCGTACTATGCTGTGTAAATATATACATATATACATTCACTGATGTATTTTTTTAAACATGGCTTGCTTCAATTTCAAATTTTAAAGTGCAAGTGTTACATGCTTTGTACATTGAAGTTCAAAAGGGTTTTACATTTTCCATTAAAATGGATTTATCAAATATTCGCCTGCCGTTTCCTTATTGACGAGCTCAGAAATTCAAATCTGCAGGAGTTTCTTTGGGTAAAAATGAGGGTTTATGAAAACAATAAATAGTAAGCATAACTCCGGTTTAGAAATGCAACTAATTTGCAGTTTGGTTAGTATTTATACCAGGAGTGCCCAGACTTTTTCTTATGAAGGGCCAAAAAGCAAACTTGATTGAGGCTTGTGGGCCGAAGGTTAATATAATTTCCATGGCATATTTCCTAATTTATTTAATAATGTTTACAAAAATCGCATGACTTTTCCAGGACTTTCAAGTCAATTTTCATGACCTAATGTTTCATGCAATGTCTACATATACGTGATAAATCATAAGAAACGTTTAAATGTGTTACCGCATATCATAAAACACGCAATAGTTTCAATTTATTTTTATATCCATGTAAAACAGATGATGCTTACACAGCACTAATAATGTAAGAGCATGTTTTTGGCCAAGAAACGTAAAGAAGTTAAAACAACTAACCTCCATTCCAATATACAGATATCTGTCAAACTAATTTTAGATGATGTTAATAGTTTGGTAAACTAGTAATAGTATGTAAAACTACTTCTATTATAAAGCCGCGATCACACTGCACTTTTCACTCCATAGGCATGCGAATGCGGCAGACCAGAAACGCAAGCACGTGTTTCGCATTTCACTGCATTCGAAAGTTCAAGCTTGGTGAATTCTTACCTGTGAAATCACATCAGGTGACTGCGTGAGACCAATAGAAGATCATTTAAAATAAGAAATTTAACATATGGAGCAATCGCTCACTTTTAATCATATTGTTTAACTCCGCCCCTTTTAGCAAAGCCATACGACAGAATTTTGCAAGCACAAGCTCTAGTGTGATCGCAGCTGAAGTCGCTTTGGACAAAAATGTCTGCTAAATGTAAAAGTAATTCCCAGGACTTTTCCAAAACCTTGTGGGTTTTTCAGTTTTTCCAAAACTTTTACAGGCCTGGAAAATGCCATGGCAAAATTCCATGACTTTTCCAGGTTTACCATGACCAAAAACATTGCTTTATATTTACTAATACACTATTTGTTTTTCAACATTTTATAATAACTTATTACAGTACAAACAAAACAATCTAATTTATAACAGAATTAAACTAGTTGTTGCCTTGATTTGCTCGCTGATGTCTTCTGCATAGTCCTCTATCTGTCAAGTGACAGTATTTATATATATATATTTTAAAATCTGATTCATTTACAACATTTAATTGAAACATTTAATGTCAGTTTTTTTTTGTAGCTCAGCAATACATCACAAAAAAAGTTTACGACAAATTAGAAATGACGATCTCTGTGTTAAAGGCATTCGACCCAACCCTCTCAATTAGTCTCACTCTCCTCTCAGATGGGATGGTGTGACAAACCAAAGGTTACAACGGCCCAACTTTGGCTCACGGACCCTACTTTAGGCATCTCTGATTGATACAAAACAAATGTGGTTTTGTTTTGTTGTCATTCTCATAATGAACAGCAGAGGGAGCTCTTGAGAAATTGAGCTTCTGTGAGATATTAGTAAACGTTCTCAAATAGTGGAGAATCTCTAATGATTTATAACAGGGCATTTCCATCTTTATGACTTTGTTTTTGACTTCAGATATGCTCCTAAAATGCATCTGTACATTTTCTTTTTATGAATTCTGTGTGGAGTTTGCATGTTCTCCCCGTGTTGGTGTGGGTTTCTTCCAGGTGCTCCGGTTTCCCCCCACAGTCCAAACACATCCGCTCTAGGTGAATTGGATAAGCTAAATTGGCCGTAGTGTATGTGTGTGAATGAGAGTGTATGGATGTTTCCCAGTACTGGGTTGCAGCTGGAAGGGCATCCGCTGTGTAAAACATATGTTGGATAAGTTGGTGGTTCATTCCGCTGTGTCAACCCCAGATGAATAAAGGGACTAAGCCGAATGAATGAATAGGTCTAAAGCGTTATTTAGAAAATATTTAGTTCCTATTTAGTTATATTGCTAATTAATTATGTTTATAAATTCAGACTACATCTGTGGAATAAAATGTATCCAATAACATTTTTGAAATCCCATTGAGTTTACATTTGAATATCAACCAAATAAAAACTGTGTAAGAGAAATAAAATTCACAATTCTTCAACTGTATCCCAACAAGTATCCAGCTTTTATGCATGTGACGTGGTCAAATGTTTATTTGTTTTAAACCATTAAAGATTCTGTAAGTAAGCAAAGACTCTAGAATACACAAGACGTGTCACTCGTATCTTTTTGAATGGGGAAAAGTGTAACGGTCAATATGGTGAATAAAGCCCCGCCTACTAGTACAGGAGCCAATCATGGATCGCTTTATGGCGAATAAAGCCCGCCTTCTAGTACAGGAGCCAATCATCGATCGCTGTAGACTCACGATACTCCAGAGGAGGGGCTCGGACTATACGTGAGTTTCTGCAGATTTTGTGTGATTTAGATAAGTAGAAATGAAACTAAAGAGTCAGTTGTTTGATTTTATTGGTGATTCCTAATGTGAAATTCAATTGTAAGCTTGGCAAGCAATTTTGAAGAATTTGATGTTTCCTCATTTAGACAGAATCCCCGAACATACTGCCCGAGAGGTGTTTCAAAGATGGCCGCCGAGTGAAATGACCTGCCTTAAAGGGACTTTGATGTAAGTTTGACACCCAGTGGTTGAACTAGGTATTGCACCCCTGGTTCAAAACACACGCAAGAGCAGGTTGCCAGATTGATGTGTTCTAAATAAAAGCAACGGCACACGATAGATGTTATATTTTCTATATTAAAAGGAGTTTTTGTTCTAACCAACATCTGAAATTTATATTTTAGAAACGGCTTCTATTTCTTGCAGCTGAACAACAGAAAACTGACAATGATCACCTCAGGTACACCTCATGTGCTTTATTCAGTGTTAAATGCTTGAATTTGAATGCCATTTTATGTGACATTTATTGCCACACTACTGAAAGCAGCAGCAGATAGTTCACCTCAGATCTTGAAAATAAAATAAATCGTTTGAAATTGAACTTTAGAACTGTGACTAAGTGCAAGCCAACACATATCAGTGATTCAGCATCTACATTTGATAATGTTAAAGAGGTTTAATATGTATTAATTAGACTGTAAACCTTACCATTTCGTTGGAGTGCAGTAAGTGCACTATTCTGGGTTTCTGAATGGCTGTATTTAAACTTCTGTCGTGTTTCGTCTGGTGCAAACAGCCAAATTGCTTTTCACTGTAAATCTCATCACATATCGTGTTGTAAGGACATGGAGTTGCAATGTAACCTGCTCACCTAATGTTTACGTTCGTAATATTTATAGTCAAGGTTTGTTACACCAAATTCTGTGACCATCGTATTCTGTGACCCTAGTAGGCGCTGTTCTCACTGTTTGGCTTGAACTCGTTTTCCAAGGCAGCGTACATACTGTCACGTGATTGACCGCGCACATTGGGCACTCAAGGGCACTAAGCTGTTTGCATTTAAAGAACATTACATTTTGCTTTGTGAAATACAAGGGATTTTATAGATATTAGTATTGAACAGTTCATTCGAGCGCATTCATGTGAGAGTATGTACGCTGTTTGCGTGTACAATCCGCCTGTGGCAGCGAGTTCAAGCCAAACAGTGAGAACAGCGCCTACTAGGGTCACAGAATTTGGTGTAACAAGGGTTCATACGGTCATGGTAAACCTGGAAAAGTCATGGAATTTTGACATGATTTTTTTCAAGCCTGGAAATGTTTTGGAAAAACAGAAAAACCCACAAAGTTTTGGAAAAGTCATGGAAAATGGATATCTGTATACTTGAATGTAGGTTATTTACTTCTTTTCTGTTCTTGGCCAATCACACTCTCATATTATTAGTGTGGTTTAAGCATTATCTAAATCAGTTTTACATAGATATAAATATAAATTGAAACTAAATAGATTGTTGCGTGTTTTACGATATGCTGTAATAAATTTGAACATGCATTGTTTTTCTTTTACCACGCATATGTAGACATTGTATGAAACATTAGGTCATGAAAACTTACTTGAAAGTCTTGGAAAAATCATGGAATTTTAGTAGTAAAAATGTGTATAAACCCTGTATATTATTTCCTAATGAATAACCACCTCATGTGGAACTCTGAATCTGCGTCTCATTTCAGAGTCTGCTACTGTCCACCAGAGGTCGCATTTTGGTCATGGACACACACTTTGAGAGCCTTCCTGACTGAATGAATAAAATGCGCTGTTTTCCACCAAGGCAAGCCGTGGTGCTGAAATATAATTGGCTAAACTGGCATTGGGCGAGTTAAATTATCAAAACAAAAACTGATATTCCGGCACGTAACGCACATTTTCAAAGCAGAATATCTGACTTTAGCATTGTTTTTCAGATTAACAGGAATGTTCACTTAAAATATCTGCAAACATATTATTGTATTTTTATGCTTTAGAAGAGTCAAACACTTACATACAGCACCTTTAATTTACTATATAGAAAAAAAATAGCAAGAGATTGATGCTTCCATTGTTAAAATCTTTAATGCTCATCAGAACAAGTAACTCACAAAAGAATTATACAGAAATCCTTATTTCCAAAATCTGAATCGTATACATATTTACTGTAGAACAGCCATTCATGCATCAAAATCAATGATTTTTTTACATCGCAAAACAACAAAATCTGATGCACCCTGATTACTGCGGTAAACCAGCAATTAAACATTGAATTAAAAAACAAACAACAATAAAAAGAGCAAAATGTGATTTGGTTCCCTCTTGGTGACACACAAAGTCGTCTCTTCCAGGCGCGTCTGGCACATGTTGGTGCGCTTTTTGATCAGTGTGAGGAGTGAACCTGCTTTATTGTTACACACGGTACGATTGTGCGATCGGTTACCTGAAAATATTAACACTGCCATCCTTGATTGATGATTACAGTACACAAAAAAAGAAGCTCTGTTCATCCACACTCTCTCGCGGAGATCTGAAAACTGCAGTGAGCCGAGATGAGAAACGAACATAACGAACGAGAGATTCTATAGCGCTTGACTTGATTATTGCTTATAGCTCTGAATGCAATAGTTTGACGCAGACGTTCAGTCCCTAAAGTACAGCTGTTTTTGTTATGTTATAGTTCGGGGTTGCTACAAATCCTCCAGGGCGGCGATCTGACTGATCTTCGTACTAGTCGACGGGATCTTCGCAGTAAGGCAAAACAAGTGCTGCAAGCTGGTTAGTGTACAGAAACCGATGCATAACTAATTGCATTGATACCTCTTAGAACACAACGTCAACATGAGTGATGCTAATCAACAGATACTGCACAAAAACCTCACACACACACACATCCTGGATGTATTTCACAGTGTCCGTGTAGGAAATAGTTTGTTTTAAGTGTGATTTTGCAAAACATAAGAGTCTCGTCTGTTTGACGTCCCTTTTCAGTCGTACTTCATAACAACGACGACAACAACCAAAAAATGCGTTAGAAATGTTGGGAAAAGGCACACGTACTGACAAAAGAGTCTTCGTTCTTCATTTTAACCAATCGCTAATCGAAGCAAACAAGCTGACGGCTTGGTGAACCGCCATTTTACGCCAGCGAAGCGTGTTTCCTCTGGCACGCGGTGGCGCTGGAATTCTCCCTTTGGTTGCGTGTTTTCGAGAATATGAGCGTTCTCTATTTGTCTCCGTCCAGCAGCTCCTGCAGGATGTCCTCCGGAAGCTCCAGTCCGGGTAGATCTTCCAGAGGGATCTCCTGAGTGGGCATCTCCAGCGGAGGGAGCTGCGGGATGGGAATGTCCTTGGCCTTGCGCTCTTCGTTGGGTTGTGGAAGCACCCATAACTCTGAATCCGCATCGGCGTAGTGCTCCTTCTTCAGCCGCGAGTTTTCCGCACACAATCGCTCGTTTTCCTGTTTTAAACCGCTCGTTTTCGGACACGAGGCGGTCTATCAGCTTGCGCAGGTCATTGATGGTGGTCTGCTGCTCTTCCAGGCGTGTTTTGTCGTCTTTCTGAGCTTTGCTGCCTGCGCAGGGCTCTGGGACGGTGCCTTTGTTTTTGAGGAGGTACAGCCAGGTGTCGTACTCTCGGTCGGGGGGTTGAGAGGTGCTGTCGGCGGCTCCGGCTGAATGAAGGTGACGGCGAGCCGGCTGATCTGAGACCTGGAGAGTTCTGGGTTTGTCTTCTCGCTTTGCTCGCTTCCATCGCTCTTCGATCAGCCGCTGCTGCTTTACATGACTGTCCCTCTGAAGCTCCAGAGACAAGCGAGCCTGGGAATTTAAAACATTGAGGATTTCAGAAACCGACAGTGTCATGTTTACCGACAATTGAAAATGGGTACTAGCATACCTGTTCACACTCGGTGAGCTTCATGGCCTCCTTGAGAAGATCTGTGGAAAAATGACCGCAATTGAGTTTTCTTATCACATGTTGAGCCTTTTGCTGGTATAGATTATAGATATACACCAAATATAACACTTTTTGACCATTGCCAAACACCATACGGCAAGGCTGCCCAATCCTAATCCTGGAGCTCTACCTTCCTGCAATCTTGATCAAACACACCGGTCTGTAATTACCAAGTGCTCCTTCAGGTCCGACTTAATTGGCGTAGTTGTGTTTGATCAGGGTTGGAGCTGAATTTTACGGGAAAATACACTACCTGACAAAAGTCTTGTCGCCTATCCAAGTTTTCTGTACAGTATAGAATATAAAGTCATGGTGCAGTGAAAAAAAATAATATAGTTTATGACTCCCGTGAGCTTGGAGGACTGCATACGTACATCTCTGCAGTGACTCAAACAACTTCTTAATAAAGTCATCTGGAATGTCAAAGAAAGCGTTCTTGCAGGACTCCTAGAGTTCATCAAGATTGTTTGGATTTATCTTCAACGCCTCCTCTATCTTACCCCAGACATGCTCAATAATGTTCATGTCTGGTGACTGGGCTGGCCACTCCTGGAGCAGCTTGACCTTCTTTGCTTTCAGGAACTTTGATGTGGAGGCTGAAGTATGAGGAGCGCTATCCTGCTGAAGAATTTGCCCTCTCCTGTGGTTTGTAATGTAATAGGCAGCACAAATGTCTTGATACCTCAGGCTGTTGATGTTGCCATCCACTCTGCAGATCTCTCGCACGCCCCCATACTGAATGTAACCCCAAACCATGATTTTTCCTTCACCAAACTTGACTGATTTCTATGAGAATCTTGGGTCCAGGCAGGTTCCAGTAGGTCTTCTGCAGTATTTGTGATGATTGGGATGCAGCTCAACAGATGAATCTACCTTCTGCCACTTTTCCAAATGATCAACTAGAATTCAAGTTATTATTTGTTGCTCTTACAACTGGGATCGACGACAAGACTTTGGTCAGGTAGTGTAGATCTCGAGGAACAGGATTGGGCACCCCTGCCATACAGTAACTGTTCTTTGCAGGAATAGGGAAGCTCTTTAAATATGAAAACTTGGCTCTACTATAGTAAAGGGTGAATGCCGTTTTAAAGCCGTGAAGATCAGTCGATTCATCAGCGGATCACTCGTATGTCAGACCAGCTTTAAAACGCTCCAGTGTCTGTATATCTGTAGTTACACTCAGGCCCCGTTTACACTAGTATGTTTTAGTTTTAAAACGGCGTTTTAGAATGAAAACGATCCGCGTCCACACTAGCGTTTCACCCAGCATTTCTGAACAGCTCTCCGTCTACACTAAAACGGTGAAAACGCACATCACGTGACCACACACACTGCATGTTGCTTTGAGCACACACCCATATGAGAGCTGTGCACGTCGGACTGTTCATCAAGGATCTCCCGCTGGATCTAATCTCACTATATTTGTTAAACGTGATATTTAATTCATCTTGTTGTCTATATCTAACTACATATTCCCCAACTTTGGTCTTTTGAATCTATTACTTGTTCTCAGGTAACGTGGCTGAGCGCAAAGATAGGTTCATATCTTAATTAATGTAACCGCGGACACCGATTCTGCACATCTGACTGATTGCTTGCCTTTATTTTCTCTATTGTATAAACTTATTGTACGTTATACTTTTATAATGGCCATTATTGATCATTAAAACGGATATTCAATGAAAGAGAGGGTATGTTTCGTATTTTCAATGAAAATGAAAGGAGGCTGTGATGTTATAGGCTCAGTTTTGTTATAAATATGCATGAAGATGACGGTCATATTATGCAGCTACACGACGCTTCAACATTTTTGATGTCTGTTGCTAATATCAAAGTGAAAATAGGCAGTTCCTCACATCATGTTTTCATTTTATTGTTAAGATAGTGAAACAGCATAGCCAGGGTGATGTGAATGACTTTATAAAGTACACACTCAGGAGTTTGTTTTCCATATCAAACTTGCGAAGTCTGAAATTACAAGGAGAGGATGCAGGACTGAACTGTGTGAAGGCTACTTAATATTGAGGGAAAAGCCCTAATCAGATAGGTGAATGTCTGCAGCCCCGCCTCCGTTTTCAGATGTCTCCGTTTTCCCCCATCCACACTGAGACGGAGCAGCAGCGTTTTAGAATAAAAAAACGGCCTCTCCAGCGTTTTCAAAACCCTCCATTTTCAGGGCTTGAAAACTCCGGCGTAGTGTGGACGAATGGCATAACCGTAGCAAAACGTATGCGTTTTAAAACTAAAACGTATTAGTGTAAACGGGGCCTCAGTAAACAGCGGTGAGTTCGGTCATTTCTGTTGAGGACGAGAACACAATGGCAAATCAGAGCTGTTTAAGAACGCGCACAAATGATAGCGGGAAAACTACATTTCAGTACCGATTGGTACAGAATTTCAGTATCATGACAACACTCATTTAAAGTCATTTCCTTCTCTTTTCTTTTCCATTTTAGTGCTCATTTTGAATTTAAGTGTATCATCTCGACCACGAGTGCATTCCTAAATTGGCTGAGCAACTGCAATGTAATTGGCTGATTGGATATTTGCAGTTTCTGGTGAGTGTCATGTGAAATGTTTACTTCATAGTGTAATGTGCAATTACTAATATATTAATGCTTACAAATACTTACGTTCTACATTTATGCAAATGAGCATGGCCTTGCTAAACCAATCATACGAGTCAAACAAGTAACATAAATAAGAGTCTGTGTTGCCATATTTCTGATAACATCCACATATTTTAAAATGACATCCATCAATTTGTAAAATATAAAATGAAGACAGAAAACCACTTAAATTATCATAGAAAAATCTATATTTCAATAACTAAATAACAAATAGGATATTATTTTCCTATTATTCAAATAAATATTTACTTAATTCTAGTCCAAACAATAACATTTTGTTCATGAGTGCATCAGTTTTATCACTAAGGTACCATCAACATTTATTTCCACAGAAGTCTTGATGAGAATTATGCTCTGAACAGGGATTAAAGCAGAAATCAACCTGCAGCTTTTCTGTGGCAGGAGATGGCATCTTCAAATTTCCCAGCGGCCAGCAAGCGGTCTGCCTTCCTGCACTGCTGATGGGCCTGAAAAGGAGGAGAGAGCTCTCCACATTACTTCATCATGATGTGTTCGGTCAGCACTAAAAACTAATTACAGCACAGATAGATGACATTAGCCCTGATTAACTCTAAACCTACATCAAGTTCTAAATGGAAGTTCGTCTAATCCTTTCAGTCACAGTGAAGTCTATTTAAAGCGATCTGTCAATACTCCCGTCATCCCTCTAACACTGTACTTTACTGAGATCTACTTATTTTACTGTAATGGTTCATCAAATATCATCCTTAAACCCTCCATCAAGAACCTCATTTCAAGCTTAGCTCATTTTTTATTTTGCACCCAGTCAACTGTTATTTAAAGGGATAATTCACCAAAAAAGAAGAATTTTACCTCGTCATTTACTCTCCTCGTGTGTTTTTAAAACCTTTATAAGTCTTTATTCTTCTACTAAACACAAAAGAAGATATTTCGAAGAATGCTGGTAACTGGCTTTCTACTATAGTAGAAAAATAAATTACTATGGAAGTCAATGAGTGCCATGAACCAGCATTCTTCAAAATATCTTCTTTTGTGTGTGTTCGACAGAAGAAAAAAGCTTCTAGGTTTTGAACAAGGGAAGGGTGAGTAAATGATGACAGAATATTTATTTTTTTGGGTGAACTGTCCCTTTAACTCAGAGCACAAAAATGTATTCTGAATTGTGAGATCGGAAAATCTGACATTCAAAATCTATTTTAAACATTATAACAAGTATATTAGTAACTAATAAATATGTAAATTCTTTGTACAGGTGGTCAAATATTTTTGCTTCCACTGACACAAATAAATGTATGCTTAATAATGCTGATTTTGCACGTATAAAGAATTTCTAATATGTTGAGTGTTTCTTAAACTGTAGTTACATATACCATAAAAATAATCAAATAAAAGATCACAAGTGTCCAATACATTTATCTACCTGACAAAAGTCTGGTCGCTTATCTAAGTTTTAGGAACAACAAATAATAACTTGACTTCTAGTTGATCATTTGGTAGCAGAAGTGGCTTATATGAAAGGCAAAGGCCTCTAGATTACACTTATTTTACCAAAATAAAATATGATCATGCCTTGATTTTGCATGATTTAATTAGCACAGTAAGGTCTGACTTTGCTTAGACAAAAGTCTTGTCACTTAACAGAAATAATGTAGAATATAAGTCATGCTGCAGTGGAGAAAGAATTAATATTGTGTATGACTCCCATGAGCTTGGAGAACTGCATCCATACATCTCTGCAATGACTCAAATAACTTCTTAATAAAGTCATCTGGAACGGCAAAGAAGGATTCTTTGAATTCATTCTCAATGTCTCCTACTTTAGCATACCCCAGACATGCTCAATAATGTTCATGTCTGGTGACTGGGCTGGCCAATCCTAGAGCACCTTGACCTTCTTTGCTTTCAGGACCATTGATGTGGAGGCTGAAGTATGAGAAGGAGCGCTGTCCTGCTGAAGAATTTGCCCTCTCCTGTGGTTTGTAATGTAATGTGCAGCACAAACGTCTTGCCATCCACATCTCTCGTACACCTCCATACTGAATGTAACCCCAAACCATGATTTTTCCTTCACCAAACTTGACTGATTTCTTTGAGAATTTGTGGTCCTTGCGGGTTCCAGTAGGTCTTCTGCAGTATTTGTGATGATTGAGATGCAGTTCAACAGATGATTTATCGGAAAAATCGACCTTCTGCCACTTTTCCAAATTATATACTAGAAGTCAAGTTATTATTTGTCGTTCTTACATCTGGGATCAACGACAAGACTTGTCAGGTAGTGTAGATATTTTGATGTGATGATTTGAGACCATCCTCAAGATTTATATATATTTATTTCTTAGTGCTGGACAAAAATTAATCTTGATTAATCACATCCAAAATAAAAAGGTTTCTTTTATATAATTTAAATGTGTGCACTGTGTATATTTAGTATATGTGTGTGTGTGTGTGTGTGTGTGTGTGTATATATATACACACACACACACACACACACACACACACACACACACACACACACACATGCATGCATATATTTGAGATGTTTATTTATATTTAGATATATATATATATATATATATATATATATATATACATAAGTATAAGACACAAATTTTATATACAATTATATATCATATATATCTAACAAAATTGTTTTGTATAGTTGTTTATGTGTGTATCACATATACATAATAAACATATATAACACACATATATACTGTCAAAACAAACTTTTATTTTGAATGTGATTAATCTTTGCCCAGCAATAATATTTATATACATGTGCTCTATTTGAAAATGTTTTTTGTTAATATTTTGAGCAAAATATCAAAAGGTTAAACAATAAAGACATAGTTTCAGAGTTCTTTGCTTGTATTTCCCAAGTGTGTCAACATCACTAGAGAGCACTGTAATAAAATAAATGTATTGTACTTGTATTGTATAGCACTGTTACTTGTTTATATTCTTGCAACTATATTATGGCTCGTTTCCACTGACTGGTACAGTACGGTACGGGTCACCTTTATCAGGCCTGCGTTTCCACTGCTAAAAGGGTACCAAAGGTACTCTTTTGGTGGGCGTGGTGTAAGACAGAAAGGGTGCCGAAAAAGTGGTACGGTACAGTACGCCTTTTGACAGTGGAAACGGCCATAAAGGCATACCGAACCATACCACTCAGTGGAAACGGGCCATTAGAGCCTTTACAAGAAAAGATCCAATAAAAAAACCTAATTAAAGGGCATCTATCATCCCCCTTTATACAAGATGTAAAATAAGTATCTGATGTCCGTAGAGTGTGTATGTGAAGTTTCAGCTCAAAATACCACACAAATTTAGACTTTAATCCAAATTGTGCAGTTTTGGTGACTTGCTTTCAATTAAAATGAGATCGTAACTCAGGTCTTTTTTCAAAAGAGGGCGGAGCTACAAACACCTATGTGTCAGCATAGTGGTAGATTCAAAAACAGGACTAACATTTAAAAAAAATTATGTGAAAAGAAGTGTCTAGAGTGTTCATGAAGACTACAGTGTTCATTTGTGCATCCTAAAACTGACATTACATTTAGCAGGTATGTTGAAAACTAATGGCGGACGACTGCTTCTCACTAAGGGCTGTTTATGCTAATGGGAGGGTCTTTTCGCTTCTGATGAGATGTACGAAGGGAGAATGTCAAAGTGTTTCTGAAGACATCACTATCAAGTGTGATTATAAAAAATAGAAGTTTAAACCCCTTATAAATGTGATTTTTGCATAACAGGTCCCCTTTTTACTAGTGACCCCAGAATCACTTTAGGATAATCTCATTAAAAGCACACGACCATTATAAATGTTGTAAGACTCAAATAAAATAATAAAATCACACAGAAACCAATCTGAGTGAAGCCACTCACGTCGTGTTTGTTTAAAGGTTGATCAGCTGTCAGCAGTAAACAAACACACATATAAAGGCTAACTTAAACAGATCACACAAAATACAGCTCACGGTTTATACGAAGCCTTTATATCGCGGTTTAATGAATTCAGAATAAATGATAAATAACTGCACGTGTTTCAGGACAGGTAAACCCCTTCGCAGCTTTTATTTTAGATTCTTTACAGATGCAAAGCGGCTAAGCTAACAGCGGCTAGCGTGCTAATGTGGCTTGTAAACAGACACTTACGAGATTGAGAGGACTGTCCACCACCTCCATTCCTTCGTCGACTACAGTCTCAACCACACGAGAGACTCATCGGCACATTTCTGTCTTTATTCCGGGACCAGGTAGTCTGGTTTCACCGGTTGCTGCTCCACTGCTACAATAGACGAGCAAAACAACAACAACTTCCCCCTCCGAGACGTCACCATCGCGTCACAGTACGACGACACTCGTGTCGTAGAAAGGCTTTTTATTTGTCTTTTTTAAATTTAATAAAACGAAATCCTAAAATAACTTTCATAATAATTGGTACGAGTTAGCTTTTTAATTATTAAACGAAGCTATTTTCTAACTCTGTTCTAAAGCTCTGTGATGTTTACTCTCACCACTAGAGGGAGCTTTTACCTCACAAATTCTGTATTATTAACGGCACGAAATATTGTCGTGTTTCTTGGAGCTGATTCCACAGTTAGGTATGGGACATTTTTACATTCTGTTTATTTATTTAACAAATGTTATTGTTAACTTTAAACATTAATTTGACGGTAAGTAAATGTACGACTACATGTCAATACCAGTCGTCACGGTGTTTTTTTTTATATAAGTCTATCTGTTCACTGATTATTGAGAAGTGGGACAAAGAGGTGCAAAAATATATATACATCTTTTACCTTTTCTGAGACAAATTAAACAGCATTTTTGTATCTTACATGTCACAAGATACCTAAACTCAATGCTTTGATACATTCTCAAACTGTTCGATTTGTTTTAAATAACATTCATTTCCATGTCCTCAATTATTGTCAACATCAGACACTAAATAGTTAGCAGTAAATATGTTTAAACATTTAACAGTTAGCCAACAGACTGCATTTATTTATGACCAACAATTGTTCAACAAATACACAATAGCTAAATTATAGATTATCAAAATATTCATCTGACACATCTGACGGTGGTGACGAAAACCCAATTGTGTTGCAGTTTTAACTATTAAATACATTGAATCCATCAATTACTGTATTAAAATACTCAGAACAAATATGTCATTGTTTCAAAAGCTTTTTCTTTTAAGACTCGGTGAAAATCTGACGGTGTTGACATTACTTATGTGAAGTTTATGTAGTAGCCGTTTTGTTTTTCTGTTAACGCTAGATACTAATAAAACCTGCCTCAGGAGGAAAACAATCAGCTAAAACTTTCAGCAAACAAATATTAGAACATAGTTGTTAAAATGATAATATGAAATGTCATTATATATATATGGCGACGTAGTGGCGCAGTAGGTAGTGCTGTCGCTTCACAGCAAGAAGGTCGCTGGTTCGAGCCTTGGCTGGGTCGGTTGGTGTTTCTGTGTGGAGTTTGCATGTTCTCCCCGTGTTGGCGTGGGTTTCCTCCGGGTGTTCTGGTTTCCCCCACAAGTCCAAAGACATGTGGTAGGTGAATTGGGTAAGCTAAATTGTCCGTAGTGTATGTGTGTGAATGAGTGTGTATGGATGTTTCCCAGTCATGGGTTGCGGCTGGAAGGGTATCCGCTGCATAAAACAGATGCTGGATAAATTGCTGGTTCATTCCGCTGTAGCAACCCCAGATTAATAAAGGGACTAAGTTGAAAAGAAAATGAATTAATATATATATAAACATATATATATATATATATATGAGCAATTCCAGCGTTATGGATGTGGCATTTGCAGTAAAATTTAAAACATAAATTCACGTAGAAAGTATATGTTAACATTATATTGAAACATCTGTTTATTTTTTCCAAAACAACTAATCACAAAGTTATGGGAGCAGAAAAATATCAATCAACATAAAATAACATGCGTTATGGATGTGACGAAAAAAGTCTGCGAGTTTACAGTACAAAACATACTTTGTAGAAATTCTGTGAATTAAACTGCACAACCCAAAAGAAATTATGTTAATCAAAAGGATAAGAGTCGGCTCGCGATAGAACAAAAATGATTGATTTTATTTTATTTGACATTTTTTGCATTTATGAGGAAAAAGCGTCCTTACGGATGTGACGTCTCTTCGTTACGGATGTGACGGATGTGAAATTGGCTCTTGTGTGATTTTGGTAAATCGAATATAATTGTTTGAAAAAATTTTAGAGTATTTTTAAAGTACTGTAAAATACTTGCTTAAAAAAAAAAACGCAGGGCAACCCAGTGGCGCAGTAGGTAGTGCTGTTGCCTCACAGCAAGAACGTCGCTGGGTCGCAGGTTCGAACCTCGGCTGGGCTGGGTCAGTTGGCGTTTCTGTGTGGAGTTTGCATGTTCTCCCTGGGTTCGCGTGGGTTTCCTCCGGGTGCTCCGGTTTCCCCCACAGTCCAAAGACATGCAGTACAGGTGAATTGGGTAAGCTAAATTGTCCATAGTGTATGAGTGTGAATGTGTGTGTGGAAGTTCCCAGAGATGGGTTGCGGCTGGAAGGGCATCCGCTGCGTAAAATCGTGCTGGATAAGTTGGCGGTTCATTCCGCTGTGGCGACCCCGCAAGGGACAAAGCCGACAAGAAAATGAATGAATGAATGAAAAAAAAACGCAGAAACAGTTTCGATATTTTGGCGAAAACGTCATTTATTTCATGGCAAGGTTGACATTTGCATGGAATTGCTCATATATATACATCAAAGATGCAGACAGCATTAGTCTACACTCCAAAAATGACGTTTGCTGTATGTTTTATTTAAAATGAGTTGAAACAACACAATTCTTAAGTTTTTTTGGGAACAATTTAATTGTTTTATGTTGTTTTTAGTAATACATTACATAAAAATATGTATTCATTAAACTCACTAAATGACTAGATTAATGTGAACTCTGGAATTTAATTCCAATATAATTTCCTGGTTTAAATAACTAATAAATTAATAAGTTATTATTAACTCATTTTTAATTACTGGTGAACTCCGGTGTTTAATACACAGAAAACCTAAAACCAAATATTAACCTACAGTCCACTAATCCTAATGGCAGTTTGCTAACTTTATTTCTTTCATTTTATTTTAATTAAAAATAATCATATTTTTGAAACTGTATCTGTATTCTGAATTCTTCTTGAGTATAATATAAGTATGATATAAAACCGTGCCACGGATTCAGTGTACCAACAACAGCAGAATAAAAAATAGCAACAAAAACAAATCCATTGGTTTTTATCTATTATTTTATACATATTTAATATCTATTTAATTTAATACACATGCATAAGTAAACATAAATTCTGTGTTTATAAGTTAATATAACATTTATTCATTCATTTTCTTTTCAACTTAGTCTCTTTATTATTACGGGGTCGCCACAGCGGAATGAACCGCCAACTTATCCAGCTGCTGCGGATGCCCTTCCAGCTGCAACCCATCACTGGTAAACACCCATACACTCTCATTCACACACACACACACACACACACACACACACACTACGGACAATTTAGCTTACCCAATTCACTTATAGCGCATGTCTTTGGACTTGTGTGGGAAACCGGAGCACCCGGAGGAAACCCACAAACATGACAACTCCACACAGAAATACCAACTGACCCAGCCAAGGCTCGTACCAGCGACCTTCCTGCTGTGAGGCGACATCGCTAGCCACTGCGCCGCCCTTGTGTCACAATATATATAAATAGAAAACACTGAATATATATGGGCGACGCAGTGGCGCAGTAGGTAGTGCCGTTGCCTCACAGCAAGAAGGTCACTGGTTCGAGCCTCGGCTGGGTCAGTTGGCGATTCTGTGTGGAGTTTGCATGTTCTCCCTGCGTTCGTGTGGGTTTCCTCCGGGTGCTCCGGTTTCCCCCATAAGTCCAAAGACATGCGGTACAGGTGAATTGGGTAAGCTAAATTGTCCGTAGTGAATGAGTGTGAATGAGATGGGTTGCAGCTGGAAGGGCATCCGCTGTGTAAAACATGTGCTGGATAAGTTGGCGGTTCATTCCGCTGTGGCGACCCCGGATTAATAAAGGGACTAAGCCGAAAAGAAACAACTTATTTAAAATGAGCTCAAACAACACAATTCTTAAGGTTTTTTTTGGGACAACTTAAGTGTTTTATGTTCAATCCAGTTAAATTTGCAAAAACTAATAAGTTAACTTAAGTCCTTCATGTTGCCCCAACACAAATCAATTGTATGGAACCCAGCATTTTTGACAGTGTGCACTAGTGTTTTTCTGTCCAGTGGTTTGAGATTTCTTGCGCATCGTAATATTTTGTCCATTCAGAGAGTACACTTATTATCTGATGACATCACTGGCTCAAGTGCTTTGTTTTTCTTGTCAAGTGCCACTTGCTTTATCCAAATGCTCTTCAATTACTACTAATAGAGAGCAGAACCAGATCAGATAGAGCCTCGTGAATCACACTGGCCTGCCATACACTCGCCGTACTCTGGGTTATATAAGGCCAGGTAATGCATATTTCATACATAAGCCTTTCATCAGCCTTCTGCTGCGTTTGTTTGATCGAGTATGTACAGTATATGCTTTTACAGTATATGCTGTTCAGAAAAAAAGCTCATTAGACTAAGCTGGATATGATTTTAAAACACTAGACATCATAAAATAGCTGACTATGTGATGGTTACTGAGAAAAATGGCATGTAATCGACCATCGTATCAGCGACACATCCTTTCGATTTATCTGGAAAAGGTCCTTAAAGGGACAGTTCACCCAAAACTGAAAAAGTCTGTCATCATTTGATCACCCTTCACTTGTTTCAGCTCTGTTTGGTTTTCTTTTGTTCTGTCGAATGCAAAAGAAGGTATTTTGAAGAAAGATTGAAACCTATAACCATTGACTTATGTAGTATTTATTTTTACTTTGTAGTATCTTCATTTTTAGGCTTTCTTAAATATTTTCTTTGGATTTAACAAAAGAGAGCACTTGATGGATAGTAAGAAATGAGTGCATTTTCATTTTTGCGGGAACTACACTTTAAATCCACACAATTCTTTCATGTTGTCCCAACACAAATCAATCAAGTTCACGTAACAAATTTAAGTGGATTGAACATTCATTTTCCTTCGGCTTAGTCCCTTTATTCATCATGGGTCTCCACTGCGGAATGAACCGCCAACTTGTTCAGCATAGGTTTTACACAGCAGATGCCCTTTCAACCGCAACCCAGTACTGGGAAACATCCATACACTCTCACATTCACACACACACACACACAAACTACGGCCAATTTAGTTTTTCTCAATTCACCTATAGCACATGTCTATGCACTGTGGTGGAATCTGGAGCACCCGGGGGAAACCCATGCGAGCACGGGGAGAACATGCAAACTCCACACAGAAATGCCAACTGACCCAGCCGGCACTCTCCATCTCCAGATTTGAGTTGTTTCAGCTCATTTTAAATAAGTAGTTTGAAGAGCAAAGTGTATACTAGTGGTGTAACGGATCACAAACATCACGGTTAGGATCACACTATGGTTTTTGAGTCATAGATCGGACCATTTTTCGGATCAGCAAAAAAAGGAGGAAACAAATGTCATTTGCTTTCCATTTATACAATAATATTACTGCAAAAAGCATTGGTTTAACAAACAAGAACTTGTTATTTTAATCAAAATAAAAAATCAAGAAAGAACCAGCTGAAAAAAAGGAACGTATTCAATACGAAAAATAATCTTTGCTACTGTTGCTGATATAGACTACTGTGCTAAATATAGAAATCTAACATCTTGTACAACATATCATATTTATTTTTAATTAATGACTCAACAATTCACACATAAAACGTCATGTTTCATTATAGGTGGATCATTTTTGAAACATATTCAGTGAAAAGTTATTAATCCTCGGGTCACATGTGTTCCAAACCGTGGGTTGTGATCCGTATGGATCACGGATCAACCGTGATCCGTTACACCCCTAGTGTATACCTTTAATATAAAAATCAGCAGTGTTTGGGACTACAAGTAATCAGATTACTTTTCAAGTAACTAATAAACTAACACATTACTTTTTCAAAAAAGTAAGTCCAGTTACTTTGTTTTTCCATTTATTGACTGACAGCTTCCCTGTCATCATGTTGAAAGAAATCCGTAGTAAATGCAAATGTGTTGTATATGATATTTAAACGCCATATTTACTGTAGTTCTATCTTAAATGCGAACGTATTTACTCTTCTCATTTGCATGAAAGCAGATTCGATATTCCTTAAAATGAATAAAAACGTTGGCGCCATCGATGTAGTGGTTAGTGCGTCGACTCATGCACTCTGGTGCTCACGGCGACCCGAGTTCGATTCCCGCCTCAAGGTCCTATGCCGATCCTTCCCCTCTCTCTGCTCCCACACTTTCCTGTCAATACTCTCTACTGTCCTGTCAATAAAGGTGAAAACTCCTAAAAAATAATAATAATAATAAAAATGAATAAAAACTGTAAAATGCAGAGTTTTTTTTTTTTTTTTTTTACAAATGTTTGTTTGAGCTGCACCTCAACTGATGATTTTATTATCCCTTTTATTATCATTTGTGGCTAATTTATTTAGTTAAATCTTTTCTTATCTTAATTATACACTACCTGACATTAAAGTTTTAAAAATAACAAATAATAACCTGACTTCTAGTTGATCATTTGGTATCAGAAGTGGCTTATATGAAAGGCAAAGGCCTCTAGATTACGCTTATTTTACCTAAATAAAATATGATCATGCCTTGATTTTTTAATGATTTAATTAGGACAGTAAGGTCTGACTTTGATTAGACAAAAGTCTTGTCACTTAACAGAAATAATGTACAGTATAGAATATAAAGTCATGGTGCAGTGGAGAAAGAATTAATATTGTGTATGACTCCCATGAGCTTGGAGGACTGCATCCATACATCTCTGCAACGACTCAAATAATTTCTTCTGCAATGACTCAGAAAGCGTGCTTGCAGGACTCCCAGAGTTCATCAAAATTCTTTGTATTCATCTTCAATGCCTCCTCCTCCATCATACCCCAGACATGCTCAATAATGTTCATGTCTGGTGACTGGGCTGGCCAATCCTGGAGCACCTTGACCTTCTTTGCTTTCAAGAACTTTGATGTTGAGGCTGAAGTATGAGAAGGAGCTCTGTCCTGCTGAAGAATTTGCCCTCTCCTGTGGTTTGTAATGTAATGGGCAGCACAAATGTCTTGATACCTCAGCCTGATGATGTTGCCATCCACTCTGCAGATCTCTCGCATGTCTCTATACTGAATGTAACCCCAAACCATGATTCTTCCTTCAGCAAACTTGACTGATTTCTGTGAGAATCTTGGGTCCATGCTGGTTCCAATAGGTCTTCTGCAGTATTTGTGATGATTGGGATGCAGTTCAACAGATGGAAAAATCTACCTTCTGGCACTTTTCCAAATGATCAACAAGAAGTCAGGTTATTATTTGTTGCTCTTACAACTGGGATCGACGACAAGACTTTTGTCAGGTAGTGTAGTACACTTTTTATAACTGGAATAATATTTTGATCAATTAAATTTTCTCTTGAAGTTCTCTGTTTTTTGTGTTTATGTATTGTGATAAAATACTTCACTATTTATTTTATTTATTTATTTTTTGGTGGGTAATACGATTAATACATTTTATTGATTACATGTTTACATTTGTTATGGTTTTCTTTCACGCATTTCAGGAATAAAAATTGTTCTTTTCCTAAAATATTCATTATGGAAGCCAAAATAGTTCTTCAATTGCGTCATTTCAATTGCAAAAACAATATTTTGTGACCTTTGGTTTTAATCTCACGTTTGTGATGCTTTTCTCTTGAACGCATGGCTGAATTTCAACCAACATTTAAAAACCGAACCAAAAGCATTCCTCAGCAAAACACAAGACGCGTGTGTTTTGAACACAATGTTTGTGATTCATAACTTCAGTAGATTATAAATGTAAATAAGCCATATTTAGCCGGGACAGTGTGTGGCTCTCTCTGTGTTTTGTGTACTCTATCAGATGGCAGTCGCTGGAACACTGTGGGTGTCCATCCAGACAACGGACAAATGTGAATCGAGTCATAACTCATTGAAAAAAAAAAAGAAAAATAGGCTGTCCGTTCATGTACAGCGGGCCACTGGAACAGAGTTAGCTTTGTTTCTGCCTCTGAGGTGCAAAAGTGAGCCTGCTTTTCTCCATCAAAGCCATGCTAACGGCCGTGTATGTGTGGGCTTCATTGTGAACCTGCTAACGGGGACTTGACATTTGTGTCCGAGCCTTTATTTAGTGCATGAATGAGGTCTTCTCAGCTGGAGATTTGCTATGTGATGTTCAAAAGAGCATTCCACTGTACTACTCTTATTAAGCCTTCTGAACAATCTATATGATATTACGCACTCTTCAAAAGTCTTCAATAAAAACAGGCTTTTTACATTTGTTTTTAATGGTTAAAATTGGAAAATTCTCAATTTCTTTGGATTTTCTGTATTTATTAGGTGTGAGTTTGATAAATGTGAATATTTGTTGTGTTCTGTAAACGTCTGATATAATTTATTTCAAATTAAAATTAAAACATAGTCATATAGAGCGTGTTTTTTCTATAGTAAATGAAAAAGTAAATAAAAAGCCATGAAAATTCTATTTCTTTGCATTTTCTGTATTTATTAGCTGTGAGTTTGATAAATGTGAATATTTGTTGTATTCTGTAGACTTCTGATAACATTTATTCCAAAATATAATCATATAAAGCTTGTTTTTTTCTATAAAAAATGAAAAGTAAATGAAAATTCCCAATTTATTTATATTTTCTGTAATTTTTATGTGTGAGTTTGAAAAATGTGAATAGTTGTTGTATTCTGTAAATGTCTGATAACACTTATTCCAAAATAAAATCGATGTCTTTGTATTATTAGGTGCGTGTTTGATAAATGTGTTTTTTCTATAGAAAATGGAAAAGTAAATGAAAAATCATGAAAATTCTCAATTTCTTTGGATTTTCTGTATTTATTAGGTGTCAGTTTGATAAATGTGAATATTTTTTTGTTCTGTAGACGTTTGATATAAAAACGTCATATAGAGCGTGTTTTTTTTCTATAGAAAATGAAAAAGTAAATGAAAATTCTCAATTTCTTTGGATTTTTCTAGATTTTTTAGGTGTGAGTTTGATAAATGTTAATATTTGTTGTATTGTGTCTGATAACATTTATTCCAAATTTCAAATACAAATGTGGTCATATAAACTATTTTTTTCCTCCAGAAAATGAAAAAGTAAATGAAAATTGATGGGGAAAAAGTGAAAAGTGGTCAAGATTTTGTGTATTGTGATTTACAATCAAGGTTTTTCCACCAAATATATACATTTTTGAACTCTTCTGAAGTGAAAGAATTGGTACTGTGTGTTACCTAACATGGATATAAATATCTGATTGTTTTAGTTGTTTTACGCTTAATAAGATGCTTTAAATACTCCCAAAATTGTATTTTTAATTAGAAAGAATTATTAGTAATTGAATAAAACAAAAATATGTTGTACTCAAACATCATAAATTTAGAGTCTCTTAATTGTCCCTATAGTTATTTATAAATAAAATAATGTTTGTTCATCATTTATGTAAAACTGAAAAAAATATTTGACGTGCTTTAAAAAAAATATAGATAAGAATATACTGTATACACTATAATGAATGCTGGGCTGTTGTAACCCAACATTGGGTCAAATATTGGGTTAAAATGTGTAATTTAAATTTAATTGAAAATATTAACGGCAGCACGGTGGCGCAGTGGGTAGCACAATTGCCTCACAGCAAGAAGGTTGCTGGTTCGAGCCCCGGCGTTTCTGTGTAGTTTGCATGTTTGCATGTGTTCGCGTGGGCTTCCTCCGGGTGTTCCGGTTTCCCCCACAGTCCCCCCCCACAGGTGAATTGGGTTGGCTAAATTGTTCGTATAGTGTATTGTGTGAATGAGTGTGTATGGGTGTTTCCCAGTGATGGGTTGCAGCTGGAAGGGCATCCGCTGCGTAAAACGTATGCTGGATAAGTTGGCGGTTCATTCCGCTGTGGCGACCCCAGAATAATAAAGGGACTAAGCTGAAAACAAAACGAATGAATGAATGAATGAAAACATTAACCCAACATTGGGTTTGTTGATGTTTGACCCAAATGTTGGGTTACTACAGCCCAGTATTTTAGAAAGCTGTAAAGAATAAACGCTGTAAAAATGCAGGGTTCCACTCAATACCTTCATGTTATCCCAACACAAATCCATTAAGTTAACACAATCATTTAACAAATTTAAGTGGATTGAACATAAAACAATTAAGTTGTCTCCCCAAAAAACTCAAGAATTGTGTTGTTTCAGCTTATTTTAAGTAAGTAGTTTTAACACGCAACAAAAGGGATTTTTTTGAATGGTGTTTTAAAGGTCACCTAGGTTACCACTTTTTCCAGATTTAATATAAGTCTTTTGTGTCTCCAGAATGTGTCTGTAAAGTTTCAGCTCAAAACACCCATCAGATTTTTTATTATACCTTTCATAAGTTACTAATTTATAGCTTTGAGCAGCAGGTAGCGGTTTTTGTGTACTGCGCCTTTAAGGCTAGTCCTTCACGCCCACCGTTACCACGTGCCTGTCAACGTGCCTTAATCTCCTCCCTCGGCTGCCTCAGACAACAGACAGACATAAAGGAAAAAGATCTCACTTAAAGTTTGTGAGAAATAATACAGTAAGACCTTTACCAATGAGTATTTGATGCATTTGTTGTGGAGCTGCAACGATGAGTCACACACAATGTCGTTACAAAGTTCACGCACACACACAGCGCAGACACGGACACACACAGACAGCGCGCGCGTTTAGCTTTGCACTCTTTTTGCACGCAAGTGTGACAGAATACAGGTTTATATCCACTGCTGTATGGATATCTGTTACGTTAATAACATAAACCTGATTTAATGTCCACAAACCGAGATTGAAGAGTCTTCTTGTATAATTGTTCTGACACGCGGCTGTGCTGATGAAGTAAAGTAAACTAAATTGCTGTAATTCATTACACGCATGCACTGTTTTAAAACATTTTAAACTTGTAAAACTCACTCTTGATCACATTTGATGATCCTAGCAAACTGAACAGACCTTTTATTCCCGGTTGTTTTGCACATGTCCTGTCTTGTTGATATGATTATAAGCATTACTACGGAGACATGTTAATACGCAGTTGTCAATCAATTCGGTGGGCGGGGGGACCGCACTCCTACGTCAAGTTGCAGTCGATCTCAAAACTGTTCCAATTGGTCCACCGTTTTTATGTTGTTAAATTGAAAAAAAAGGACTGGGTGTGTTTATATCACCCCAATATGACAGTCTATACACTATACCTACACATATGCCTGTCCAAACAGCTTGAAAAGTAGATTTTTCACTATAGGTTCCCTTTAAAGTACACTGTAAAAATTCAGGGTTCCCCACAATCGATTTGTGTTGGGACAACATGATGGAATTAACTTAACTTATCAGTTTTTTTTTTTTACAAATTTAAGTGCATTGAACCTAAAACAATTAAGTTGTCAAGGATCAGGTTGTTTCAGCTCATTTTAAAAAAGTAGTTTGAACAAAACAGCAAATGTCTTTTTTATTTATTTATTTAACAGCAGGGAATGTTCCAAAAGCATATTGCAAATTGTGGTAAATTATAGTGATTGCATTTATACTCCATACTTGTTTCAAATCTATTTGACCCAGTTGGGTTGAAACAGAATACAAGGTTCCACACAATTCATTTATGTTATTTCAAGACAAATCCATTAACTTAACACAACTAATTTAAGTAGATTGAACATAAAACAACTAGGTTTACCCAAAATATCTCCAGAATTGTGTTGTTTCAGCTCATTTTAACTAAGTAGTTTGAAAAAGCAGCAAAAATAATATGAGCGCACAGCATCAAGTCAGTACTAAGCTATTCTTCTCTCCTGTGTGTGTGTGTGTGTTCATCTCCAGCTCTTCTTCTGTCAGCACATCAGCGGTCGACAGCTGTGAGAAAACGAGAGCCTGACGTCCACTGGAATCTGCGTGTAGGAGGACGAGCCGTCGCCTCTTCCACCTGCCTCGATTCGGCCCTCAAAAGTAATGATGAGCCAGCCAAGCTATAGAGGAGCGTCCCGACTCCAGACATTCTGCTTACAGCGGGTCTTCTGTCCAGGTTCTCCTGTGTGCTTTTGGAGCGCTTGTATGGGGAATCCCACATAGCCTCCTACACACAGCGCCCTAAAAGAGCCAATGGGGGTGTGAGGGGGGATTTTTGAAGGCCTCCTCGGGGGACACAATGGGAACCCCACGGTGAGCTAATGTGCCTGACAAATATTCTTACACATGTTAAACTAGCAGACAGATCTCACCGCTGTCAGGTGTGAGGCTTTCACACAGAAACTGGTTTGGAGTGGATTGAATTTGTGTCTTGAAAATTACACTAGAGCATTAAAGGGATAGTTCACACACAATTCTGCAATTATTTACTTAATGAGTGCTGTTTGATGCTGCTTGATCCAACTAATTATTTAAAATGAGCTAAAAACCACACAATTCTTGAGGTTTTTTGGGACAACCTAATAGGTTGTTTTCAATCACGTGGTTTTGGTGATGCACGGAATTTAGATGGAGGGCAAGAAGTTAAAAACTGAATGGGAGACATAGGGGAAAGTCCATTTTTTTGGGGGGGGGAGTTATTCCATATTTCAAAGAAGATATAATTAGAAAATAACCACATATGTTGGGTATGATCCTTATATCATGAAGAGGGCCGAGTTTACTACTGAACTAAAATGTATTTGCCTGTCATTGAGGCGGTATATACTGTATAAGCCATTACGTTACATGAAAAAAATACTATAGTAGTTACTATAGTGTTTGGAAGCATACTATAGATCATTACTTGAATTAAACTGTTGTAGTATTTATATTGTTGCTGTGGTACAACACAACTCAACAAAAGGCTTTAGTTTTCTACCCTATAATTATACACCATCACAATGAGTTTACACTAATGTTACAGTATTTATTACAGTTTATCAGTTTACTATACTGTTGTATTCTGTAGCATCCATTAACAAAGAATTGTACACATTATACAGTTGAAGTCAGAATTATTACTGCTTATTTTTTTCCCCAATTTCTGTTTAACGGTGAGAAGATTTTTTTCAACACATTTCTAAACATAATAGTTTTAATAACTCATTTCTGATAACTGATTTATTTTATCTTTGCCATGATGACAGTATATAATATGTACTTAAGTGACTTTTTTCCATTTTATAATGTTCCTTTTACAGCATCAATGTTGTAATATAATTAAAATATAATCCAACCCAGGCTCATTCTGAAAACGTAGTCCCGTGGACGTTTCTGGAGGCCGTGACATACGTCCCGGGAGGTACGTATTTTCGCAGTTTTTGTTTTTCGCGAATCCGCTAGAGGCCGCTGTGTGCGCTTTTTCCTATATCAAATGTCTCTTGCGAGTGCTGTTCGCTCCCACGCTGTTCTCGCGTAAACCCACAGAGGCCGCTGTCGACCCGCCGTCTGTCTGACTGAATGATTGTCGACCGGCCAATCGACTGACCCACCCTTCTCCTTCCCTAAACCCAACCAATTTTACTGATTGACCCGCCCACCCACATACTTTCCTAAACCCAACCAACGGTTTACAAATACCGTCCAGAAAAAGAAAAGCCCTCGTCTGATTTTTACCACGTTTTCGGATTTTACCACGTTCTTACCTGTTGTTCACTCGTTCATTTTTTTTTTTGGATTCCGTTTTTGTCTTACATGATTTCTGGAACCGCTCTTCCCAGGACTCGAACCGGGTCGTCGTGGTCAACTCCTCTCTGCGTCTCAAGTCCGCCGACGTACACGACGAGCTAGCAGAAAAAACTGGTTGCGACGGGAAAGGCCTCCACACGGAGGTAAGCGGTCAGCTGGTAAGCGCCAAAAGGAACGGCGTCATACTGCCCCGTAGCGTTCGTTTAAAAAATGAAATGCAGCCGTACGTACCTCCGGCTACATAATTCGCGGTCTCCAGAAACGTCCACGGGACTACGTTTTCAGAATGAGCCTGGGTTGATATAATAAGTTAAATAGACTTCGGCATTCATTTAGTTCCTCAAGCGTGAAACGAGATAAAAAGCCGTTTACACGCACGCGCCTGTCAGGATTAGCAGGCTAGAGCAGAAGCTCCATTGAATATACTGGGGTAAAATAAATGTTCATATTTTAAAGACCTGGTGGGGAAAATGTAATTTAATCCAGTGCTTCTTGTACAATCTGAGACCCACTTTATATCAGATATCACTCAGCCAGTGGAGATCGCTGATTTTTAAAGCAAACAGACTTTAAACGCACCGATTTTGTAACTGCATACAGTTCACCGGAAGCGCTTGACACAGGCTACTGACAAATTAAAAGTCCTTCTGCACACCTCCGCTTATACTCTATTTGTTTTAATCTATTTTCATGTTTTATCACTGCAAATAAGTTTAGTTTGGATCTGAAGAATCACTAATGTATATATTCTTAACTTAATATACCTAATTTGTCTAAAAAAACATGTTCTATGTGATCATTTAAGTCAACATTAAAGATCAATTAATCATTAATTATTGAATATAAAAAAGTTATCTTGTTATGACCATGTTATTACCAGAGATGGGAAGTAACGAAGTACAAATACTTCGTTACTGTACTTAAGTAGTTTTTTCGGGTATCAGTACTTTACTCCACTACTAATTTTTTTGACTACTTTTTACTTTTACTTCTTACATTTTTACACAAATATCTGTACTTTCTACTTCTTACATTTTTTAAACCACGGTCGTTACTTTCGTTTTCATGTGTTTGGTGGCGCGATCTATATTATTTCTTGTCATTGCGCAATAATATGAGCGCATTTTTGATGCAGTCAGTCTATTTTCCTCATTGCGCGCCTGCGTGCTGCAGCGCGCGCGCTTCTTCAAGGCTGTCGCGCACTGTACATGGCCTAGTTCATGATTTCATGATTTCATGAGGATTACTACGCAGTGACAGAGGGATTCGGCGAATTTAACTTGACTGATGCTGCCCTGTTTACACGGTAATAAAACACCTTTTGCTCGATCGGATCACAGGTAAACAAGACACATTCCAGTCAAAAACATGCAGTTTAAATGCTTAAGCCTTTTGTCCACTTCCGATCATACTGCATAAGCTTTCTCTGGTCTTTCAATCTAATACCGCGAAAAATAGTGCTTTTTGTAAAGATTTGTACGTTTAATACTAAAACAATCAAATACTTTATAAAAAATGTATGCATTGCGGTTTATTTCCTTTATTTCTGATGAGTTCATATTTCCTAATACAGAATTTATGCTGTTTTTCAGTTTTTATTGACTATATGAGTTTACACAGGCCTATACTGTTGTCTTCAATTAATCATTTTTAACAAATATTTTACAACAACAAAGGTAACTCTACTGGGCAGTTTATGTGTATGTTACCTGTCTTACCTGTGTATGTTGCTTTTAGCATAGAATAAATGTATTGCAGTTTTTCTCAGGCATTTTGGCACATTTCTCAGATCAGAACTGAAATTTGTAAAACAGTAGGCCAAAGTGCATTTCTCAAAACAACACGTATAAATGGCAAAACCCCATGGATTACCTGCAAAAGCCAGTCTCCTGCTCAAAATCCCTCAGTTCATCTCTCAAGACTAAATTTCAGTGTCAGTGAACATGTCAGTGGCGTCAGAATGACGTAATTGTGTAATTGTTTATGTATAAGACTCAAATTACTCAGTAGTCATGTTATCAGTATCAGTGTACTCTGGAGGGCTGTTCTGGTGTAAACTGTGGCAATATTTTTGCTGTTTGTACTGTAATTAGTTGCCAGATCATGTCATTCTGATACAGAAAGGAAAAGAGAGCACCACATAGCACAAAGAAAAAACAAAAGTAAAAATGTGAACAGGACAATCTCCTTTTAGACCTTTAATAGAAAAAGTCAAGATTCACCTGGGAGAAATGTAAAAAATGCATTATGACTAAATATTAAGACAACTTGTTCAGGCATTTGAACGATTAAATGTTGTGGGGGTGAGTCTATTTAACAGAGACCAAAATAATACATGTTGATCAACATGACATGAGCAACTGATAACATAGGAAACACCAGAGAATTGCACATAATCATTTGCATGGATGAACAAAAGCATTTGCAACTTGTTCATAATGAGAAACTGCTTTCTGATGTGCACAAGTAACACGATGATGATCTGAAGATTGAACAGGGGTTTAGAGAATTTCAATTCTGATCTGAGAAATGGACCAAAGTGACTGAGAAAAACTGTAACAGAATTAATGTTTATTCATTAAATAAAATGACCACAGTACCTGAAACAAAGCACTGAAATAGCAGGTTATATATGAGAGCTACTCTCTGAAGAGAATAAGCAGCTTTAGCTTAATGCAAAAAATAGTTTGCAGTGATGTCTGATAAGAATTTATTTTAGCAAAAGAAAAAATCAATATATTTTGGACAGAATTCAGTGTAAAATGTAAGACATTATTTATAAAGATAGAGTGTATCAACATGAATGGCAGCTGTTGTTTTTGATCTAACAGCTGCAAAAATACATGCTGAACACTGTGAGTTTGCGTCAGGATGATTACCAACCTATAGGTACTCACTCGCTATCCTTCAGCTTCGTCCCTGATTTATCAGGGGTCGCCACAGCAGAATGAACCGCCAATTATTCCAGGATTTGTTTTACGCAGCGAATACCCTTCCAGCTGCATCCCAGTACTGGGAAACACCCATACACATTCACACACACACACACACACACACACACACACACACACACACACACACACACACACACACACACACACACACACACACACACACACACACACACACACACACAAACACATATAAACTACTGCAAATTTAGTTGAATTATTATTCGCCTATATACCGCATGTCTTTGGGACTGTGGTTGAAATGAGTACTTTTTACTTTTGTACATTTTTGAGGCGGTACTTCTTTACTTTTACTTAAGTACAAAAGTGTAGTCAGTACTTCTACTTTTACCAGAGTCGTTTTAAACATGAGTATCTGTACTTTTACTTAAGTAAAGGATGTGTGTACTTTTGCCATCTCTGGTTATTACTATGCTATTACTGAATTACTGATACTATATTGTACACAGAATTCTAATTCATTCATTCATTTTCCATCAGCTTAGTCCCTTTATTCATCAGGGGTCGCCACAGTGGGATGAACTGCCAAATTATCCAGCGGATACCCTTCCAGCTGCATCCCAGTACTGGGAAACATTCAAACACACTCATTCACACACATACACTACGGCCAATTTAGCTTACCCAATTGACCTATATCACATGTCTTTGGACTTTTGGGGGAAACCAGAGCCAACTGACCCAGATGAGGCTTGAACCAGCGACTTTCTTGCTGTGATGTCACAGCGCTACCCACTGCGCCACCAATAATATTATCATTATTTAGACAAACAGAAAAAAAACAGTAAAGGAATAACTAGTAAGTGCTAAAAGCCATGTTTCTGAATGGCAGACTCAAGTGATGTCTTGTATATGGAGAAGCGGCCCTATAATATTGAGGCACCCCAGTAGCAAGATGTTGTGATTTTTTTTTTTTTAGCTACAGCATTGTTTTGTTTACTAAATTCAGTATTCATTTTCAAACATTACGAATCATTAATCATCAAGTTGTAGTATACACTCACCGGCCACTTTATTAGGTACACCTTACTAGTACCGGGTTGGACCCCCTTTTGTCTTCAGAACTGCCTTAATACTTCGTGGCATGGATTCAACAAGGTGCTAGAGAGTAGATTTCAGTCCATATTGACATGATAGCATCACACAGTTGCTGCAGATTTGTCGGCTGCACATCCATGAAACTCATCTCCCATTCCACCACATCCCAAAGGTGCTCTATTGGATTGAGATCTGGTGACTGTGGAGGCCATTTGAGTAGAGTGAACTCATTGTCATGTTCAAGAAACCAGTCTTAGATGATTCGCACTTTATGACATGGCGCGCTATTCTGCTGGAAGTAGCTATCAGAAGATGGGTAAACTGTGGTCATAAAGAGATGGACATGGTCAGCAACAATACTCAGGTAGGCTGTGGCATTGACACGATACTCAATTGGTACTAATGGGCCCAAAGTGTGACAAGAAAATATCCCCCACACCATTACACCACCACCACCACCAGACTGAATCGTTGATACAATGCAGTTTCTGAAATACTCAGACCAGCCTTCTGACACTAACAACTATGCCACGCTCAAAGTCACTTAAATCACCTTTCTTTCCCATTCTGATGCTCGGTTTGAACTGCAGCGGATCGTCTTGACCATGTCTACAAGCCCAAATGCATTGAGTTGCTGCCATGTGATTGGCTGATCAGAAATTTGCGTTAACGAGCAGTTGGACATGTGTATCTAATAAAGTGGCCGGTGAGTGTATATATCAATGTTTAAGAATTGGTCATTAAAAAACAACTTTAAATATAGTAATTCAGCCTAACTTTCGGTAAGTTTACATAAGGTTGTATTAGTTGATGTATTTACTAAAATAAACAATGAACAGTACATTTATTACAGTATTTATTCATCTTTGTTAATGGTAGTTAATGAAAATAAAGTTGTTCACAGTTCATGTTAACTCACAATACATTAACAAGCATGAATTTGGATTTTAATAATGCATTAGTAAATGCGCTAAGTATTGTTCATACTTAATTAATTCATTAATTTAATTTCTTTTCGTCTTAGTCCCTTTATTAATCCGGGGTCGACACAGCGGAATGAACCGCCAACTTATCCAGCTCGTTTTTTTACGCAGCGGATGCCCTTCCAGCCGCAACCCATCTCTGGGAAACATCCACACACACTCATTCACACACATACACTACGGACAATTTAGCCTACCCAATTCACCTGTACCGCATGTCTTTGGACTGTGGGGGAAACCAGAGCACCCGGAGAAAACCCACGCGAATGCAGGGAGAACATGCAAACTCCACACAGAAACGCCAACTGACCCAGCCGAGGCTCGAACCAGCGACCTTCTTGCTGTGAGGCGACAGCACTACCTACTGCGCCATTGCATCGCCCATACCTAATTCATATTAGTTAATACATTAACTAATGAAACCTTATTGTAAAGTGTGACCAAATTTTCCTTCCAAACAATACCAGATTTTAACAATGGAAAGATCTAGTGTTTGCCACAGCGTCTCTTATTGGCTAACTGAACTGAGTTGTGAGTTATTTGGCAATATGAGATAATCAACCAAGATGAATCATTTAGTTCTCCTCTGTCACACAGTCTGAAATCTGACAAATTGAGATTTTCACAAATCTCAACCGCTCAAATGAATCACATCATTATATTTAAAGTCTGCCATCCTAAGTTATCGTTCTTCCTTTTTGTCGAGGGGAAAAATCCTCCTGTACTTAATATCACTTATAAGGTTAATGACTCCATAAACAGCTTTTTCATATTGCACTTGAAAAAGATTCATTCGCGGAGCTATTGCTATTATTGCAGTCATAACTCTGCTGACGGGAGCAGCGATAATGAAATATTGGAAATATGAATATGAAAATTTTCCTCAGGATTCAAAATAAATCTCATTGACTGAGTGGATGGATGTGTTTCGTTTAAGCCGTGTCTGAACATTAGGAAGAGTGAAGTAAATCATCAGTTTTACTCTTGGATGGAGGATATTCAGCGCTTTATTGTTGAATTCACTGCGTTTGTGTAATCAACAGTATTACAATTGGGGAGTTTATGGACATTTAAAATACAAGGAGGTTTCAGACTAAAAAATGTGTTAGTTCTTATAATAATACATGGAGATCAGGGCCATGTTCACAAAACATCTTAAAGGGTTAGTTCATCCAAAGATGAAAACTTACCTCATCATTTGTCAATCCAGGCTCATTCTGATTATGCACCCCTGTATACATTTTTGGAGAGCGCCAAATACGTCCCAGGAGCTATGTTTTTTGCAGTGTTTGTTTTCGAGAATCCACCAGAGGTCGCTGTGTATGTTTTTTGAGATTGCCATTCGCACCTGCTGTTCTCGCATAAATCCACCAGAGGCCGCTGTAGACTGACTGACTGACTAACCGAAAGTGTTTTCAAAAGCGATCCAGAAAAAGAAAAACCCTCGCAGCCGCCTGATTTTTACCACGTTTTCAGATTTTACCACATTTTGACCCTGTTATTTACTTGTTTGTTTTATTTTTTAGCTTTTGTTTTTGTCTTACCAGCTTTCTGGAGCCCTGTCGTCACGGCCAACTTCGCTCTCCATCTCAAATCCTTTGACGTACGCGAAATAGAGACTAAGCCGAAGGAAAATGAATGAATGAACCTTGACTTCAATATGACAACATGATATTGCACTCTGCTCTTCAAAGTTTCCATCAATAAAGATTAAGCAATGACTTCAGTATTGTAGAGCAAAGTCAAGACAGGAAGTCACATTCATTTATGTAGTATTTTATACAATGCTGATTGTTTTAAAGCAGCTTTAAAATAGCTGAAAAAATGGTGCAACTTATATGACAACTGAAAAAGTCCTAAAAAGATTTAATTTATTTCAGTTTAGCTCAGCGTTGATTCATTTCATTTCAGTATCTCTCTAAAGTTCATCAGTTATGAAATTAGTAAGACAGTTAAGTCAATTTTTGCCTATTTTTGCATTATTTTTGCTTTATAAAATCTTTGTTATAGCATTATAAAATGTGAGTCAAACCAACCAGCTATACAGAGAATCACTAAATGATCAACTTTGATTTGAACTAAAGAAGAATATAAAGTTAATGCTGAAAGGCTCAGTTTGGACATAATACAGATTTTTAAAAATGTGATCATTATTACATATTTATGATTTTTTATATCATGAAGTCTCTTATAGATCATTCATTTATTCATTTATTTTCCTTCGGCTTAGTCTCTTCATTCATCAGGGGTCGTTCAACAGCGGAATAAACCACCAACTTATCCAGCATATGTTTTACACAGCGGATGCCCTTCCGGCTGCAACCCAGTACTTGGAAACACCCATACACTCATTCACACACATACACTACGGCCAATTTAGTTTATTCAATTTACTTATAGCGCATGTCTTTGGACTGTGGTGGAAACCGGAGCACCTGAAGGAAACCCACACAAATGCACGGAGAACATGCATACTGCAAACAGAAATACCAACTGACCCAGTCGGGACTCGAACCAGCGACCTTCTAGCTGCGAGGCGACAGTGCTAACCACCGTGTCGCCCTAGATTGGTCAAATGTAAAGATTTAGATTTCAGTGGTAAAAAAAAAATGTTTTATCATTTTATGTTGCGATTTTGGTGTATTTTAAGGATCTTGTGTTAGTCACAGGTTTTTACAAACAACAGAATTATCACAGTAATTAAATCACATGAAATTCCCCTGATATGACAACACAATACAATAGTTTATGCCACAATTCCAAATAGTTCATTTGTAAGTCTTTAAAATTGATCATACATAAATAATTGACACCTTTAGATGTTAAAAATGAAGTATGTTTACTGTTATTAATCCAACCATACTGTATGTTTGATATAGACTGTGCGTAAAAAGCCTGTGAAATATATTTTATTTTGTATTCAAATGTTTCCATGAAGATAAAATCTATGTTTATTACTTCCAGATGCTAACTGCGTTCTATAATATCCTTATTAAAGGGATGGTTCACCCAAAAATGAAAGTTTGGTCATCATTTAGTCATCCTCCAATTATTCCAAACCTGTTTGAGTTTCTTTATTCTGTTGAACACAAAGGAACATACACTGAAGAATGTTGGGGGTTATTTTTGTTCATACACTCTCAGAAGTAAAGGTACGCGAGCTGTCACTGGGGTGGTACCTTTTCAAAAGGTACACATTTGTACTTAAAGGGTCCATATTGGTACCTCAAAAGCATGGGCGTTGCTAGGCCTATTTTAGGGGGGCTGTAATCCCCCTATATTTCTACTCAGCCCCCCTAAAACTTTTGGCATTAGCTCATAAACTGTACACTAAATTATCGCCTCAGTCCCCTTTTATTTGGTATGAAAACAGCGGCAGAATTTGGCAGCGAGAGAACGAGGTGTGTGTTTATCAATAATTGTGTATAATATCTGCTTATTTGCAGTTCTTTGATATAGATAACCTTGTATCACCTGTATCCCAATGTCACGGAGGAGCAGTCGGGTTTTCTCGGCGTTCACCTCATCAGCACAGCTGTTTCCTCCAGCGAAAAATGGAACTCTTAACGAACATTTCGCTATTTTTATTTCAAAATGAACTACCGATATTAAACACTTTACAGTTCGTGTGGCATTAACTATACCATACAGTCTTGCACAGAAAGGATTAGCCTAAACAAAGTGACAAAACCACTTAGGAAATGTACTCGTTTAACTGTCACTGAGTCACTGACAGAGATAGAAACATCAAGTGTTGTCTAGTATTAAAAAATACTTTGCATTTATTATTATCATTCAGATCGAGAAATATGTGAATTTGGCTGTAAGTTTAAAAATATATGTTTATATGTATGTCATTTCATTAGAAAAGTGGCAGTTTATTTATTTAATACATGCAAAAATGCACTTGAATAAAGGTTTTGGTTTTTACTACAGTAAACAGGTGGGTTGAACCTATTTGGCTTACTCAAAACTCAAATGGTTATGCCTGTCTATGTAATACATACAGTGGAATACTAGTATACAACCCTACCTTATTAAACAAACATTTTTAAGTGTATTACTAATAAATTACTACTTCTACCTAATAAGTAATATTAGGCTTTATATATATATATATATATATATATATATATATATATATATATATATATATATATATATATATATATATATATATATATATATATATATATATATATTAGGGGTGTAACGATACTACAAACCGAACCGAAATATCGCGATACACCAACCACGATACGTATCGCGAAACTCTCGTGGCGGACAGCAATACTGTCACGCCCCCTGCTGCCCACTGTTAAGGTTGACGTCACTTGTCTCTAATTGAACCAAAACATCTTTATTTTATCACATTTGATTAAATTGTATTAGTAATGATGAGCTTTTGTTCTAAATATTACATTCTAATGTTTTAGAATTTAGAATAGTATTTTCCAAGTGCATGTCATGTCATGTGACTTGAGTGAGCGATCACACTCCATTACTACTGTATATGCAGGACGGCTGCTTCGCATATATTGAGATTGCAGATCCCCCAAATACATTTAAGTCTCCTGTTTGGGAACATTTTGGTTTTCCAGTGGAGTACAGGAATGGAATTCGTGTCGTAGACAAAGCGCACACTATCTATCATAACTAACTGTTTCACGAAACTTAATAAGGAATAACATTTAAAAAATGTGGTAAATTTCACAATGTGAGGGTGTACGCAAAAGACACTGACAACAGAACTGCCAACAAAAGAGATTTAACCCCTTACCTCGCTAGAAACTGATGAAAAGAAAAAAAGGTTTTCAGCGCCGTGCGCCTTATTCTTCCCTATACTGACCTGTACAATAAAATAAATACAAAGATGACGTTCACCTCTTACCTGATGTCTTTAGCAATACATTTTCTACGTGTTTGCAAAATGGAAGTCGTAAGACATCTGCCCTATCCACCTTACTCTGAGAAAAGAGTGAACTTGAGGAGGTAAAGCTCAATATGACGAGAAAGAGCTGAACAAAAAAGCAACAAACAAATCAATCGAAATAAAAGTGTACAAAAAGCACAAAATTTCTCAAAGTGGGCAAAACTAATGCCAAATAATTTTGCCCAAACGAAAGTTAAGCAAAAACAACGAAATTCATAATCATGTTAGCAAAATACACGAAAAACGAGATCAAAGGAAGATGCGCTCTTCTCCGCTTTTCCTGACGTCATTTTTATATTCCCGCGCCAAGTCGCCCAGTAATGATAGATCGGTCTCCTGACCAATCAGCTGTCGTGAAGGCGGACATACAGAAATGACAGGCATGGAGAGCGAGAGAGAGAGAGAGAGAGAGAGAGAGAGAGAGACAAAAATACAACTAATATACGGCTACAACCCTAACATTAGTTTCAGACAAAACTGCAGTGTATTTTACTGGTGAATAGGTCATGTAAAAAACACTTTACAAGCACATTATATGTATATTATTTTTTCATTAATTTAAACGGAAACCTATCTAAATGATAACTAAAATGAGCATCACTTTGTCTGTGTCTGCACAGAAATCAAGCCCCTCACCTGAGAATGTGGACATTATGGTGTTTTTAAAGAAGAACTTTAAACTTAATTGAATATTCCAAATGTCTTTAGAAAGGACAAGCCTGTTTATCTTTCACTATAGTCTACACTGCAGTTATTTATTTAATTTGAGTTTACTTTCTTAAGATGGCTGCACTAAAGAGAATTGTTTTTTCTGACTAGTCTATATTGGAGGTATTTATTTCATTTTTGTTGTTTACTCCGGTATCCTGACTGTACTAAAATGTGATGGCAAAATTAATAAAGAAAAAGTTTAGTTGTTCTTGTTATTAAGTGAATCTATTCCTTAGCATTGCTGTTAAGATGACATCAACCCTAACCCCACAGCAAACAGAAACCGAACCGAACCGAACCGAACCGTGGCTCCAAAACCGTGAACCGAACCGAACCGTGCCTTTGGTGTATCGCTACACCCCTAATTTATATATATATATATATATATACATTTTTTACCTTATGAGGAGCTGAGCCCCCCTAAAATGATAATCCTAAAATCGCCCCTGCTCAAAAGTATATATTAGTACCTAAAAATTTTAGGAGGAGCACTTTTGTACTTTTTAGGTACTAATATGTACCACCCCCGTGACAGCTCGCGTACCTTTATTTCTGAGAGTGTACTGTTGATGTCAGTGACTGCAGGTTTCCAACATTCTTCAAAATATCTATAAGTTTTAATGTGCTGTAGCAGTGTTCCTTTCTCATATGTATCATATCTGTACTTCATAAGACCAAAAACTCAAATATTTTTCCTGTACATAATATACTTTATTTTTTTTTAACTGCATTGTGGCCCTTTAAATATAGTTCACATTTCACATTATTCAAGTCATTGTGGAACGCCTCTAATAATAGCCAGCCAGAACCATTTCCTGACACAGTTGACCTGATTTCGAGAAACGTGTCCATTTCTACGCCCATGATAGCAATACAGTCGCAATCAGATGAAATAACAGGAGGATGAGACTTTGTTGTGGTTCACGCTCGGCAGGATGAGGAGAAGCAGGCCAGATAAGGAGAATGATCAGACAGACAGAAATACAGACAGACAGAGGTGCTAGTGGAGTGGGAGACAGAAGGAAATCCCCAAAAACACTAGCCGACCTCCCACGGTCACTGCTGAGAAACCTAGCAGAGGACCATCAGCAAACACTACTGATGGGATTTTCCTGATGCTGCAACAGATTAGCATATCAAATCTACATTTAAATATCGCATTTGTTTTTGGAATATTCTGTTGGGTAATTACGCAGGGGTGTGAAATACCAGTGAACAACAGATCTACAGTTTGGGGGTAAATTGTCGGTTGAGTTTAGGGAAGTGGGTTGGCGGGTCAATCGGTGCTTTTGAAAACACTATTGGTTGGGTTTAGGGAAGGAGGGGGGGTGGATCTGTTGATTGGTCAGTCAGTCATTCAGTCAGTCAAACAGTCAGTTGACAGCGGCCTCTGGTGGATTTACGCGAGAACAGCAGGGATGTATTTGTCGCTCTCCAGAAATGTATATAGAGGTACGTTTTCAGAATGAGCCTGGGTTGCATATAATTGTTGGTTCAGTTTTCATTTTTGGGTGATTTATTCCTTTAATAATAAAAAGAGAGATTATAAATAATTAAGTCAGCAAGTAAGAATGATTTCTGAAGGATAATGTAAGAAATAATACTGAAAATTCAAAATTATACTGTATTATCAAATAAATGATCATGCAGAGAGCATAAGAGACTTCTTTCAAAAACGTAGAAATTGTTTTTAAACATTTGTATTGGTAGTTTTACATAATCATTTGAAAGTTTGTATTTATTGTTTATCTTTTAGTTTCACAACTTATACCTGATATGTACATTTATACAGTCAAAAAATGACATTCGCTGCTCGCTACAGTTTGGGGGTAAAAGTAGAATTAAGTTGGTATTTAGTAGCACTAAACACAATCATGACGTTACGCAATGTTTCAAGGTTTACTCTCCCTCCACTTGTTCCAAACCTGTTTGAGTTTCTTTCTTCTGTTGAACACAGAAGAAGATATTTGGAATGTTGGAAACTGCTAACCCTTGACTTCTCATTCTTCAAAATATCTTCTTTGGTGTTCAACAGTAAATAAACAAACTCATAAAGCTTTGGAACCACTCAAAAGTAATATAATCAACATAGGCTCATTCTGAAAATGTAGCCCTATATACGTGTCTGGAGATCGCGAATTATGTAGCCAGAAGTACGGGTGGCGGCATTTCGTTTTTAAAACGAACGATATGATGCGGTATGACGTCCTTGCTTTTCATGCATATGAGGTCACCGCTTATCTCCGTATGGACAGCGTTCCCTCTGTTACCAGTTTGTTCAGTTAGCTTGCCATGTATGCCGGTGGACTTGAGACGCAGAGAGGAGTTGACCATGACGACGGGGTTCGAGTCTGGTGAAGAACGGTTCCAGAAAGCAGGAAAGACAAAAACAGAATCCAAAAAATAAATAAACAAGTAAATAACAAGGTGAGAATGTGGTAAAATCTGAAAATGTGGTAAAAAAATCAGCCAAGGGCTTTTCTTTTTCTGCATTGACTTTTAAATTGCGGGTTGAGTTTAGGGAAGTGGGTTGGCTGGTCAATCGGTGCTTTTGAAAACACTATTGGTTGGGTTTAGGGAAGGAGGGGGGTGGATCTGTCGATTGGTCAGTCAGTCATTCAGTCAGTCAAACAGTCAGTCGACAGCGGCCTCTGGTGGATTTACGTGAGAACAGTAGGCGCAAATGGCACTCGCGAAAGAACTTTGAGATCTTAAAAAGCATACACAGCGCCCTCTGATGGATTCGCGAAAACAAAAACTGCAAAAAAAAAAAAAATTGCTCCAAGGGATGTATTTGTCGCTCTCCAGAAATGTATATAGAGGTACGTTTTCAGAATGAGCCTGGGTTGCATATAATTGTTGGTTCAGTTTTCATTTTTGGGTGAACTATTCCTTTAATAATAAAAAGAGAGATTATTAATAATTAAGTCAGCAAGTAAGAATGATTTCTGAAGGATAATGTAAGAAATAATACTGAAAATTCCAAATTATACTGTATTATCAAATAAATGATCATGCAGAGAGCATAAGAGACTTCTTTCAAAAACGTAGAAATTGTTTTTAAGCATTTGTATTGGTAGTTTTATATAATCATTTGAAAGTTTGTATTTATTGTTTATCTTTTAGTTTCACAACTGATACCTGATATGTACATTTATACAGTCAAAAAATGACATTTGCTGCTTGCTACAGTTTGGGGGTAAAAGTAGAATTAAGTTGGTATTTAGTAGCACTAAACACAATTATGACGTTACAAAATGTTTCAAGGTTTACTCTCCCTCCACTTGTTCCAAACCTGTTTGAGTTTCTTTCTTCTGTTGAACACAGAAGAAGATATTTGGAATGTTGGAAACTGCTAACCATTGACTTCTCATTCTTCAAAATATCTTCTTTGGTGTTCAACAGTAAATAAACAAACTCATAAAGCTTTGGAACCACTCGAAAGTAATATAATCAACATAGGCTCATTTTGAAAACATAGCCCTATATACGTGTCTGGAGATCGCAAATTATGTAGCCAGAAGTACAAATGGCTGCATCTCGTTTTTAAAACGAACGCTATGAGGCGGTATGACGGCGTTCCTTTTTCTGCTTATCAGCTGACCGCTTACCTGTGTATGGACGGCTTTCCCGCTGTTACTAGTTTGTCCAGTTAGCTCGCCATGTACATTGGTGGACTTGAGACGCAAATCACGACGAGATTTCTCATCGAGGTGAAAAGTTGTCTCGTGAGTTGTGATGTTAAGATGAAGCGTGAGGGTGAAATTAACATTGAAGATTTGGAGGCAGGATTGGATTTGATCTGCAAATCAAGTGCTTTGCTATGGAAAGCACAATGAGTCAAATTGTGGCTATTACCAAATGCGTGTCATCCTCAAAACATCCTTAAACAGCAAAAATACCAGCGTTTTGAGGATAACACGTGTTTGGTAATAGCCACAATTTCACTCATTTTGCTTTCCATAGTTTGCACACACCTGGCAACCCAGGCTGGCCACAGAGTTACGTTGGTCACTCCGATGAGCTGGCGGGTGTGACAAAACCGTTTTTTTTAACCAGAGTTCAGCAGATGCCGCGTCCAACATAGGCTACAACGGCAGCTACACACATTATAATTCGTATCCATGTAACGGAAAAGCACTTCAGATATGCTGAAAGTCATAATCGTCGTAAACACAACTGGAATTAAGACGTCGAGTATGCCTATCTTACTGGCATTACTGAAGTGCAGATATGTAAACGCTGTACTCAAACTTAACACCTTGAAGGACTTTTAGCTGCATTTTGCGACAGGACAGATAAACACCTAGCGATTCAGTAAAGCACTACAGACATACACATTTCTAAGTGCGCCCAAACAAACACACACACACTCACTGAATGATCTCCTGGAGACTCATTGTCACATCATCATCATCACGGAACACGTTTATGTTGTCCGGGCAAAGCTGAATTTTTAATTTTGTTTTCATTCATATGCGGTATTAAACTCCGTTAAAACAGCTCTCTCCTATCAGTCCTTCATATTCGCATGATCGCATCCAGTAGCACAGAGTGAGTTACGGGGGCATGAATGAAATCTTCCTAAATGAAAGTGAAATTTAAATACCAAAAATTACAAACATTTTTTTTAAGTTAAGTGTGTGGAAAAAAGTTTGATTTATCATGTGAAATTGTACAAGAAAGAAGCCAGTCAGTAGAGCGCAGTAGGTAGTGCTGTCGCCTCACAGCAAGAAGGTCGCTGGTTCGAGCCTCGGCTGGGTCAGTTGGCGTTTCTGTGTGGAGTTTGCATGTTCTCCCTGTGTTCGCGTGGGTTTCCTCCGGGTGCTCCGGTTTCCCCCACAGTCCAAAGACATGCGGTACAGGTGAATTGGGTAGGCTAAATTGTCCGTAGTGAATGAATGTGTATGGGTGTTTCCCAGAGATGGGTTGCGGCTGGAAGGGCATCCGCTGCGTAAAACATGTGCTGGATGAGTTGATAGTTCATTCCGCTGTGGCGACCCCAGATTCCGAAAAGAAAATGAATGAATGAATGATTTAGCAGTGTTTGCATGTAAATTAATTTAAATAGAAATAAAATACCTTTCATTACAGTTTTAAAAAGCACCAGAATTCTTTTGTATTTTCTGATTTTTTTTTCTTGTTCAATAAAAATCTGAATATGAATATGAATTTTCCATTCATATATTAGCAAATATTTAGCTAATTTTTAAAAAAATTATATAAACAGATTATTTTCTATTCACATAGGCTATTAGCAAAATATTTAGTAGTGTTTGCATGTTCTTTATTGTGTATAATTCATCGAAATAGAAGTAAAATAACATTTATTACTAGTTGATTTAAAAAAGAACCTAAATAGTTTTGCGATTTGTGTGTTTTGTTTTTCAGTTGAATAAAAGACATCATCAACACTCATCATCAAGGTTTCTTAAAAATAGTGTAAAAATCTCATCTCGTCTCATCTCGATCTCGTGCACCCAATCTCGTATCCCGTCTCGTCTCATGGAGTAGGCATCTCGTCACACCCCTAATAGATGTGTTATGAAATAATGAGAATATAAAGTTGAAACCAGAAGTTTAAAAGGAACATAACCATTTATAAAAAAATGTCTGATGGTAAATCAGATTAAACGTTTACTATTTTAGGTCCGTTAGGATTACCTAAATCATTTACATTTGCTAAATGCCTGAATAATGAGAAAAAAAAAATTGTGAATTTTTTATTAATTTCTAGACAGTCAAAAGTTTACATACATTTCCTTGGTATTTTTTATCTTTGCTTTTAAACTGTATAACTTTGGTAAAATGTTTTGGGTATCTTTCCACAAGTTTCTCACAATATTTTGAAGGAGTTTTGGCCTATTCCTCCTGACAGAATTGGTGTAACTGAGTCAGATTTGTTGGCTGTCTTGCTCGCACAGGCTTTTTCAACTCTGCTCACAAATTTTCTATAGGATTGAGCTCAGGGCTTTGTGATGGCCACTCCAAAACATTCACTCTGTTGTCCTTAAAGCAAATTTTAACTAAGTTGGCAGTATGCTTAGGGTCATGGTCTGTTTGGAAGACCCATTTGTGGCCAAGTTTTAATTTCCTGGCTGATGTCTTGAGCTTCAGTATTTCTACATAATGTTCTTTCTGCATGATGCCATCTATGCTGTGAAGTAGACCAGTCCCTCCTGCAGCAAAACAGCCCCACAACATGATGCTGCTGCCCCATACTTCACAGTTGGGATGGTGTGCCTAGGCTTGTAAGCTTTCCCCTTTGTCCTCCAAATGTAACACTGGTCATTCTGGCCAAACAGTTCAATCTTAGCTCCATCAGACCACAGGACATGTCTCCAAAAATGATTCTTTTTCCCAGTGTAATTTAGCAAATTGTAATCTGCCTTTTTTGTTGATTCTGGCTTGTTGATTTTCCCATGTTGTCACACAAGGAAGCAGTGTGTTTGAGGTTTTCTTTAAATACTATTCTACAGTTGTGCCTCCAATTAATTCAAATGTTGTCAATTAGCTAATCAGAAACTTCCAAAACCTTGACACCCTCATCTGAGCTTTTTGAGGCATAATAATCTTATTGTATGTAAACTTGACTTTTAAGAAAAGTTATAACAATTTCATAAAAAAAATGTCTCTCATTATTCTCCTATTAAGCATAACAGATCAAATTTGATAATCCTAACTTACCTAAAAGAGAAAAAGTTTAGTCACATTAACATCTGACTTTTTAAAAAATGATTATGTGCCTTTTTATACAGTGTATGTAAACTTCTGGTTTCAACTGTATGTGTATATATATATACACAGTTGAATTCAGAATTATTAGCCGCCCTTTGATTATTATTATTTTTTTTTATATATTTCCTATATCATGTTTAACAAAGCAAATAATTTTCACAGTTTTTCTGATAATATTTTTTCTTCTGGAGAAATCTTATTTGTTTTATTTCGGCTACAATAAAAGCAGTTTTTAATTAAAAAAAAAAAAACATTTTTGGTCAAAATTATTAGCCCCCTTAAGCAATATATATTTTTTTATTTAGCTTAACCTAGTTAAGCCATTAAATGTCACTTTAAGCTGTATAGAAGTGTCTTGAAAAATATCTAGTCAAATATTATTTACTGTCATCATGGCAAAGATAAAATAAATCAGTTATTAGAGATGAGTTATTAAAACTATTATGTTTAGAAATGTGTTGAAAAAAATCTTCTCTCCATTAGACAGGAATTGGTGAAAAAAATAAACTGTATATATTAGAGTCCTAATTGGGAGGTAACGTCCGATTCTGATCGAGTCTGAAACAGCGTTATCAGGTATGATTTCCAATCACATGATCATCCCTAGTTTTCAGACCCCCAAAAGTCTGTTGTCGTGTAAACGATTGTGCAAAATGCAAAAAAAAAGCTTTCAGTTCTAGTTGAAAATGATGTCATGTAAGAGCCCTCAAGTCTTTTTTGTCTTTTTTTTTTGTTTGTTTGTTACCAGGTAAAAAATTCACTTTAAGTCTGATGACTTAAAGTAATAGCACAGCTCTCCTCGACTAGTCATAAGTGCAGCACAGATGGAGTCAGGGTGAGCAATAGTAAAAGTGATGCTGACCCTAGCAAACACCGATAATGAAATCTAGTGTTAGTTTCAAACATTGCAGCAATTGTGGGTCAATTTGGGTCATATGATCATGCTACATTTAAAACACACCATATAGCTTCGCTATAGGTTCATTGGCATGTTTGCAGATGCATTAGTGCATCATTTCCATAAACATGCAAGCAAAGCTGTGACCTTTGACTGGGTTGTTCTGCGACTGTCATTTGATTCGCTGGCGACAAAAGCTTGCGGTGTCAGTCCTGCTCTGAAAGGCTGAACGCAAGTTCACTTTTAATAAGCTGCGCGATTAGCCTTTCCTGAGAATCCTGCATACATAAACACCTTGTATGATTTTATTAGCTGCCTCATAACGATGCTTGTGAGCTCGCGTTTCCTTTGAATAGAATTGATAGGAAACAATATCTGCCCTAAAGTACGTCTAATGATGTTAGACTTGAGTGGGAGGAACTAGGGGGAAATTTAGCCACAGAAGCCTTTCATTTAGCTGTTCAAGAGTGGGAGGTGAAAACATTACCAGGTCCAATTTAAAAAAAGAGAAGAGTTGCTAATGTTTGTACATCAGAGTAGGAGTAAATTAGTCAACTCTGGTCCCTGGCTGCTAATATCGGTTAAATTGAATGCCGATCAGTTGTTTTGGTTAAAAACAAGCCCTGCACGGCGTTGAGGTGCATGTGGATGTCGCAGAACTTTACTGAGAAATGGGAACTGTCCTAGACTTTAAGACAAATCGGTTTATCACTGCAGTTTGACGGCTTCTCTATACATTTCTTTCCATGATCAGACTGGCCAAACGATATGTGAATCTAATACAGGTAAATATGAATGTAAGTGGTGGTGTTTGCAGAGGTAGATTATTCTTAGGGTATTTCTACTCTGTACAGTTTATGCAGAACATCGCTGGATGGGGTCTTTCCGAAAAACATCATTTGGAAATTATGGTCAGAAGTTCTTTCATAACCAACTAGGTCAGATTGTTTTCTATATGATTATTGTGAATTCTAAGAAATGTATTATAATGAGATATTGTGGCTCACAGCAAGAAGGTATCTGGTTCGAGTCTCGGCTGGGTCAGTTGGCATTTTTGTGTGGAGTTTGCATGTTCTCCCCGTGTTCGTGTGGGTGTCCTCCGGGTGCTCTGTTCCAAAGACATGCGGTATAGGTGAATTGAATAAACTAAATTGGCCGTAGTGTATGTGTGTGAATGTGAGTGTGTATGGGTGTTTCCCAGTACTGGGTTGCAGTTGGAAGGGCATCCACTGCGTAAAACATATCCTGGATAAGTTGGCGGTTCATTCCGCTGTGGCGACCCCTGATGGATAAAGGGACTAAGCTGAAAGAAAATGAATTAATGAAATTTATAAGAATAACCAGCCTGATCTCTCAAGGAAACGTAACTATATTACGTATTGTCAGAAAAGTGGCTAATTCATATGAATTTATATAATTTAATCCGCACGAAAGCATACGTTTTTTTAGGACCACCAAACCCCACCCGTAAACACAACCTTCATTGCACTGAAAAAAATTATTCATTGGATTTACATATAAATTGTTTGCAATCACTTATTCAATTCAATTCTTTAGTGTTTTTACAATGTAGATTGTGTCAAAGCAGCTTAAGATAGAAGTTCTAGTAAACTGAAACTGTGTCCGTCCAGTTTTCAGTTGAAGTTCAGTTTAGTTCAGTTCAGTGTGGTTTAATTTTCACCGCTAAAAGTCCAAACACTGAAGAGCAAATCCATCGATGCGCAGCTCTACAGGTCCCGAACCAAGCAAGCCAGTGGCGAGGAACAAACTTCACCAATTGACGAAAGTGAAGGAAAAAAAGTAAATGCAATGAATCTTTTTTTTCAGTGTGGGAGATGAGAATAAAATGGTAAAATGAGACAAATTAGCCACTGTATCAAAAACCCTTGAATTGCTGTGAGATTGTGTTGGAATAACAGCATATTTTGACACTAAACACACTTTATTGTATCAAGTTTTTGAAATAACTTTGTACTGTGATCTGATGTTGCTGCTTATTACAGAGTGAAGCAGAATTTATATTATCCCATAGTATTCTATACACATGATAAAGGCAAACCAGACTCATTGTGGATTCGTACCCAGGTCTACATTACTGTGGACAGGGAAATACATGACCAGAGGTACGCCTGCTCACAGTTTTTGCAAATCAATCAGAGGCCGTTGTGTACGCTTTTTGATGATCTCACATTTTTCTCGCACATCCTCTTCTTGCATAATATACACTTCAGCCGACCAGGGATGCGTTTCCCAAAACCATTGTTAGCCAACTAAGGTTGCAAGTTCCGTTGTTACAAACATAGTTTGTTGATTTGCCGTTTCCCAAATCCATCTCTCCAACGAACATTCGCAAACTGCATCGCAAACTTAAGCACTTGAAACGACACCTCTGGAGCTGTAATTAGAAGCATAGTTCCTGGCTGTGTTCTATTCCCACTTATCCCCCCCTATGCCCTATTCATTTAGAACATTCTAACTTTCAAAGTTGGAGTTATTAAAAATAAAAAAGCAAAAAAGTCATCTCTCTTAGGTGTCATTTGCTTTCAAAGTATTTTTACAGTTCAGTTTTAGCAATCTTTATGTTTACAATTGCGCTCCCTTCACAGTGCACTTTGAAAACATTGATATCATTTTGAACACAGCCTCATGGCGAAAGCTATAGGCGACCTATTATTTAAAAGCGGAATTTATGTTACATATTTAAAGCTTGTGAAAACAAAAAACAGCATACAATAATTCTTTTAATTTATAGTGGGTTATCTATTAAGTATCTGTACTGTATATGACATGGACCTGTTGGTTAGAACTTTCTGCAGTGGTTTACAAGTGTCAAATTGTAAAAGTAGACTTTTCATCATCATCATCATCATCATCATTAATATTATTAATATTATTAAAGTAAATATATTTATAATAAATAGCCTCATTATTTATTTATTTATTTATATGATTTATATATGATATTAGAATAGTGTTAGCTTTTGTAAGTGATTTTATGTTTTAGAATAGAATATGTAATGTTCAACTTCTCAATAATGTAGTAAAGTAAACACAGGCCCTATATGTGCCATTTACATATATTTCAATGAATATGGAGACGAGTGCATGTTTTTACCAAAACTAATATTGGATTTTACTTTTAAATGTATGTTTGTGTAAAACAATATAATTTGCACAAAGAAATGATGGGGTTCTTCTCTAAGGAAGTAGTTACTCCACCTCGTTTAGAGCATCATTATGGGCGTTTTACATTATAACCTACGTGGTTCAAGCGATGGATTTGCTACAGAGAAACTAGCAGTTTTGGGAAACACTCATCACTACATCATTCTTTTCCCAAACGATGCATCGTACTATGATAGTTCAGCCGTGAGTTACGTCAGTGTTTCGGAAACGCACCCCAGGCCAGCTTACTGTTGACTGACTGACCGACCCACCTGCCATCACGGCGTGATTTCATCACTTTTTTAGCCTGTTGTTTATTTATATATTTAATTTGTTTATTTTTGCTTTGTTTTACCAGCTTTCTGGAACCATTCCTTGTTGGACTTGAACCCCATCGTCATGGTAAACTCCGCTCCATGTCCCAAGTCTGCTGACATACATGGCGAGCTACTGGGCAAACTGGTAACACTGGAAAAGCCATCCACACAGAGGTAAGCGGTCAGCTGGTAGCGCGAAAAGGAACAGAAGCCTTCGGCGGTGTAATACCGCACCATAGCATTCATTTTAAAGACAAAATGCAACCAGACGTACCTCTGGCTACATAATTCGAACTCTCCAGAAATGTAGACAGGGGTACGTATCCACATTGAGCCTGTGTTGGATATTGATTAGCATTATATTGCAAATATTCATTACCTGAGATGACTTGAAGAACATAAACACAGATACTGTTGCATGAAACTCTTCAATATGGTTTCAGCTTGATGTTTTTGTCCGGGATTTCTTGGAAAGTCATTTTTGACTTGTGTGAGTTTCAGTTAAGTTGTAGGGCTCCCTCTGGTGTCAGGTAGAAATAATTATTACATTATGTGTGTGTTAACTGCTTCGAAATTGCACTTTATTATATATCATGCACTCACTGGCCACTTTATTAGGTAAAATACACATTGTGTGCATCAAGTTGGACTTTAAGAAATGCTTTAATTATTTTTTCAAGGCATAAATTTAACAAGGCCATAAAATCATTCCTTTTTGTTCCTAATTGAGATAAAAGCATCCCACAGTTCAAATTCATGATCTGAATCTCTTTAAGGTACCCTGCTGGACTGAGATATGGTTGCTGTGGAGGTGGTCTGAATAAATTGAACTTACTGTCATTTAAATGCTGGTGAATTTAAGACCATAACATCACCACCAGAAGTCTGAACCACTTATATAATGGAGAAATCAAGACTCATCACACCAGAAAAACTTTCCCCTTTTTTCTGTTGTCTATTTTTTGGGGCTGAGCCAGTGTAAATTATAGCCTGTTTGTGATTTTGGCTGGCAGGATTGGCATCAGTGTGGTCTTGCTGGATGTGTTGTGTGTGCAGAGTTGCTTTTCTACAGACCTTCGTTGTTTAACAAGTGGCTTTCTGAAACACTGTTGCCATAAAACATCCTCCAACCAATTTGACCTATATTTAGATCATTTGTCAATTTGAGGCCATACCATGATTAACATATAACATTAGCCCTTTTGTCAACGTTATCATTTTGAATACATGTAGCTTGATTTGCAGAGAGCTGCATTATTCAACTGCAGTTGAATAATAAGAACTGAAGTATAACAATAATGGGTTCAATCCCAGGGAGCACACACATGATTGAAATGTGTACCTTGAATAGAATGTATTCTATTCTATTGAAATTAGGAAAAATAGGGGGTGAGGGACCATGTAAGAAGTGTGCTGCCAATATTTAATTGTAAATATAACTAATAAGTGTAAATATAACTATAGGTATTAATAAGCTTTTTTATTTGGTTATTTTTGAGAGAAAGAAACTCTCTGTCTATCAACTCAAACTAGTCTGGTGATACTGTATTCCTCTTCTGCAATTAACAAGGAATTTTTTTGTTGTTGTTGTTGCCCAGATTGACAGATCACAAACCTGCCTGGATACTTTTTATAGTGTTATGTACTATAATAGTTTAATAGCAAGTTACATAATTATTCAGCAAACACACCCAAGGGGGTTGGTGTTCTAAACAGTTAATTGGTGATTGATTACTGTCTAACGTTTAAGTACAGTAGTATGTAATGTTCAGTTTCATGCACTAATATGTTTTTGCCTAATATAAATATATAAAGAGTTCAGATGCAAAACCCTCTAAATCCATCAGACTTCTTTTTTTGTAAATGAGCATTTTCGATCAGGCTCCTCTGATTAGGTGTAGAAGTTTCATTTTATAGGTAATGATAGGGTTATTATTAGCTAGTAAATAAAATACCTTTTTTCAAAAATGTAACTTTAGACAATTCTTTGGTTTTTAACAAGGTACATTTTCTTTTGCGTCAAAAGCAGCTAAATCCACTTGTGCTTTTTCTGCAAAAACCTCTAAATCCACCTATTGAGACAAGACAGTGTAATTAGTTGAAAATCACTAAAGATGCAATTATAAATTACTTTACCAAACATTAAACACCTAAACGGCGACGCAGTGTTGCAGTAGGTAGTGCTGTCGCCTCACAGCAAGAAGGTCGCTAGTTTGAGCCTCGGCTGGCTCAGTTGGCATTTCTGTGTGGAGTTTGCATGTTCTCCCCGCGTTCGCGTGGGTTTCCTCCGGGTGTTCCGGTTTCCCCCACAAGTCCAAAGACATGCGGTACAGGTGAGTTGGGTAAGCTAAAATTGTCCATAGTGTATGTGTGTGAAAGAGAGTGTGTGGGTGTTTCCCAGTGATGGGTTGCAGCTGGAAGGGCATCCGCTGCATAAAACATATGCTGGATAAGTTGGCGGTTCATTCCGCTGTGGCGACCCCAGATTAATAAAGGGACTAAGCTGAAAAGAAAATGAATGAATGAAATACTCCATTTAGTGACATTTTAAGAACTATGGTCATCATAACCACACTTTTTGATGCACCAAAAATTTCCTAAAGAGACAGAATAAAGAAATATGAAAAAATGTATTACATCATATATCATTAGAAAAAAACTGTAGCCTATTGTCATTTATTAGGCAAATAACAAACTGGCCAGCACATTCAACTTTCCTTAGTCAGAATTTGTCCATTTGAATAATAAACTATTAAAACATGACAATAATAATGGAAAGCTTCACGATTAGTAATAAAAGCCTCTCTTGTAAAAAGAGTAAATGTGAAAATTCATGGATAACAACAACAGCCTAATTAGTATTAACATTAACCGTAATATGGTAATTTTGGTGCTTCACACCTTTTCATTGGCCATTTTTTCTTTTAAGAATAAGGTCCAAGATTTAGAATAAAAGCTACTTGTAGAATGTTTTCTCTATTTCTCTATCTATTTCGGTAGTGAGAGTTGACCACTTACATCCAGTGGTGTAAAGTAACCAATTACAAATACTCAAATTACTGTAATTGAATAGTTTTTCTCAGGAATTGTCATTTACTAAGTACGTTTAAAAATGTGTACTTTTACTTTCCCTTGAGTATATTTTTTTTACTTTTACTCCACTACTTTCCTTCAATCTGCAGTCACTACTTTATTTTTTCTTGTCTACTGGGATTAGAAAAATCCGTCCTGTGATTCCTGTCCAATCAAATCGCACATAGAAGGTAAATCACATCATAATGAACTACCTCAAGGCGATTTATAATTGCAGCAAACTGTTTGGAAGCATTAAAAGTGTCCAAAAGAAGATGTCCAAAAGCTTTACGCACATCGACCCAGTGACTGTTTAGATGCATGTCACTGATGAGAAGATGACGGATGACGTCAGATTGACATTGTACCCCAATGTTGTGGGGACATTGCATTTTGTTTGGAAATGAAAATTCATTTGACGTCAGAACCCAACCTCAGGCCGACATCAATTTCCAACGTCCAACCTAAAATCAACGTCTAATGATGCTGCAGCTTGATGTTGTGTGGATGTTACCACTATGATGTCTATCAGACGTTGGATTTTGGTTTCCATACCGGAAGAATAAATGTCAGTATTTGATGTCAATATGACGTTGGTTTAAGATGTTGGCTCAACGTTGGATTTTGGTCACTTTCTAACAACCTAAAATCAACCAAATATCAACGTCATTTGGCATCGCTATTGAACATCAAAATAACGTTGTCCTTAGACGCTGGCTAGACATTGAATTTTGGTCACCTGACGTCACAACCCAAATCTAACCTAATATTAACATCTTATGATGTTGTGTGCCTGCTGGGCAATAACTAAAGGCCCTACAGAATGTTACGTTTACACACATCCACAAATTACATGTAAATGCATCAGCTTTTTACAGCGTAATACTCACTACTCACTACTCTTGAGTACTTTTTAAGGTCTACTTTTTACTCATACTTAATATTGACAACAGATACTTTTACTCTACTTGCACTACATTTTTAGGCAAGTAATGGTACTTTTACTTGAGTATGATTTTTCAGTATTCTTTCCACCACTGCTAACATCACAGGGCTCGAAATTAACTTTTTTACTTGGTAGCACCAGTGCTCCTAACTTCAAATATTTAGGAGCACCAGAAAAAAATTAGGAGCACCAGAAAGAATTTAGGAGCACCCACCAAAAATGAATGAGCACCACTGCAAATTGTATATTAAGGGATTTATTGTATTTGAAAACAACATCAATCAGGACTAACAAAAACCAGAAACAACTATCTAACTAATGCTGTGATGACTTATTGATATTTCGTCACCTTGGATTTATAAGGTTCTATCTGCGTTTTGAATGATTTTGAGATATTGAGCTTCAAAGTTTTTGCATTCCATAGCAAACAGTATGTGTGTAACATTTGTTTTTCACATAAAAAGTCTTAAAATGTAAACAACTTATAAAAAAAACATCCTATAATGTAAATAAGTTGTCATTTAATAAGAATATGTCAATAACTCAATTTTGACAAAAATGTCGGATTGAACCTTATAATACTAAGGTGACGATTTGTACAATAATTCCAAAATAAATATCTAATAATTATAAAATATTATTGATGACGATGATGACAATAATACTAACAATGAATTACATTTCTCATTTTCATGCTGCTTGAATGTGAGTTATCTGCTATAAAAAGTCCTGCTGTTACTTCATGAAAAATAAATTTATGGTTTGCATCAAACAGAAATGAAGCATTGCAGTAAGAAATATTTATTTTGCACTATTGTTTTTATACGCATGTCAATTTAATAAATAATATTTCTGCTACAAAACAAACGTAAGATTATAAATCATTCAATTTAAGGCTGAAAGCTGCAAAGGTCCGTGTACCATCCGTTCATTTGAATATTCCTTTTATTCTGGAAAACGAAACATCAGAAAAACAGTCAATATTTTGTTTTTCTGTTTATTCTGTAGGCACAAAAAAACGAAAGCTCGTCTGTTATTCTGCTTATTAACTTAAAACGGAAAATTAATCCAAACACAAAACCAAAACGAAATAATGAGTCAAAAAACTGCATTTATTTGTTTATTCGTTTGATCAAAAAAAACGAACACAACGTAAGCGTGCATAATTTATTTTCCAGTTTAAACAGAATAAAGGAAAGGAAGAAAACGGCCGTTTTTCGGTTTTTCTTTTGCTCAGAAAAAAAAACGAGATTTTGGCTGGATTTTCGTTTTTTGGTTAGTCATCCTTAATACTCATTTTTATACTCATCTGAGAGCCAAACCTAAAAAAGTTTAAGTGGAATAAGTCTATTCAATAAGGTGAGCCGCAATGCCTATTTCTCGTGCATTCTCTCACTCAACAAGACTTTCGAGCCATTCTAAAACGCTGGATTAATGAACACATTTTCAAATGAACTAATTAAACTCATACTTATAGTTCATAATAAATAATGGCTAGTAGTTCAGACTAAGAGACGAGCTAGCTGTTTGCGCGTTGTGCTAATAACTTGACATTTGCTGATCTCTGTGCTGCCAACTGTTTGCATTTTATTTTATGCTTATACTATTGCTTGTAATAATAATGCAATAGTATAAGGAATGAACGGATGGTACACGGACCTGCAAAGCAGTCATCAGTAAATAAATAGAAAAATAATATACATCTTAAGAAAGAACAGACAAAAGAAAGGAGAAAAAGTCTCACTTCTACCACTCTTTAAAAGTTTTGGTTTTGGTTTGTGTCATTGTAAATGCTCAGTCTCGTTATGAGCTGATTTACAGTTTTTTGTGTTTGTGTAAAAAAGCAGGCGAGTCAGCCGGTCTATTATTGAGGATTCTCGCGACGACCACCGGCACAATATCGTACTTTATTATGAGCCACAATTTCAGTTCAAACTCAGTAAAGGCGAGCTTCTTTAGCGATAATGTGTACAGTGTTAGATTTTACATTTAGCGGACATTTGCGCTGAACATCCAGTGAATGCAATGCATTGAGATTCGGGCATCTTCTCGAAAAACACTCGATTGATCTCGGCTGGTGGATCAATATCGGCGCCATCATTTGTAACTTTAGGTGGGGTTTGCAAACCTGTGTACTTTTCACTCTTCAGCAGTTTGCATTTCCCGCGGTCACAAAGCTCCCTGTCATCTGACAGCAGAAAGCCTTCAGTCATTGACAGCTAATATGAACCAATATTGCGGCAGGGAAGACCGATTCAGCATGTTTTTAGAAAAAAATCAAAACAGGTCGCACTACAATATGCAGTCGCACAAGTACTCTTAAATATATTATGAGGTCGCATAGATTAAATTGAACCAAAATGGTCGCAATTTCGAGCCCTGCATTAGATTTTGCTGTTAAAGCCTTCGATGGGCTATTTCCACAATTTATGATGGCATAGCAGTCAAAATAGGACAAATGAGCTGATATATGGTGCAAAATCTGGAGCTTAGTTAGTGGGGGGTGGGTCTTTCGAATCACACGAAACCTACAGGCCTGCACAAGCAGTCCTCGGCCTTGTAAAGACACCCAATCTAGCCAGGTTGATTTGGTCATAGTAAATGATATCACAATGTGCTTCATTCACACCCTCATAAACAGTTCTGCATTTAAGACATGTTTAAAGGATATCTATTCTTATTTCATCTAATCTGCTAATTGCACATCAAAGACGGCTGACGTTTTTGTGAAATTATTTCACAAAATTAGATTTGGGTGCATCCAAAATTTCACGTGGATCCTTTCCAGCCAGCCGATCCGCGCATCTCGCATATCAGGCCCGTCTTTGATGACCAAGTTTCGTCAGCCTTATTTCCTTTCCGCCGTCTTTCTTTCTCTCTTCAGACATATCACTTCCTCAAGGATAAATACACCAATTACTCCGCACCTGCATTTCATCATTTAGGGGGGAGCAAAAAAGAGAGGGAGAATTGTGGTATTTATTAGATTTACCGTCACTGGAGAACAAACCAAATTCCCATCATTTGCATGGAGAAATATGATGCAGCTGGGTGAGCTCATTTGAACTGTTTTAATTGGTGAGAAATGGAAGATTGAGAGACAAAAACATCATTACAGGCTATGTTTCCACATCAGGGCATTACTGATTTTATTACCTCTTTTATTGCCTCGTTGTACTTGAGAGAAGGAGAATTCATGGGTTTTGGCATGTTCTTCTCAAGCAGAAGTTCACCTTAACTGGAGATAAGAACAGCAGCGAAGGATGGGAAGAAATCAAATTGCGCATATTAAACAAACGGGAAAATCCTCGAACTCCGAGAAAAGACTTCTTCATGCACGTCACCTTTGGTTTGCATTACAGACCTTGATCTTAATGCTTCCATCCACTTAGCAAACGTAAAGAATTTAGCCTCGTCTAGAGCAGGATTAATGCTTTCTCGCTTGCAAAGCAGGCGCAGCTCAATCACGCCACAGGAGGACTGTGGGTAATATATGAGCCGATGCCTATTCTCATATCCCTGGCAGACAATTTAAGGTTGTAATGATCTTTCCAAATCGCTGACATCTTTATAGATGTTGCAATACTGACAAAAGCAGTAATTCTATTTCCACTCCATCCAATAATCACCTTTGAACGTTAATCTATTCTGCAAATAGCTCAGCTGTGGTAAATGTATTTGATTTCCTCACCGTCGATGTCAGATTCATTCGGTGGGTTTTTTGCATTTATAACATGGCTGACAAGTAAAGGAAAGCAGCAACACAAAACAAAACTTTCAGTATATCTGTTTGAAAGCACTCAAAAATATTGATGAAGAAAGTAGTTTGTGATAAACAGATTTGAAATTACATTTCATATCACGATTATAGTGACCATAATGATCACGTTACCATTATTATCCTCATGGCTTTGTTACAATTACCCAAAAATGTTCAAAAGTAAATGTCTCACAAACACACTTAAGGAATACTATCAAGTTTCATATCTGAAAAGGAACAAAAAACCAATAAAAATAAATAAAATGTGCAGCTTTTTTGTGACAAACGCAACATAGGCTCATTCTGAAAACGTAGCCCTATACAGTGGTCCCTTATGTTCTAAAAATAACCCACAATAGGCAAAATTCGCGAAGTAGTCAGCTTTATTTTTTACAATTATTATTAATTATTATTAATATAAAAATTATTAAAGACTTTTTCCACATTTTTTATGTTACAGCCTTATTCTAAAATTGATTAAATTTATTTATTTCCTCAAAATTCTACACACAATACCCCATAATGACAATGTGAAAAATGGTTTTTTGAAATTGTCGCAAATTTGTTAGGAATAAAAAACCTGAAAAATCACATGTACGTAAGTACAATTGCTCAATATTGTGTTGATGCACCTTTGGCAGCAATTACAGCCTCAAGTCTTTTTGAATATGATGCCACAAGCTTGGCACACCTGTCTTTGGGAATTTTTGCCCATTCCTCTTTGCAGTACTTAAGCTCTCAAGCTCTATCAGGTTGGATGGGAAGCGACGGTGTACATTTTCAGATCTCTCCAGAGATGTTCAATAGGATTTAGGTCTGGGCTCTGGCTGGGCCACTCAAGGACATTCAGCGAGTTGTTGTTAAGCCACTCCATTGATATTTTGGCGGTGTGCTTTGGATCATTGTCCTGCTGGAAGATGAACCGTCGCCCCAGTCTGAGGTCAAGAGCACTCTGAAGCAGGTTTTCATTCAGGATGTCTCTGTATATTGCTGCATTCATCTTTCCCTCTATCCTGACTAGTCTTTCAGTTCTTGCTGCTGAAAAACATCCCTACGGCATGATGCTGCCACCACCATGCTTCACTGTAGGGATGGTATTAGCCTGGTGATGAGCGGTGCCTGGTTTTCTCCAAACGTAACGCCTGGCATTCACTCTAAAGAGTTAAATTTTAGTCTCATCAGACCAGAGAATTTGGTTTCTTATGGTCTGAGAGTCCTTCAGATGCCTTTTGGCAAATTCCAGGCGGGGAGTGGCTTCCGTCTGGCCACTCTACCATACAGGCCTGATTGGTGGATTGCTGCACAGATGGTTGTCCCTCTGTAAGGTTCTCTTCTCTTCACAGAAGAACGCTGAAGCTCAGACAGAGTGACCATCGGGTTATTGATCACCTCCCTGGCTAAGGCTCTTCTCCCCCGATCACTCAGCTTAGATGGCCGGCCAGCTCTAGGAAGAGTCCTGGTGGTTCCAAACATCTTCCACTTACGGATGATGGAGGCCACTGTGCTCATTGGACTTTCAGAGCAGCAGAAATGTTTCTGTAACCTTCCCCAATCCTGTCTCGAAGGTCTACAGACAATTGCTTTGTCTTCATGCTTGGTTTGTGCTTTGACATGCACTGTCAACCCTGGGACCTTATATAGACAGGTGTATGCCTTTTCAAATCATGTCCAATCAACTGAATTTACCACAGGTGAACTCCAATTAAGCTGCTGAAACATCTCAAGAATGATCAGTGCAAAGGCTGTGAATACTTCTGTACATGTGATTTTTCATATTTTATATTTGTAATAAATTTGCAACATGTTTATCTTTTTTCACATTGTCATTATGGGGTATTGTGTGTAGAATTTTGAGGAAATAAATTAATTTAATCCATTTTGGAATAAGGCTGTAACATAAAAAAATGTGGAAAAAGTGAAGAGCTATGAATGCTTGTCCAGTCTAGTACCTGTACTAGTACTCTTCCTCCCCAAAAATCTTTTTTTAATGTAATCTTTTGTTATGTGCTGTTGCATCCAGGTGTCTTCCCATCTTTCTTTGAGGAACAACATTCTTTTTAATGAACTTTCTTTTTAAACAATTCAATAATTTGCTTACTTTTTTGTTGGAAAACCGGTGATCCTCTACCCATCTTTGCTCCTAATGGACTAAACTTTTCTTGGATGCTGCTTTTGTACCAAATCATAATTACAATCACCTGTTGACATCAACTGTTTTAAATCACATCATTATTTAACCAATTTACCTGATTACTAGGCCTAAATTGCTCCTGTCCCAACAAGAACCAAAATTGGAATACGTGTTTATAAAAAAAAAACAATAAAAATCATGAGGAACACATTAAATAATGTTTATTGTATTGTCTGCAATGAAATACAAGTCAAAGTAAATTTGAAAATCGCTACTTTCTTTCTTTTTTTTTTTTTTTTTTTGCAATTTCCATACTGTCCCAACTTTTTCTGATTTGGGGTTGTATTTGTTAACTGTCTATTTAAACATGCATTTACATTGTAGCCTTTCACATTTAGCTAATTGCGATTTAAAAAAAAAAAGGGAGTTATCAAAATCATGATAATAAATCACAGTTTTAATGATACCAACCATCAGAAAATGTACAGTGGTTTACCTTGAAACTAGAAATCATGACAACGCTGCTGATGAATGGGCTTTATTTTCAAAAACAAAAAGCTACATTATTGTTGTTTGACCTTTGCTAGTCATATCGAAAGGCATTTCAGAAAAATGTATGTAGGGAAATTTCATCTGAAAATGAAAACAGCATTTAGACAGATATATCAGTTGACAGTGACTGACATTTGTGACGTCTGAAGGATTGCAAACTGCTGATGTCTGAGAATATTTGGGTGTTTCTGTAGTTGTGGGCAGTTTTGATTTTGCAGACTTGTAGAAAATAAATGCCTAAAACCTTAGCTCCTTTGTCTTGCTAATGCTAATTTCTATTATTGACATTGTTGTATATCTAAATACAGACAATTAAATATTATTTAGACTTTTTAAGTATTAGAGGGTGATAGTTGAAAATAAGGATTTGGAATAAAATGGATGATTATTATGGTTGAATTGAAACCTTATGACAACTCTAATTTGTGTAAAATTTAAAACAAAAAAATCTATACATTAAAACTAAATTTACAAAAAATAAATTAATTAAAACTTATGCATTTCTTTTCCCCCCTGTTACTTAATTGGGAAATTGATCAT